>JARQOC010000004.1:189656547-189970351 GCA_033576535.1 Allobates femoralis
CCGGGACACTGCATTCAATCATCCTGAGTGAGTCCTGACATCCTCTGTGCTGCACTCCCCATGTGCTGAGGGCAGAAGAGAGAGATCCTGGCAGTGTGAGACGTTAACACATACTATGCTTGGACCTCTCTCTCCTGCCCTCAACATCTGTGCATTATCCTTGAGCAGGTAAGCACAATGATGCCGAAGATACTAGATGGGCAGATGACGATGCAGACAGATGTTGTCGCTCCCCGTAAGTTGAGCGGTACCCCGGGGCAGGTGTTAAAGTCAATGTGTAGATGGTGGTGAAGTTGCAGTGCAGGGTCGGGGACACAGAAAAAATTTGATGACACAGCTGATGCAGTTCCACACTTTTACTCACTGTTTTCAGGTGGTAAAGTCGATCTGGGTGCGGTGTCCTACGAGCCAGGGGTCCAGCCACTCTCAGGTACATTGAAAAACACTACACATTTTTGGCTGTGCTTTTCTGGACACATTTTATAATGTGGCTATGGGAAAAGCATGCCAAAAAAGGCACAATGAATTGACATGGCCATTCTTTTTGTGGATGCACTTTGCTGTGAAAGCACACTTTCTTGTCTGGGTACCTCTTTAGATTTGAGGTACCCTCCTGTCAGAGCTGGTGTCTCAGCTGCGTCCATCTTCTTTTAGTTTCTCTCACCGTCTGACTGACTGCTCTTAACTGTCACTGACGTCACGTCTCTTGCTCAGCTAAGCTCCACCCCCCTGGGACCTACTGGATATGCAGTCCCTGGTGCTAGGGTGTCTATAGCTGTGCTTGTTGTAGTTTTGTATACAGACTCTGCATTTCTCCTTTCCACCCGTAACTATGGAAGCATCACACCTTCTATTTGGGGTGTAGTACCTCCCAGTGGTTTCCCGCCAGAGGGGAGCCACTATTACATGAGGGAATTCTGGTATTGGATTACTGCTATAGGAATCGTATTTGAAAAAAATTGATACGGTACTTAGTTTATGTATTGGATAATGCATGTGAATGCAGTAACCGTGAAAAGGTTCATATTTTAGCTTTTTAGAGTGCTGATGTATATATTTTTGTAATTATATTGAGTTTTCAGCTAGCACCTGTTAACACCTATTGGAGGAGGTTGTCAGTCTTTTTTATATATTTGTATATAACTGAGCACTCTGCCTTGTAGCCAGGGTATTGCCGTATCCATAATAGCTTGATCCTAGGTGCTCAGAGGTGTTGATTATTTAATCCAGATAGAGGCATTTTTGTTAGGGTTCCAGTAAAGAGATGCACCTTGTCATAGTTATCGGGCTCGCATGCATCAGCCAATACATAAGCTAAGTATCTAATTTTTTCCAAATACAATTCCTATAGCAGCAATGCAATACCAGAATTCCCCAATTCAATGTTTGCATATTTTAGTTTTTTAGAGTGCTGCTGTATATATTTTTATAATTATATTGTCTTTTCTGCTAGCACCTGTTCATATATATTGGAGGGGGTCGTCAGTGGCCCACAGCAGTTACAGTCTATGTGAGCCGCGGCTGTAACACTCCTTATCACATTAATTGATAATCTACCCTGTATAGATGCACAGTAGAGCAAGTTATTAAGGTTCTGTGTGCACCCTATGACTAAAGGTCAGATGCTACTGGAAAAATATACTGTAAGTTCATTTTCTTCTAAAAGCCAAACATAGGCTTCTTTCACATTGCGATTTTCTTCCATCCGTGGCTGTCTGATGTAAATCGGACAGCCACTGATCTGATTTGGCCCCCGTGTATGCTATCGTGGTTGGATCAAATTGGATTTGGCCTAATTGCCATCCGTATTTGTGGAATACGATTTGTGTCTGATTTTTTGCTGTACCCAAAATTGGAGACTGCTCCAATTTTGGGCACAGAAAAAATCGGATGGCAATTAGGCCAAATATGATCCTCGGGATTTAACATGGGGGCCTATGAGCTCAGGTCCGAGGAAACAGCTGATCGTTCCTCGGACGCGATTTCAGTGTACTGAGCATGCTCAGTACACTAAAATTGCTCCTAACCCTCTAAATTCACTTTTGCAATGTATATACATACATTGCAGAAGTGAAAATAAGTAAAAAAAAGTTGAAAATAAAAAAAACAGTATTCTCACCTATCCACGATCCACCGCTGCCTCCAGCAAGGTCCGGGTGCTTACAGGACCTGCGATGATGTCACAACCTGGCAGCGTCATCAGGTCACATGACCACATGTGACCCGATCAGCTGATTGGCTTGTGATGTCACCACAGGTCCTATAAGCACCCGGACCTTGCTGGAGGCAGTGGTGGATCGCGGATAGGTGAGAATACTGATTTTTTATTTTTAACGCTTTCTTTTACACTATATTTCACTTCACTATATTATACATTGCAGAAGTGAAAGTGCCCTGCTGTGTCCGGATCCGTGATAATCACGGACCCGGACACAGAATAGGTCACCCCCTGTGGTGTCCTTTCCTGTCCGTGGAGTCCTACAAAAAGTAGGATCCCACGGACAGGAAAAAATATGTGATCTGAAAGTAGCCTAAGGGACCTTTCACATCAGCGTTTTTGCTGACTCGCGGCAGATCCGTCAGATTTACCACATAATGGCAGACTTGCGGCAAGCCCCCATTCATTCTCTATGGGACTTGCGGCAGATGTGGCAAGTGCGGTTTTGCCGCCATCTTGCAAATCCAGCACTTTGAGCAAGACAAAAAAAACGTTTTTTTTTTTTTACTTGCCGCAAGTGCCGGATTTGCCGGATCGCGGTAACAACTGCGCTCGCAGCACCTGCCCAAGTCCCATAGAGAAATAACGGGAGCTTGCCGCAGGATTGTCGTAAGTTGGCCATTACACGGCATAGGCAGTAAATCTGCCAGATCTGCCATGATTCAGCAAAAACGCTGATGTGAAAGCAGCCTTACAGTGACAGCCAGGCAGCATCTTAACACTATCTACCTGCGTATTACCTTAATACCTTTGTTAAATGGCATTTTTGCACATGACAGGTTCCCTTTAACAAAATTAAAATGTAATGGGATATCTTTACATTCTCCTGACAGACTCCATCATTTTGTGACTGTTCATTTATCTTTTGAAGATAAGTTATTCATTTGAGCTAAAATATGTGTTCAACCATTTCCGATATGGATTGACTTGGAATCCTCTCTTGTCAGTACCAGCGTGTGCTTTCCCTCTCCAGTCAATAGATATCATGTATAAAACATCATTTTCTGGGTCAGAAGAAGAATGTAACCTCTGTTAAATGCAAAACCTTCTGTCACCTAACGTACAATGCACAAGAGGCTTGTTGTACAGTAATGGAGGGAAGTCTGATCTGCTGAAATGTAATTCACTATTTAGAGAAAATAATAAAAATTAACATCAGATCATGGTGTAGACGTGAACTCACCATTTATTCACACCTATATTTAGAGTGATCCGGATTTTAAGAATACATTTGTGCAAACAAACACTAACAACAATACCTTGAATGTCATTGTTCTGCATTAATATCCCAGCTCTGTTTTAAGTTGGTCTTCTCATAAAGTTTTTGATTCTTGACAATACAAATGGGGTGACCTTCAAAAACAGCGCGGATAAATCACCTGCAAATATTTTTATGTGCATCAATGGAACTATCGTGCTTCTTCAAAAATAAGACACTGCCTTATTTTCTTTTGACCTTTGGAAAAAGGGCTAGGACTTACTTTTGAGGTAGGGCTTATTTTTGCCCGGGAAAAAATCATTCACACTAATGGGGGCCATATATTCCTGGATAAGAGCCAAATACAGAATTGCAGCCATATTACATAATGGGGGAAATACACTGGGGGTATATACAGGGTGGGCCATTTATATGGATACACCTAAATAAAATGGGAATGGTTAGTGATATCAACTTCCTGTTTGTGGCACATTAGTATATGGGAGGAGGAAAACTTTTCCAGATGGGTGGTGACCATGGCGGCCATTTTGAAGTTGTCCATTTTGGATCCAACTTTATTTTTTTCAATGGGAAGAGGGTCATGTGACACATCAAACTCATTGAGAATTTCATAAGAAAAACAACGGTGTGCTTGGTTTTAACGTAACTTTATTCTTTAATGAGTTATTTACAAGTTTATGACTACTTATAAAATAATAATAATAATAATAATCCTTAATTATATAGTGCCAACATATTCTGCATCACTTTACAAATCAAATTCATATATAAACAGTCATAAGAAACAGTTTTGGAAGACACAATAATTAAAAAGCAAAAAATTATGACGACCCTGCTCACAAGAGCTTACACAATAACCACAATAAAATGTGTTCAAAGTGCTGCCCATTGTGTTGTATTGTCAATGCAACCCTCTTCTCCCACTCTTGACACACTGACAGCAACACTGCAGAAGAAATGCTAGCACAGGCTTCCAACATCCGTTGTTTCAGATGCTGCACATCTCGTATCTTCACAGCAGCATAGACAATTGCCTTTAGATGATTGATAAGGCAAACTTTTTTGTGAATGATGAAGTTAACAAACAAAGCTACCGCTATTGGTCTGACACTAACCCAGAGTGGATAGACCCTAGAGATGGGCGAGTCCGAAAAGACTCGGAATCGCAAGACCCCAACGAGTCCGAGTCAAGGACTCGGGACTCGTTGCGAGTCCAGCGAGTCCAATGTTAATGAATAGGGACCCGAGTAATAGCGAATAATGACATTTACAACTCGCTGATGTGTCTCTGAAAGTGTGCGAGTCCAAACTCGCTGGTTTTTCTCTTATTTTGAGGCTTGTAGCCGATGATGCGAGGGAAGGGATTCTCCAGCACACACCATGGTTTAAGGAAACAGGAAGTGAGTCGCGCTGACAGGCGCACACACAGAGCGATCCATTCATCAGTGCAATCATGGCAGCAGGACGTGGCATGGTGAACACGCTGCGTCTTATTGCACTTGTGGAGGCTCGTCCATTTCTATGGCTCCCTACAGATCCTGAGTATGGGGATACGACCCTAATTAATACAGCCTGGAGAGAGATCGCCCAAGAGATGTTCCCTGCGTTCCATCGGAGTGACCATGAGGAACAGAGCAATCTAAGTAAGTTAAATGAGTTCACACGTTATATATTGCATTTACTGTATATATACTCGTGTATAAGCCGACCCGTGTATAAGCCGACCCCCCTATTTTTGCCCCGAAAAACTATGAAAACATATTCACCGCCATCCTGGTATACAGCGGCTATCACTGGTAGACAGCCCCCCAGCAGAGTATACACCTCCCCCTGCAGAGTATACAGGCCCCCAGCTGGGTATACATGCCCCCATATTGTCGTATACAGGCAGGGGCGGACTGGCCCAGGTGCCACGGGTCATGCGGCTGCAGGAGCATGAATAATCCGCATGTCCCTGAAGCAGCAGGCGGAAACGGAAGCTCCTGGCCGCGCGATGACGTCATCAGCACGCGGCTGCGTCCGGGAGTGAGCGTCTGTGAGTGGCGTGCGGCTGCGACTGTTAGCGAGCGGCTGTGAGGAGCGCGAGGCTGCGGCTGGGAGCGAGCCATAGGATAATGCGGGAGCTGCGGTGACTGTGAGGCGGCCGCCAGTCATCACCCCCCCCCACCCCCCGTCCTCACCTGTGTCGGGCCAGTGAGGGAGGGTTGCGACCCAAACTGTAGGGTGCCAGTCAGTCCCTGTATACAGGGCCCTCAGTGTGTGTACAGGCCCCCCCAGCAGTGGGTATACAGGGCCCCCAGCAGTGGGTAGACAGTGGCCCAGTGGGTTTACAGGGCCCCCAGCAGTGGGAATACAGGGCCCCCATAGCAGGGTATACAGGACCCTGAATGTGTTATCATGCTCCACCGCATAGTTGCCTATATTTGGATGGGCTCACAACAGTACAATGAGTTTAATGTCTGATCCTCCTGGCTCTTTCGGCCAAGGGGTTGGGTGTATATAAATACCACTAATGACCAGAGTCTGGTGCCCGCACTATTACATTCTCTATGCGTTGACATGTGTCCTGCCTCATTTGTGATTGTGGCCACGTGAGCTCAATGTCCGTAATGCTGTTGATGATGTTCCACACTGTCGTGTCACTGTGCCTTGTATACACATTACACACACAAAATGAATAAAATGTTATTGTTGATTTGTACACATACTTTTGTTGTTTCAAATATTACACATCTCTAAACCCGGTTTCAAATCATTTCACAGTTGACCATCTTAAAAAACGGTGGAGGAGCTGCCGGGACCAGCATAAGAAGCAGTACCGGCAGTACTCAGAGAGACAACCGGGAGCCGCTCCATTGCTCAACCACTACCACTTTTATGACCGGCTGTCCTTCCTTCACCCGGTGGCCCGTATGCCAAGGTATGTGTCTGCAGCACTGTTGTGTACATTTAGTATTATTTATAAATATATACATTAGTTTCCATTTTGGCTCTGTGGGTAGCAGAGTATACAGGCGGGTCTGAGGTAGCAGAGTATACAGGCGGGTCTGTGGGTAGCAGAGTATACAGGCGGGTCTGAGGTAGCAGAGTATAAAGACGGCTCTGTGGTAGCAGAGTATACAGGCGGGTCTGTGGGTAGCAGAGTATACAGGCGGGTCTGTGGTAGCAGAGTATACAGGCGGGTCTGTGGGTAGCAGAGTATACAGGCGGGTCTGATGGTAGCAGAGTATACAGGCGGGTCTGTGGGTAGCAGAGTATACAGGCGGGTCTGTGGTAGCAGAGTATACAGGCGGGTCTGTGGGTAGCAGAGTATACAGGCGGGTCTGAGGTAGCAGAGTATACAGGCGGGTCTGAGGTAGCAGAGTATACAGGCGGTCTGTGGGTAGCAGAGTATACAGGCGGGTCTGAGGTAGCAGAGTATACAGGCGGGTCTGAGGTAGCAGAGTATACAGGCGGGTCTGTGGGTAGCAGAGTATACAGGCGGGTCTAGAGGTAGCAGAGTTATACAGGCGGGTCTGTGGGTAGCAGAGTATACAGGCGGGTCTGTGGGTAGCAGAGTATACAGGCGGGTCTGAGGTAGCAGAGTATACAGGCGGGTCTGAGGTAGCAGAGTATACAGGCGGGTCTGTGGGTAGCAGAGTATACAGGCGGGTCTGAGGTAGCAGAGTATACAGGCGGGTCTGAGGTAGCAGAGTATAAAGACGGCTCTGTGGGTAGCAGAGTATACAGGCGGGTCTGTGGGTAGCAGAGTATACAGGCGGCTCAGTGGTAGCAGAGTATATAGGTGATGAGAATAGGGTTAATAGATGGTGCTACAGTGTTGGGGGCGTGCTAGAGGGAGCAGAGATCCGATTACTGCCATCATTTCTGACCTTATTAAAGATAGCGGCAGCAGCTAAATGACATCATGGCAAAGGTAAACATGGGGTGTGGTTAGCTGCAGGAGGTTAGTGAGAGGTGTGGGTTGTTTGGCAGAGGGCGTGGTGTGGGCGTGGTGAGCGCGGCTCCAGCGTCAGATACGCTGCGAGCGCGGAACCGCGGCACATCTCCAGGAGCAGAGGACGTGTCCGGTACGTCCGTAGCCCCCGGCCTCCCCGTTGTCCGCACACACAGCCCCGCTGTGACCTCTGCAGTGTCACAGGCCCCGGCGGGCGTCTGTCATCTCCTCCTGACACTGACCTCCTCCTGATTTGATTGTCTGTGTTGTCCCCCCCCGCTGTCAGCATCAGTGATCTGCTAAGACCTGTGGGTGCACAGACGGGGGAAGTACAAATGCCAGCATGCCGGGCGGATTGGGCGCTGTGAGGGGCGCAGGTCTTGCTGTGAGCGGAGGGCGCGAGGCCGCTAGAGAAAACGCTATAGCGGCTGTGTGAGTTAAGCGTCTGCGGCTCGCGAAGGCGCATACGCGTCTCCGCTCGCAGTGACGCTAAGGAGTTTGGGATTAGGCTACAGTGCCGGAATTTCAAACTCCCGATTATATAAATAGATTATATATATATATATTGTATACCTTTCAACCCCTTCCCTGCTTTATATAGATGATATAAGCTAAAAGTTTTGTGAATTAAGTATGTCAAGTAAAAAGTGAAGTCAGGGGGACTTTTTTTTTTCATGTGAACCATTGGTGTTATTGATCGTCTAGATTAGATGGGATGGGGGGGGGGTGGGTGTTAATCAGGGGTGAAAAATTATGTATTAGTATGGAATTAGCAAAGAAAGTCACGTATTCCTTTATGTTATGTACAGTTGGTTATTCTTTCATAATAATAACAAATATCTGATTAATAATACACAGATACACAGAGTCTAAAAAGCGTGCAACTTAATGTTTGACCTATGTTTTTGTTTCCAAATGCAATGCATTCACCAAATTTTTTTTTACTTTACCCACAGAGAAGCTTACTACAGAGGGCGGCGTGCTGTGAACCCTCCACCGCCAAACAGAAGGCGGCGTGGAGAAAACCCACCACCACCACCACGGCCGGCGCCACCACCACCGCCGCCGCCACCAGCACCAACACCACCACCACCGCCGCCACCAGCACCAGCACCACCACCACCGCCGCCACCAGCAGCAGCAACACCACCACCGCCGCCACCAGAACCAACACCACCACCGCCGCCACCAGCACCAACACCACCACCGCCGCCACCAGCACCAACCCCAGCTTTGGGGCATGTCCGGCCGCAAGAGGAGGAACCTGGATGCCCACCTCACACCAGCCATGGTCTGATCCCGGGGTCACCTAATAGACGGCGTGCACAAAGTAATGCTGACTTTGCCCACAGTCTGATACCATTCCTGGATGAAATTCCATTTCACAGGCTACTGCGGGCAAGGTCAGCATTACAGATTGTGCTTGACGCCAGTCGCCCACCAAACCACCCAGGTGAGGTTTTCAATTATTTGGAGGGGTGGCAACTCAGACACTACAACCTACAAGACAGGCCCACACCCCGGGACAGCCATGTGCCACCCCAGAGGCCTGTACCTACCTTTCCACAATGGCCACCTAACAGGGACCTACCATTTTTCCCCACACCGGCCCAGAGGATCCACCCTCAAGGGTTGCCGGAGGCCATTCATGGGGCCCTTGACCTCTTGCAGGACCAGGGTGACGGTGTCACTTTACTGGCAAGGCCGGAGGATGCGGCAACCTACCAGCAGCTGTAGACCCCTTTTTTTTTTTTTTTTTATTTTGTGTTCATGTGCATTGCACAATTTCTTTGTTATTATTTCTTATATTTTCCTGTTTACAAAGTTGTACCAAAAAAAAAAAAAAAAAAAAAAAAAATTCTGACATTTTTACCATTATGGCGGAATAATACCCAGTTTACAAAAACTGATTTGTGTCTGTCTTTTTTCAGGGAAAGGATGTGTAGGTTGTTTTGTGGGTGGGCTTAAAGTCATCATCATTATAATTATTATTTATTTATATAGCACCGATAGTTCCATGGCGCTTTACATGAGGATAAGGTACACAAGGAGAAGTACAATAAACATAGACAATAAGGTCATAGAGGTACAAAAGGAGAGGACCCTGTACGCGTGGGCTCACATTCAACGAGGGGTGGGTGGGGATACAATAGGGTGGGGAAGGTGTCGGTCGTGGGGCGTGTAGCGGGGTGTCATGGCAGGTTGTAGGCCTGTCGGAAGAGGTGAGTCTTTAGGTGTTTCTTGAAGGTTCCCAGGGTAGGCGAGTGAGTGATGAGGTGGGGCAGCGAGTTACAGAGCATGGTTGATGCCCGGGAGAAATCCTGTATGCGGTTGTGGGAAGAGGAGATGAGGGGGGAGTGTCGGAGAAGTTCTTTGGATGAACGCAGGTAGCGTGAGGGATGGTATCGGGAGATCATGTCGGAGATGTATGGTGGGGATAGGTTGTGTAAGGCTTTGAATGTCATGATCAGTGTTTTAAAGTGAGCTCTCTGTGGGGCGGGGACCCAGTGAAGGGCTTGGCAGAGGGTGTAGACAGGTGAGTAGCGTGAGGACAGATGGATTAGTCGGGCAGCAGAGTTTAGTATAGATTGGAGAGGTGCAAGAGAGTTGGCAGGGAGGCCTGTGCGAAGGAGGTTCCAGTAGTCAAGGCGGGAGATGATGAGGGCATTAATGAGTGTTTTAGCTGTGTCAGGGTTGAGTAACGAGCAAATTCTTGAAATATTTTTGAGTTGGAGTGACAGGGACTTGGTTAGGAACTAGAGGTGGGGCTTGAAGGAGAGGGATGAGTCAAGGATTACCCCGAGACATTTGGCGTGGAGGACAGGGGAGAGAGAGCATCATTAGCAAGTACTTTACGGACCGCATGGAGCATGAAGTCACCTTGGTTACTAAGTGTAAAATCATGACTCCACAGACAAATGTTGCTGACAAATAAACAGTGCCTGTGTTTGGGGGGTTACTTAATGCCTCGCTATGGCAACAAGACTAGGAACACACATGTGAGAGGCTGGGACATCTACCTGCTACACATCGCGTCTACGCGTTTTCTACAGAGCGTACAGTGGGACCTTTCTCCAGGCTCCAGCAGGATGATAGTCCAAGCAATGCCCACGATGCAAGCATAGGCTTGTTGCCTAAAAAAATTAGCTGAAGGGGCTTCATATACATTTTTTTCAGAAAGCAGGGTGCTTGGCCCATACAATAGAATTGCTTGTACTAGGAGCATAGTACATGCAATGCCCACGATGGAGGCATAGGCTTGGTGCCTGGAAAAATTAGCCCAAGGGGCTGTTTTGCATTTTGGGTATAAATGCAGGCCTAAGGGCCATGTTCAGCTTGTTAGGCTGGGTGTTTCCAAAAATTAGCCCAAGGGGCTGTTTGGCATTTTTAGTGTAAATGCAGGCCTAAGGGCCATGATAAGCCTCTTAGGCTGGGTGTTTCCAAAAATTAGCCCAAGGGGCTGTTTTGCATTTTGGGTATAAATGCAGGCCTAAGGGCCATGTTCAGCTTGTTAGGCTGGGTGTTTCCAAAAATTAGCCCAAGGGGCTGTTTGCCATTTTTCGTGTAAATGCAGGCCTAAGGGCCATGATCAGCTTGTTAGGCTGGGTGTTTCCAAAAATTAGCCCAAGGGGCTGTTTGCCATTTTTCGTGTAAATGCAGGCCTAAGGGCCATGATCAGCTTGTTAGGCTGGGTGTTTCCAAAAATTAGCCCAAGGGGCTGTTTTGCATTTTTAGTGTAAATGCAGGCCTAAGGGCCATGATAAGCCTTTAGGCTGGGTGTTTCCAAAAATTAGCCCAAGGGGCTGTTTTGCATTTTGGTATAAATGCAGGCCTAAGGGCCATGTCAGCTTGTTAGGCTGGGTGTTTCCAAAAATTAGCCCAAGGGGCTGTTTGCCATTTTTCGTGTAAATGCAGGCCTAAGGGCCATGATCACTTGTTAGGCTGGGTGTTTCCAAAAATTAGCCCAAGGGGCTGTTTGCCATTTTTCGTGTAAATGCAGGCCTAAGGGCCATGATCAGCTTGTTAGGCTGGGTGTTTCCAAAAATTAGCCCAAGGGGCTGTTTTGCCATTTTTCGTGTAAATGCAGGCCTAAGGGCCATGATCAGCTTGTTAGGCTGGGTGTTTCCAAAAATTAGCCCAAGGGGCTGTTTGGCATTTTTAGTGTAAATGCAGGCCTAAGGGCCATGATAAGCCTCTTAGGCTGGGTGTTTCCAAAAATTAGCCCAAGGGGCTGTTTTGCATTTTGGGTATAAATGCAGGCCTAAGGGCCATGTTCAGCTTGTTAGGCTGGGTGTTTCCAAAAATTAGCCCAAGGGGCTGTTTGCCATTTTTCGTGTAAATGCAGGCCTAAGGGCCATAAAAAGCTTGTTAGCCAGGGTGTCTCCCAAAGCATGATAAGCTTGTTAGCCTGGGTGGCTCAAAAAATTAGCCCAAGGGGCTGTATCCCATTTTTGGTATAAATGTAGGCCTAAGGGCCATAAAAAGCTTGTTAGCCAGGGTGTCTCCCAAAGCATGATAAGCTTGTTAGCCTGGGTGGCTCAAAAAATTAGCCCAAAGGCTTAATAAAGTCTATTTATAAATAAAGCAGGGCGCTTGGCCCATTGCATATTATTGCTTGGACTAGGAGCATAGAAGAAGCAAGGCCAACTATGCAGTCCTAGGCTTGGTGCCTCAAAAAATTAGCCCAAAGGGCTTAATAAAGTATTTTTTTACATAAAGCAGGGCGCTTGGCCCATAGCATATTATTGCTTGGACTGGGTGCCGAATCAAATCTACAGAGCTACGGGACTTGTCATTAATTCCTGTCAAAAATGGGCATATTGTTTAACAGCGCAATATCCCAATCATATAAATTATGATTAGGTTAATCTAGGATTGTGTACTGTCGTCAGGAGGGCTTAGGAACTGTGATGATATCCAATCCTTGTTGAATTTAATTAGAGTGAGCCTGTCGGCATTTTCTGTGGTGAGGCGGGACCTTCTATCAGTGACTATACCCCCAGCGGCACTGAAAACACGCTCTGATGTCACACTAGCAGCTGGCATGCCAGCACCTCCAAGGCATACAATGACAGCTCAGTCCAAGTGTGCAGCTTGGAAACCCAGTAATTAAAGGGTACAGAAGGGTCGGTTAGGAAGCTGGTACTGTCACTGAGATACTGCTGCACCATGTTGGACAATTGTTGTCTCCTACTCAAGGTCACCGTAGTCAAATTACGTTCTTGATTGGAAGGTCTGTTGAACATCGCCCAGTTGGCGGACATCTTACCCCCACCTCTTCTTGTCATTGATGGCGTTTGTGTCCCAACCAAAGGCTGCTGTTGGAAAGAGCTGGTTCTTCGATGTATAGCGGATTCAGACGGTGATATTGCCAGCAAAATATCAAGAAGAACCCTCTTTACATGATCCATCGTTAAGCCCCTGGATGAGTGCGACAGCAGCGACTGAAATTTGTCTTTGTAGCGTGGGTCCAAAAACGTTGACAACCAGTAGAGGTCGCTGTCATAGATGTGTATGACGCGTGGATCTTTGGAGACACATTGACACATTACTTCAGCCATGTGTGCTAAGCTGCAAAGACTCATCTCCTCGGTTACAACAGAATGAAGATCACTACGCGTCGTGGCCTCTAAATCGGTGTCCGCCTCCTCCTCTTCAGCCCACCCATGCTGTACCGACATAAACGTAGGGTTGGGAGTCCCATCAGGGTTCACATCAGTACCAGAGAAAAATAAATCTTCTTCATCATCACCCTCATCAACATCTTCCTGAACCAATGTAGCCTGCTGATATTGGCTAGGGTGGCTAGGATCAGCGATGTTCAATTCTGCTCCATAGCCATCCGCTGTGCTCTCAAAGCATCTGTTTTGAGATTCAATAGGGATTCTTGGAGCAGGCAGAGCATGGGGATGGTGAGACTTATAATCGACTGATCCCCACTGACGAGTTTGGTACAGTATTCGAAGTTATCCAGCAACTCGCAAAGTCAGCGATCCAGACCCACTCGAAAGTACGATGTGTGTGGTATGACTTCCAGGTTGACGGCATGTTTGCAGCTGAAATTCCGCTATTGCCTTCTGGCTCATTAAACCTTCAGCATATGGAGTGAGTTCCATTCGCGTAGGCATGTGATTAGCCATGTTTTCGGCAAGTAAATGCAGGCCTAAGGGCCATGATCAGCTTGTTAGGCTGGGTGTTTCCAAAAATTAGCCCAAGGGGCTGTTTGCCATTTTTCGTGTAAATGCAGGCCTAAGGGCCATGTTCAGCTTGTTAGGCTGGGTGTTTCCAAAAATTAGCCCAAGGGCTGTTTGCCATTTTTCGTGTAAATGCAGGCCTAAGGGCCATGATCAGCTTGTTAGGCTGGGTGTTTCCAAAAATTAGCCCAAGGGGCTGTTTGCCATTTTTCGTGTAAATGCAGGCCTAAGGGCCATGATCAGCTTGTTAGGCTGGGTGTTTCCAAAAATTAGCCCAAGGGGCTGTTTGGCATTTTTAGTGTAAATGCAGGCCTAAGGGCCATGATAAGCCTCTTAGGCTGGGTGTTTCCAAAAATTAGCCCAAGGGGCTGTTTTGCATTTTGGGTATAAATGCAGGCCTAAGGGCCATGTTCAGCTTGTTAGGCTGGGTGTTTCCAAAAATTAGCCCAAGGGGCTGTTTGCCATTTTTCGTGTAAATGCAGGCCTAAGGGCCATAAAAAGCTTGTTAGCCAGGGTGTCTCCCAAAGCATGATAAGCTTGTTAGCCTGGGTGGCTCAAAAAATTAGCCCAAGGGGCTGTATCCCATTTTTGGTATAAATGTAGGCCTAAGGGCCATAAAAAGCTTGTTAGCCAGGGTGTCTCCCAAAGCATGATAAGCTTGTTAGCCTGGGTGGCTCAAAAAATTAGCCCAAAGGGCTTAATAAAGTCTATTTATAAATAAAGCAGGGCGCTTGGCCCATTGCATATTATTGCTTGGACTAGGAGCATAGAAGAAGCAAGGCCAACTATGCAGTCCTAGGCTTGGTGCCTCAAAAAATTAGCCCAAAGGGCTTAATAAAGTATTTTTTTACATAAAGCAGGGTGCTTGGCCCATAGCATATTATTGCTTGGACTGGGTGCCGAATCAAATCTACAGAGCTACGGGACTTGTCATTAATTCCTGTCAAAAATGGGCATATTGTTAACAGCGCAATATCCCAATCATATAAATTATGATTAGGTTAATCTAGGATTGTGTACTGTCGTCAGGAGGGCTTAGGAACTGTGATGATATCCAATCCTTGTTGAATTTAATTAGAGTGAGCCTGTCGGCATTTTCTGTGGTGAGGCGGGACCTTCTATCAGTGACTATACCCCCAGCGGCACTGAAAACACGCTCTGATGTCACACTAGCAGCTGGGCATGCCAGCACCTCCAAGGCATACAATGACAGCTCAGTCCAAGTGTGCAGCTTGGAAACCCAGTAATTAAAGGGTACAGAAGGGTCGGTTAGGAAGCTGGTACTGTCACTGAGATACTGCTGCACCATGTTGGACAATTGTTGTCTCCTACTCAAGGTCACCGTAGTCAAATTACGTTCTTGATTGGAAGGTCTGTTGAACATCGCCCAGTTGGCGGACATCTTACCCCCACCTCTTCTTGTCATTGATGGCGTTTGTGTCCCAACCAAAGGCTGCTGTTGGAAAGAGCTGGTTCTTCGATGTATAGCGGATTCAGACGGTGATATTGCCAGCAAAATATCAAGAAGAACCCTCTTTACATGATCCATCGTTAAGCCCCTGGATGAGTGCGACAGCAGCGACTGAAATTTGTCTTTGTAGCGTGGGTCCAAAAACGTTGACAACCAGTAGAGGTCGCTGTCATAGATGTGTATGACGCGTGGATCTTTGGAGACACATTGACACATTACTTCAGCCATGTGTGCTAAGCTGCAAAGACTCATCTCCTCGGTTACAACAGAATGAAGATCACTACGCGTCGTGGCCTCTAAATCGGTGTCCGCCTCCTCCTCTTCAGCCCACCCATGCTGTACCGACATAAACGTAGGGTTGGGAGTCCCATCAGGGTTCACATCAGTACCAGAGAAAAATAAATCTTCTTCATCATCACCCTCATCAACATCTTCCTGAACCAATGTAGCCTGCTGATATTGGCTAGGGTGGCTAGGATCAGCGATGTTCAATTCTGGCTCCATAGCCATCCGCTGTGCTCTCAAAGCATCTGTTTTGAGATTCAATAGGGATTCTTGGAGCAGGCAGAGCATGGGGATGGTGAGACTTATAATCGACTGATCCCCACTGACGAGTTTGGTACAGTATTCGAAGTTATCCAGCAACTCGCAAAGGTCAGCGATCCAGACCCACTCGAAAGTACCGATGTGTGTGGTATGACTTCCAGGTTGACGGGCATGTTGCAGCTGAAATTCCGCTATTGCCTTCTGCTGCTCATTAAACCTTGCCAGCATATGGAAGGTGGAGTTCCATCGCGTAGGCATGTCGCAAATTAGCCTGTGTTTCGGCAAGTTAAATTGGATTTGAAGGGCAGAAAGACTTGCAGCTGCTGTGGACGAATGTCTAAAGTGGGCGCAAATTCGCCTCACCTTATCCAGTAGCTCAGATAACTCTGGGTATATTTTGAGGAATTTCTGAACTACCAGGTTCAGGACATGAGCCATGCAAGGCACATGTACAAGTTTACCGTGCTTTATTGCCGCCACAAGGTTTGCACCATTATCGCTCACAACTAGACCTGGTTGTAGTTCCAGTGGGGCCAGCCACTCATCGGTCTGTTGCTTGAGACCTTTCCACAACTCTGTTGCAGTGTGACGTGTGTCACCTAGGCAGATAAGCTTCAGAAGAGCCTGTTGTCGCCTTGCAGAAGCAGTACTGCAAAGCTCCCAACTCGGACGTGATGGTGCTTGAGGCTCAGCAGTGGACAAGGAAGTGGCAGAAGCAGATTGGGCACTGGACATATATGAGGAGGCAGACACCCGGAATGATGTTGGGCCCGCTATTCGTGGAGTTGGAAGTATGTCAGATGGTACAGTTTTAGAAGTTGGGACACTCTCCACCAGGTTGATCCAGTGAGCCGTTAGTGAAATGTATCTGCCCTGTCCACAACTACTTGTCCACGTGTCCGTAGTTAGGTGGACTTTGGCGGTGACAGCATTTGTTAAAGCACGTTTTAAGTTGTTAACCACGTGCTGGTGTAAGGCGGGAACGGCACTACGTGAGAAAAAGTACCGGCTGGGTACAGAGTATCGTGGTGCTGCCTCAGCCATCAACTCCCGAAAAGACTCTGTACCCACAAGCCTAAACGGCAGCATTTCCACAGCTAACAACTTGGCTATTTTCGCTGTCACTTTTTGGGAATATGGGTGTGTCGGTTGGAACTTCCGCTGTCTTTCATACAGCTGTGGCACTGACAACTGCACGTTTGGACCAGACTGACAAGAGGATTGACTACTGTCATGTCTGTCTTGTAAACACCTTGGGAGGAGTACGCTTGAGCAGGAGCTGAAGCCTGAACACTTGCTGGTGAAGGATGTATCTGAGGTGGCCTGGAAGTGTTTGGATCAGAAGGCACTGATTTTGAACCCTGATAGGGTGCCCACTGAATTGGGTGCTTAAGAGACATATGCTTGCGCATACTGCTGGTGCTCTGGTTTCCTTTTACCGTGCCTCTGCTAAGCCTTGCCTGGCACATCTTACAGATAACCATATTTGGTAATGTTGGGCTATCCTTAAAAAATTTCCACACACTGGCTGTTCGTCCTTTATTTTTAATTGGAGGAAGAGGAGGATGACTCTGTTCAACACCAACTGTGGACACATTTTGGGCAACTGTGTTTGCAGTTTGTGCAACAGTTGGCACAGTTTGTGCCACAGTTGACGCTATTTGGGCAACTGTTCTCACAGTTTGTGTTCTGGAGACAGTACGCCTTTGTGATTTTGCCAGTGGTACATAGCCACTTTCGTCCTCCTGGCTGCTCTCTTGGCTATGCAATTCAGCAATCCAGGTAGGATCTGTGGTGTCATCATCCACCCCTTCCAGTTCAAAGGATTCTGGATAAACTGACTGAGCAGGCTGGCCAGATGAGATGTGTGTCTCATCATCCTCATCATCATCCACCTCCTGAGATACTGTTTGCATTTCGTGAAAGTGTCTTTCCTCAGGACGCGCTACTTCCAAACTTTGGCCATGAGTAGACATTTCGTCTACTTCAAGTATCTCGTCAGGCAGTGACAAAGAAACCCCTTGATAAGAACCGAATAAGTCATCCGAGTGACCAAGGTCCATATTCAAATTTTCCTCTGGCTGCCGATGGGTTGAGGCAATATGACGACTTTGAGGATTGGATGGCGCTGCATTGTCTGTAGCGACACTAGAATGTCTTGCCACGGATGATTGCGTACTGCAAGAACCAGTGGTCGAGGGCGTCTGAGCCATCCAAGATGTTATCTTGTCATGCTCATCCGGCCTCAACACACGTTTTCTTTGAGTACTGGGATTTCTAGGTAGAAAAAAGGACGTTCTATCAATCCTAGGCTGTGTACTTGTACCAGTGCCTTCTTGGGCAAGACTGCTGCGGCCACGAGCTCGTCCCTGTCCCTTTGCAACATCCTTTTTGGTAATTGTTTTTTTTTGAGACATTGTAGATGAATGCACAGTCACCAAGTTGGAGTTAGGTGTTGCTGTATGCGTCACTTGCTGGCGGGGTAAGTGTGCGCGCGCACACTTGGCAGTGAAGCCGCACACTACACTCCCTAAAAAAATTAGTTTCAAGTGCGCACAGCCACCGAGATGTGGTTAGGTTAGCTGAATGCGTCACTTGCTGGCGGGGTAAGTGTGCGCTGTCACACTTGGCAGTGAAGCCGCACACTACACTCCCTAAAAAAATTAGTTTCAAGTGCACACAGCCACCGAGATGTGGTTAGGTTAGCTGAATGCGTCACTTGCTGGCGGGGTAAGTGTGCGCTCTCACACTTGGCAGTGAAGCCGCACACTACACTCCCTAAAAAAATTAGTTTCAAGTGCGCACAGCCACCGAGATGTGGTTAGGTTAGCTGAATGCGTCACTTGCTGGCGGGGTAAGTGTGCGCTGTCACACTTGGCAGTGAAGCCGCACACTACACTCCCTAAAAAAATTAGTTTCAAGTGCACACAGCCACCGAGATGTGGTTAGGTTAGCTGAATGCGTCACTTGCTGGCGGGGTAAGTGTGCGCTCTCACACTTGGCAGTGAAGCCGCACACTACACTCCCTAAAAAAATTAGTTTCAAGTGCGCACAGCCACCGAGATGTGGTTAGGTTAGCTGAATGCGTCACTTGCTGGCGGGTAAGTGTGCGCTCTCACACTTGGCAGTGAAACCGCACACTACACTCCCTAAAAAAATTGGTTTGAAGTGCGCACAGCCACCGAGATGTGGTTAGGTTAGCTGAATGCGTCACTTGCTGGCGGGGTAAGTGTGCGCTGTCACACTTGGCAGTGAAGCCGCACACTACACTCCCTAAAAAAATTAGTTTCAAGTGCGCACAGCCACCGAGATGTGGTTAGGTTAGCTGAATGCGTCACTTGCTGGCGGGGTAAGTGTGCGCTCTCACACTTGGCAGTGAAACCGCACACTACACTCCCTAAAAAAATTGGTTTGAAGTGCGCACAGCCACCGAGATGTGGTTAGGTTAGCTGAATGCGTCACTTGCTGGCGGGGTAAGTGTGCGCTCTCACACTTGGCAGTGAAGCCGCACACTACACTCCCTAAAAAAATTAGTTTCAAATGCGCACAGCCACCGAGATGTGGTTAGGTTAGCTGAATGCGTCACTTGCTGGCGGGGTAAGTGTGCGCTGTCACACTTGGCAGTGAAGCCGCACACTACACTCCCTAAAAAAATTAGTTTCAAGTGCGCACAGCCACCGAGATGTGGTTAGGTTAGCTGAATGCGTCACTTGCTGGCGGGGTAAGTGTGCGCTCTCACACTTGGCAGTGAAACCGCACACTACACTCCCTAAAAAAATTGGTTTGAAGTGCGCACAGCCACCGAGATGTGGTTAGGTTAGCTGAATGCGTCACTTGCTGGCGGGGTAAGTGTGCGCTCTCACACTTGGCAGTGAAACCGCACACTACACTCCCTAAAAAAATTGGTTTGAAGTGCGCACAGCCACCGAGATGTGGTTAGGTTAGCTGAATGCGTCACTTGCTGGCGGGGTAAGTGTGCGCTCTCACACTTGGCAGTGAAACCGCACACTACACTCCCTAAAAAAATTGGTTTGAAGTGCGCACAGCCACCGAGATGTGGTTAGGTTAGCTGAATGCGTCACTTGCTGGCGGGGTAAGTGTGCGCTCTCACACTTGGCAGTGAAACCGCACACTACACTCCCTAAAAAAATTGGTTTGAAGTGCGCACAGCCACCGAGATGTGGTTAGGTTAGCTGAATGCGTCACTTGCTGGCGGGGTAAGTGTGCGCTCTCACACTTGGCAGTGAAACCGCACACTACACTCCCTAAAAAAATTGGTTTGAAGTGCGCACAGCCACCTAGATGTGGTTAGGTTAGCTGAATGCGTCACTTGCTGGCGGGGTAAGTGTGCGCTCTCACACTTGGCAGTGAAACCGCACACTACACTCCCTAAAAAAATTGGTTTGAAGTGCGCACAGCCACCGAGATGTGGTTAGGTTAGCTGAATGCGTCACTTGCTGGCGGGGTAAGTGTGCGCTCTCACACTTGGCAGTGAAGCCGCACACTACACTCCCTAAAAAAATTAGTTTCAAGTGCGCACAGCCACCGAGATGTGGTTAGGTTAGCTGAATGCGTCACTTGCTGGCGGGGTAAGTGTGCGCTGTCACACTTGGCAGTGAAGCCGCACACTACACTCCCTAAAAAATTAGTTTCAAGTGCGCACAGCCACCGAGATGTGGTTAGGTTAGCTGAATGCGTCACTTGCTGGCGGGGTAAGTGTGCGCTCTCACACTTGGCAGTGAAGCCGCACACTACACTCCCTAAAAAAATTAGTTTCAAGTGCGCACAGCCACCGAGATGTGGTTAGGTTAGCTGAATGCGTCACTTGCTGGCGGGGTAAGTGTGCGCTCTCACACTTGGCAGTGAAACCGCACACTACACTCCCTAAAAAAATTGGTTTGAAGTGCGCACAGCCACCTAGATGTGGTTAGGTTAGCTGAATGCGTCACTTGCTGGCGGGGTAAGTGTGCGCTCTCACACTTGGCAGTGAAGCCGCACACTACACTCCCTAAAAAAATTAGTTTCAAGTGCGCACAGCCACCGAGATGTGGTTAGGTTAGCTGAATGCGTCACTTGCTGGCGGGGTAAGTGTGCGCACTCACACTTGGCAGTGAAGCCGCACACTACACTCCCTAAGGTGGAGTACGTGCTAGCAGCAACGCACTGGTCTGCCACAGAAAAAATAACGCTCTATGGCTTATTAGGAACAAAAATCGATCTGGTGCAAAAACAAAAATGAAACAGCACCTCAGCTAAGCCTCTGACTGCAGCTGTTAGCAAAGCTGAGTGAGTAAGCTAAGCTATGAGGTCCGTCCTGTGTGCACTCTAAGGCTTCTCCTTCCTTCCCTCCCTGCCTGCCTGCCTGCCTACACAGCACTACTCCGTCCTCCTCCTAGCTCTCAGAAGAGCTTTTTGGGTTAATAAAAGGAATCTTCCCTACACTGACAATCCCTGATCTGCTCCAGCATATATCTCTCTCTCCCTATACTAGGTCAGATCGTCTCAGGAATGTGCCCAAAATGGCGGGGACAAGCCTTATATACTGCCTTGCCTGTCATAGATGACATAGGCATGACGCTGGACAGCAGCCAATCATAGTCCTGACACAACCAACTTTGCTATGCCATTACTGACTATGATTGGCTATCTTCACAAGTTTTCTGACCTAACACGCACGCTGTGCTGACTCGGAACATAACAGATTCTGTATTCCACAGTCCGAATCCCGAATACAGTATACAGGACTCGGATTCGTAGACTCGTAGGACTCGGAATCGTAGACTCGCTCAGACTCGCTGCTGACAGCGGGTATCTGTGACGAGTCAAGCTTATTGCCATTGAATTCCATTGGACTCGTCACTGTGCGAGTCCAAGCTGGGAGATTCGCCGAGTAACGAGTCCTGCGAGTACCTTCAGAATCGCCGAGTCCCGAGTCCTAGCGAGTAGACTCGCCCATCCCTAATAGACCCCTCCAAGACTGTTGGAACACAAAAATTGATGGTATGGGTGGTATATGGGGTACAAAAATAATGGGGCCATTCTTCATTAATAGAAACCTCAATGCCACTGGATATGTGAATCATGTAGCAATTTCAGATATCCAGTAGCATTGAGGATCCCACAAAATTGGATGGCAATTAGGTCAAATCCAATCCGATCCGACCCCCATAGGATAACATGGGGGCCAAATCGGATCCGTGGCTGTCCGTTTTACAACAGACAGCCACAGATCCAACAAAATCGTGATGTGAAAGCACCCTAACCCACAGTGGATAGATCCCTCCAAGATAGTTGGAACACAAAAATTGATGGTATGGTGTGGTATATGGGGTACAAAGATAGTGGGACCATTCTTCATCAATGGAGACCTCAATGCCACTGGATATCTGAAATTGTTACATGATTCACATATCCAGTGGCATTGAGGTTTCCATTGATGACGAATGGTCCCACTATCTTTGTATCCCATATACCACACCATACCATCAATTTTTGTGTTCCAACAGTCTTGCAGGGATCTATCCACTGTGGGTTAGGGTGCTTTCACATCACGATTTAGTTGTAAAACGGACAGCCACGGATCCGATTTGGCCCCCATGTTATCCTATGCGGGTAGGATCGGATCCGATTTGGTCTAATTGCCATCCGATTTTGTGGGATACGATCTGTGTCCGATTTTTTTCATGAAAAAATCAGATGCCTCAAAATCGGCAATTAGGCCAAATCCAATCCGATCCGTGGCCTTTAACATGGGGGCCAATGAGCGCGGGTC
This sequence comes from Allobates femoralis, assembly GCA_033576535.1. NCBI lineage: Eukaryota > Metazoa > Chordata > Amphibia > Anura > Aromobatidae > Allobates > Allobates femoralis. The sequence goes on from JARQOC010000004.1 coordinate 189,678,905, forward strand.
CGAGGAAACGGTTGACCGTTCCTCGGACCCAATTTTAGTGTATTGAGCATGGTTAGTACACTAAAATTGCTCCAACCCTTCTAATTACACTTCTGCAATGTATAATATACATTGCAGAAGTGTAATTAAGTAAATGAAAGAGTTAAAAATAAAAAATCACTATGCTCACCTATCCTCAATCCACCGCTGCCTCCGAGCAAGGTTCGGGTGCTTACAGGAACTGTGATGATGTCACAACCGCGGTAACTGTGGTCATGTGACCCAATCAGCTGATCAGCTTGTGACGTCACCACAGGTCCTGTAAGCACCCGGACCTTGCTGGGAGGCAGCGGTGGATCAAGGATAGGTGAGCATAGTGATTTTTTATTTTTAGCTTTCTTTTTACTATATTTCACTTCTGCAATGTATATTATACATTGCAGAAGTGAAAGTGCCCCGCTGTATCCGGATCCATGATAATCACGGACCTGGACACAGAATAGGTCACCCCCTGTGGTGTCCTTTCCTGTCCGTGGGATCCTACAAAAAGTGTCTGACCAATAGCGGTGGTTTTGTTTGTTAACTTCACCATTCACAAAAAAGTTTGCCTCATCATTGATCGGAAGGCAATTGTCTATGCTGTGAAGATACTAGATGTGCAGCATCTGAAACAACGGATACTGGAAACCTGTGCTAGCATTTCTTCTGCGGTGTTGCTATCAGTGTGTCAAGAGTGGGAGAAGAGGGTTGCATTGACAATCCAACACAATGGTCCGCACTTTGAACACATTTTATAAGTGGTCATAAACTTGTAAATAACTCATGAAAGAATAAAGGTATGTTAAAACCAAGCAAACCATTGTTTTTCTTATGAAATTCTAAATGAGTTTGATGTGTCACATAACCCTCTCCCCATTGAAAAAAATAAAATTGGATCCAAAATGGCCAGCTTCAAAATGACCACCATGGTCACCACCAATCTGGAAAAGTTTTCCCCCTCCCATATACTAATGTGCCACAAGCAGAAAGTTGATATCACCGACCATTCCAATTTTATATAGGTGCATCCATACAAATGTCCCTCCCTGTATATAATCCCCCATCCTGTTGGTATATATTAGCCCCCATCTTCCTGGCATATGCCAACCCCTATTATCCTGGTATATGTGAGCCCCCATCCTCTTGGTGTATATATGAACCTTCATCCTTCTAGTATATATGAGCCCCCATGCTCCTGGTATTTGCCCCCCCATCTTGGTACATGTCCCCCCATACTGGATATGACCCTTCATCCTGGTGCACACTAAATAAAAACAATCATGCTTCGTGGTTCCCATGCAGCCTGCAGTGTCCTCCGATCTTCTTTCCCAGCATCCGATCACGTGAGCAGCACACAGCCATGATATCAATGTCCTGTGCGGCTCATGTGACCATTTGCTGGCAAAGATAGGAGGACGTGCCGTGCTGGGAGCAGTATGGAGAGGTGAGTAAGATGCAAAGGCAGGGTTTTCACTGCTTCTACACCAAAGATCATGCGTGGGAGCAGTGGATATACACAATATTGCATGGGCCATGAACCTGGTTATCAGGTTCATAAAATATTCACCTCTCTCCCCCGCTCACATTTCAGCCCTGGCTTCAGTGCTGAGAGGTGATGGACAGGAGAATGCAGTGAATATTATATGAGCCTAAAGAGCAGGCCCACATGACCATGGGATGCAGCTCCAGCCTGCTCCAGCCTCCTCCAGCTTGCTCCTGCTTGCAGTACCACTCCACCACCTCTGCCCCCCACAACCCCAGCCCCACATCCAGACTATAGTACGCAACTAGGACTTATTTTTGGAGTAGGACTAATATTTCAAGCCTACTCCAAAAAGACAGAAAAACCCTGCAAGGGCTTATTTTTGGGGTAGGGTCTATTTTTCGAGATACACGGTAACTGTGATACAGTGGCAAATTTATGGTGGTTTAGCCACACAGCTCCCACTTGTATAGCATGCAGCTGTCACAAGAACACTACATGAAAACCTTGTTTTAGTTTGTTCTAATGCCTCTTTCTCCCCCACAGTTAGCACTTTATAATGCATTCATAAGCGTGTACTTCCAATCTAACTTAATATGGTCCACAAGTGCCATGGTTGCAATTACGTGCCTTTTGATCATGCATGCGAGGAATGGTAGGTTATGGATATCTTATTAGGAGTTCTTTATGCTGATTGATTCCCTTTAATGATTTCCAGATTTAGTGACCACAGTGTCTGTGTGTGCATATTACCCTGGAGTGACAGCTGAACTATTTCCTATACAAACTACTGGTTGACATTTAGGGAAATATGTATGGTGGCAAAACTTGTAAACCCCATAACTCCGGACGTCAGCAGGGATATTATTAGAAATCATAGTGTCTCCATCTGTCGAATTATCCTCTACTTTTAGAACTGCACTTATGCAATTAATAATAATGCCATATAACACATTTACTGCACAAAGAACCCACATAGTAGAGCTACTGTAAATAGCAGAAAGCTATTACTATTTTTGGAGGCAAAAAGGTATATATTTCTTAGGTTCCCCAAGTATATTGTAAGCATTAGAAACTGTCCTCTAATAAAGAGCAAATAGATGAGGCAGCAAATCAAGAAAAAGTAATTATTATGGGGGATCTCAACTAGCTTTATATAAGCGTAAAATTAGAATAATGGGACCAGTGGAAAAATATGTGTAGCTAGGTTAAGAAATGGCTCGGACTGGGTAACAAGTAAAACAGGAGTCAGTATTGTGCCCTTTTCTTTTTTCAATATTTGCAGATGGTACTAAACTCTGCAAAGTAATTAACGCAAAGGTGAATAATTTAATATGGTAAACTCAGCTTTAGTGACCAGTGCCAGGCAACTGTCCCTAAGGCAAATCTAATAATGGTATGCATTAAAGGAGACATAAATGCTCACGACAAGTACATAGATTTGCTTCAAAACATATCACCACAGCAACCATACTTAGACCTCATTTACATGATTGTTTCACATATGAGAAATATGGACTAACTATTCTGATCAGAGTTTGACCAGAGTGTGCTACGAATGTCAGTGATTTTCTCCTGTGTGGGGAAATTTAACAAAAATATGCCTCTACTAGGGATGAGCGAGTCCTAAATTACTCGGAATCGCTAGACCCGCACGAGTCCGAGCCCAGGACTCGGTACTCGTGGCGAGTCTAGCGAGTCCAATGTTAAAGAATAGGGAATATGGATTCGCGAGTCCCGAATAGATAATACAGGACTCGGAATCGCAGACTCGCTAGGATTCGGAGCATTGGACTCAGGGGCTGGCTGGAGCCTCTTCCCCTGGATGGCAGTTAGGTATCCCCGGCCCTGGTTGAGAACCGGGGGGGGGGGGGGGTGCTGTCGGGTCCAGGCAGCCTTGAGAACGGGGGGGGGGGGGGGGGGGTGCTGTCGGGCCCGGCGGCCTTGAAAAGCGGGGGCTATCAAAGCTGACCTTACCTCCTCCAGCCGCGAAGCAGCCCGCCTGCCGCAAACCGACTCGCCGCCGCAAAGCGACGCCCGATTTGGACTCGTTAATGAGCGAGTATTCGCTAAAAGACTCGCCGATTCCCGAGTCCAGCGAGTCCCTTAAGAATCGCCGAGTAACGAGTCCTAGCGAGTAGACTCGCTCATCCCTAGCCTCTACCTTCTCTATTCTAAGAGTCTGTGAAGAGCAGACCACATCTAGATGTCATCCGAGTGTTGTTCACTGTTTTCATGGACTCATTAATTTGCATTGCCGATTTCGCTCTGACCCTCAGATAAAAATTGTACATGTCTCTGATATTTTCCACAGATCACTAGGTCTGAGGAAAAAAAATCAGACATGTGCATAATACCATAGACTATCACTGGTATGAGTGCTATCTGTGAAAACCACAGATGGCACTCATACGCGAAAAACTACCAACTGAATGAGGCTTTAAAATAAGGGAATGGGTAAATTACAATGCCAAGACATGTTATTAAGCTTGGGGTTATTCAGTTTGGAAAAATAAAGGCTATGGGGCAAGCTTAATATAATGTACAAATATATATAAGGGACAGTAAAGAGATCTTTCTAATGAACAATTTAGGGTGCATTCCCTCCTTTGTCCCCTTTCACTGTTCCCCTTGGGGCTTACATCTGAGCCCCCTGCAAAATTTGTTTTGGATGTATACACCAACATGGTCATTATTGACTATACTGTTTCAGACAGAGTCATCGTGTGCTCTGTGAAATACGCCTATTGGAGGCAGATACCCAGATGCAGTGTACTACGTTTGGGTGTCTGCCTTAAAGAAGAGTATACACCTTAAAATGGTGCATGACAGAGCACATGTGTATTCCATCTGCATTATGATAGTCAATGGCCCCGGCGGCACATGCATTCGAATGCCATTTTGAGGAGGGTTTGGACATAAGCCTCGACAGGATGACTCAGCAGAGTACAAAACGCAGTGCGAAAGCAACCTTACATCTAGCCCTGCAATGGTAAAAAGGGGCCATCATCTACATCTAAAGGAAAGAAGGTTTAATCACAGAAATTGATTATTTACCATCCAGCTTGCGATTAGTTATAATAGATCAAATAAATGTGGGAATTCCCGATAGGTTTGATAAACTCTGCAAAAAAGAATCCTACTGGATTTTTAAAATGGGGACACTTTCCCCTGAAGGGTTAAATTTAACCATAGGTGATTGAATGCTGCTGTGATAAAGCTATAGAAGTATATGGTATATGAAAGTATCTGCAATGGAGCATTTTTTAACATATTAATATAAATAGGCTTATTTTTTAATTATGTGTTTTTGTTTTGTTTTTTCAATTATGTGTATTTTGTATTAGGTATATTTTTATGTATTTTTAATTGTTTTATATGATGTTTTAATATTGGATTGTTTTTATTTATGAAGTCATGAAATGGTTAATAGTTTTTATACACCCCCTCCAACGAGTTGTAGGCTCTTTGTGAATAAAAGGAGGGGGCTAATTAGAGTTCCTCATCCACTTGAGGAAGACGCATTCGCGTTGAAACATGTTGTGGCGAGGACTCACTTTTGTCAATATTCAATAAAGACCTAAAGGTAATATTAATCAGTGCAGTGTCCTTGTATAGCGCTCATAATCTAAATACCACCATTTCTATATTGTTCCTTATTTTATCCTCCCTATGGGGAGTGTGGTGGAAGAGAGCAGCTTTGCACACAAGGACCTGGCTGACACAATAGACACGTGATTGATCACGGAACCCAGAGAAGGGAGCTGGAGCTGGACAATCATTCTGGAACCAGGAACCGGCGAGCAAAGGTCTCGGATCCCTCCTTACCACTGAGCCTACTATCTGGTTGTGCAGAGTTGGCACAACCAGACAAGGTGAGTGAGGAATTCATATAACGGAGAATCTAATCTGCCTTTAGCAAACAGTGTGGCGCAAACAAATTTTTATTTTAAAGAAGAGTATACACCTTAAAATGGTGCATGACAGAGCACATGTGTATTCCATCTGCATTATGATAGTCAATGGCCCCGGCGGCACATGCATTCGAATCCCATTTTGAGGAGGGTTTGGACATAAGCCTCGACAGGATGACTCAGCATAGTACAAAACGCAGTGCGAAAGCAACCTTACATCTAGCCCTGCAATGGTAAAAAGGGGCCATCATCTACATCTAAAGGAAAGAAGGTTTAATCACAGAAATTGATTATTTACTGTAAGAGCAGTGAGACTATGGAACTCTCTGACACATGATGTTGTAATGGTTCATTCACTACAAAATGTTCAGGGAGGGTGTTGATGGCTTTCTTGAAAAATATAATATTACAGGTTATTGGTACTAGCTTCTGTGATGGAACTTTGATCCAGAGAACAAGTCTGCCTACCATTTTTGAAGTGTGGGATGATTATTTTCTGTAAAATGGGCCATTATCATCTGCTTCAAGTGGTTTTTGCCTTCCTCTGGATCAACATGTTAAGCAGTAGGTCAAACTCAATCGACTTATGTTTACCTTCAACCTAAAAACCTATTATACCGCTAATGGAGCTTTGGGACATTTATGGCACATAAGGGTCTTTCCATGTCAAGTGAACCAATGATTATTACCTCTATATTTTTAATTCTTTTGAGATTTTGTTATTTGATAATAGCATGTCAGGCAATGCAAAATGTGAAGAGAAAATGTATTTTTTTTTTTAAATGATTTTTAAAGTTCGGAAAAAGTGCGAATTTCGCTGTTGCCTGCCTTTACGTTTCTCCTCATAACTAAGGCTAGGAATAAGATAGAGAGACAAAATAAACACCATTCTACTCTGACCTATACAGGCTTTCACCAGATATGTCACAAGAGGATCTTTGTTAATATTTTACCCATGTGATCGCAAGCAAAAAACTTTAAAACGCATTTCCGAAATATCGGCGCGCTTTAAATATTTCAAAAAACTGCCCATGTGTCTGCTTTGCTCTTAGTCACATCTGTCCAAATTTCAAGTTGGGATCGCGATGGGATCATATTTTAAAATATTTTACTATTAATAGCGTCAATGGGTCATTCCATATCAAGTGATCTAAATATGAATATTTTTTTTACCTGACGTCTTTAGATTTTTTTTATTTTTTTTCCTTTATGAAGTACTACTTTAGTTAATTACAAATTAAAAGTTTAGAATTTTTTTCTTCATCAGATAATTTTTTACAGATTTTTAAAGTTTAAAAAAAGGGTGAATTTTGGCCTGGTATGACTTTACATTTTTTTTTATCTTGGGCTAGAAATAAGATAGAGAAACAAAATAAACACCATTCTACTCAGAACTGTCCAGGCTTTCACCAGATATGTCACAAGAGTATATTTGTTCATTTTAATTTTTTACCCATGCGAACGCAAACGCAACATTTTGAAACACATTTCCAAAAAAACGTTTTAATAAAAATTTTCCAAAACCGCCCATGTGTCTTTTATGCTCTTAGCCACATCTGTACCAAATTTCAAGTTGGGATCGTGATAGGATCATATTTTAAAATATTTAACTATTATAGTGTCAATTCAAAAATCTTGAATTCAGATCTGTTCAACCTGTGGTCTAAAAGTGTGGGGTCTATATTTATCAAATCCATTATTTTTAGACATTACTGTATTATTTTGATATGTTACAGCTTAGAAGCAGGAGAGGACATATAGGAAAAAGCTTTGTTAGGGCTCAACCTGAGAAAGCACAGGGATAGACAGTGAATGCAGAGCAGATGATAGGCCAGCAGCTCTGTCAATCATGTTAAGTGTCTACCCACTGCATTCAGGAAGTAAGACAGCTCGTTCAGACCTTTCATGTCCTGACATGTCTGGACATCTTCACTCCTGAACAAACAATAGTCTGTACAAAGCCATCAAGGCTGTGTACTAAAATATGGGTGAGTAAATATATTAATAGTTTAATGCTTTTATTATTAAGGGCCAACACACACAGTGCTATTCTTAGGGATCATCATTCAGAAAAACAGCCCCATTGATTTCTATGGGGTTCACCACATGCAGTGTTTTTGGAAACACTCAAGAGTGAGTAAATCACTGCTTGAACTACTTTTTAATCGCTGCAATAAACGCAGCATTTATCATTTATATAAAAAAAGCTGCCATTTTTTTCACTAGCGATTAAAAAAACTAACGCATATGTGGTAAAAACTTGGTAGAAAAACAAGCTGCCAAAACTGCAGCGTGTATCTGCAGACAGAAAAAACTGTGCGCGCTAGCCCTAAAACTCACTTTATAGTAATACAGTTCTATCTCAAGTGTACTGTAAATCTTTATTTTTATTACCTATCTTCCTTACTTAATATTAACTGTATTTTTCACACACAGCAATGGCTGCTACTTCTCAAGAAACAGCATTTTATCATAGACACTGTTGCATCCTTTTGAAAAAATATGAATATGATTGGCGCTGGTGGCTGGCTACTGTACTCTCCAAAGATTGTGAAAATGAAGAAGTAGAATTGACTTTATTGCATCCTTCTGGTCCTGCGCCATCCTTTGTGTATCCAAGAAAGCCAGACATTTTAAAAGTGCACAAAAATCAGATATTAATTCAGGCGGAGCCTAACACCGTGACAGGCCGGACATACTCTTTGACACACAAGGAAATGGCGATTGCTAGTAAGCGTTTATGGACAAGATTACATTTCACCCACTAGAAGGGACAAATTGATAAAATGCCACTTTAAAAACATACTATTAATTGTTTGATTAGTTCATAATCTATAGAACGATGATTTAACTACTGTACTATTCTTATTAAACACTTCATAAATCACATGTTTAGTGATAGAATAGAAAACAAATTTATATGTATAAATAGGGGTTAACATTTTTGGTTCTTTTAATCTTGTTTAATCAAACTTGAGGATATGATCAACTTTCTTCTTTTGGTTTATACATTCAAGTTGAAAATGCTGAGTGTTGTGTTCTGATGATTAAGATGTATTTATCCTGGCACTTATGGGATTTGTTTTTGTGTTTCTTTTTTGTTGCATATAAATGTTTTATTCAATAAGTTGTGATAACTCATACAACCATAAAATAAAAAATATATAAATTTGACAGGTCCCAAGTTGAATCTCTGCACAAATATAACCAAGAACACAATCAGTCATTTTTTCACAATTGCCCGTCAATAGTTTGAATTTGATATAAAGAAACATAGTCTTGTAACATATCAAATGAAAGCTGTTACCGTTCTGAGTAAAATGATGCCTCTCCCACTTCATTATCTTATTTCTAGCCTGAGATAAAAAAAATGTAAAGTCATACCGGGCCAAAATTCACCCTTTTTTTAGACTTTAAAAATCTGTAAAAAATTAACTGATGAAGAAAAAAATTCTAAACTTTTAATTTGTAATTAACTAAAGTTGTACTTCATAAAGAAAAAGAATAAAAAAAATCTAAAGACGTCAGGTAAAAAAAAATATTCATATTTAGATCACTTGATATAGAATGATCCATTGACGCTATTAATATTAAAATATTTTAAAATATGATCCCATTGCGATCCAAACTTGAAATTTCGTACAGATGTGGCTAAGAGCAAAGCAGACACATGGGCAGTTTTTGAAATATTTACAGCACGCCGATTTTTCGGAAATGCGTTTTAAAGTTTTGCGCTTGCGATCACGTGTAAAATATTAACAAAGATCCTCTTGTGACATATCTGGTGAAAGCCTGCACAGTTCTGAGTAGATTGGTGTTTATTTTGTTTCTCTATCTTATTTCTAGCCCGAGATATGATAGAAAATGTAAAGCCATACCAGGCCAAAATTCGCACTTTTTTAAAACTTTAAAAATCTGTAAAAAATTAACTGATAAAGAAAAAAATTCAAAACTTTTTTTTTTGTAATTAACTAAAGTTGTTCTTCATATAGAAAAAAAATTAAAAAAATCTGAGGACGTCAGGGAAAAAAAATATTCATTTTTGGATCACTTGACATGGAATGACCCATAAGTGAAAAAGATAAGGGTTCAAAAAATATTGCATCAATTTGCTCTTCAATTTTCAACACTCTTCTAGAGGTAAGGCCCTTTTCACACCACAATTTTTTTCTGTGCGCGGGGATCCTGTGTTTTGCAGGACACCATGGATAGGAACGGACAGGCCCAGATGTGAACTCCGGATGCCATTTTAAGCCCATGTACATTAGGACTGTAGGAAGGTGGGTTTTTTTTATCTTCATGTCATAGGTAACTACTTGATAGAGATGATTTTTAGTTCATTGGGCCAAATGATAAATATTTGGGGTTTGAGCATCTTTGTAGGCGACTAAACAGTTGATTACAATTATAAAACTAAGATAAAATTATTCTCATGCACGGTAAAGTTAACCACTGGACTATCCTTATTGTGTTAGCAATTACTCAGACCTAAAATTGCCTGGATGTCAAGAAGAAAGCAGGAAGTTAGGAGCTTTGATTTATTTCATTGTAAGGTGAAAATGACAGCATCCCCAATCTAAATAAGAGATATAAAAACAAAATAGCCGAGGTGTCTGGTTCTTTAACAATTTAGCTTACATCCAATTGAGCATTGTACAAATATTAAACAGATTCCAACATGATTAAGAAATCTGATATCAGAGAAAAGTTGAATAGTCTTTAATTCTTTTTGGAAACTATAACATATAGAATTAAGACTTGTTCATGCAGAACTTAGTTGTATACACAAGAAACAGTAATACTACACCCTTGTATTACAGCACAATAAAGCACATTCTCTACATTGTAATTCACCCATACAGGTGGTTTCACACTTTGAGAAAAAACAACTTCATTAAATCAAGATGGATCCATACAACTCATAAATGTGGGGATTTAGCTGTAAATTGGGTTTACTATTAAGTGCAGCACAATGGGATGATTAGTTTACAAATTGTTAGGGCCAACCTCATATCCAAAAATAAATCTAAAGAGAACATTTAATGACTCCAATAACAATGCATTCATATCTCTACAGGTCTGGAGGCTTAAAGGGAATCTTTCCAGCAGGATCAACCCTTCCAAGCTGTTTATATTGGGTATATAGTTCATAGAAAGCTGAATACAATTTTACCTTGATTTTTGCAATCGAATGGCTAATTCCAGAGAAATCCTTGTTTTGTTTTTCTTTTTACTATATTAATGAGCTAATTAGAACAATGACCCCAGCAAGCATATTAAGTAGTGATGAGCGAGCGGTTAGCTGATGTGTCATGTGATCGGCTCTGTGACATCACCAGAGGTCCTTCTGCCCCGATGGTGACAGTCATATCCCCGGAAGCGGCGGAAAGGTGATGTATCATCCGGGAGGAGGTTATATTCTTTTTCGGCCGGTTTCACATCACGATTTTCGGTCATCCGAGTGTATCTGTTTTAAAACGGATGTATCCCTATGGGGCTTGGATCGGATATGTGCCTTTTGCCATCCGATTTTGGCACCATCTGATCCTGTCCGATTTAAGCACGGACACAAAATCGCAGCCTGCGCAGCCCCACGCATTTTTTTTTTATTATTTCATGAATTTCAGAGTCAGAGTCTCAGAGTCAGAGTCAGAATCTCAGAATTTCATGAAATTATTTAAAAAAAATGCGTGGGGCTCCGCGCAATTTCTATGTCTAGCCAGGTACAGCTAAGCAGCTGGGGGCTGGAATCCGCAGCGCAGGGATGCCCAAGCTTTCTGGGCACCCCCCGCTGCAAATTGCAGCCCGCAGCCGCCCCAGAAGATGGCGCGTTCATTGAAGCGCCATCCTCTGGCGCTGAACCCCGCTCTTCCAGCGGCCCTGGTAGCGGTGGCACGCTGGGTAATAAAGAGGTTAGGGCCAGCTTTGTATTATCAGCTGGCCCTAAGCCCGAAATTTATGGCGGTCACGCCAATATTAGACATGACCGCCATGAATTTCTATTAAATTGTTTTAAAAAAAACACAACACAAAGAAAATTTTTTATTAGAAATAAAAAAAAAGCCATTAGGGACTCCATCTTTAATTAAAAAAATCCTCTTCCGTCCGACGCAGTCCAAAACGCGATGTCTTCTCTGCTACATTCCCTGTGTATAGATATAGATGTCTATGCACAGGGAATGAGCAGACTGAGAACAATCTTAGCTCTGCTACATCATCTCTGTGCACAGACATTCATGTCTGTACACAGGGAATGAGCAGACTGAGAACAATCTCAGCTCTGCTACATCAGGCAGCAGGCGGGCTCTAGGACCCTGGAGCTGGCAGCCAGCACAGAGGAGAAAGCAGGACTCTTATCTGTGCGAGTTTCCCAGCGATTACTTACAAAGTAAACGAGTCCAATGCAAATAAATGACAAAACTAGGATTGCTTCAGGCTGAAGCTTCCGAGACACATCTGCGATTTGTAAATCTCACACTACTCGCTATTACTCGCTTCCCCATTCATTAACATTGGACTCGCTAGACTCGCAACGAGTAGCGAGTCCTGGGCTCGGACTCGCTAGAGTCAAGCGATTCCGAGTAATTTAGGATTCGCCCATCACTAGTGAAGGGGTCAATTTTACCCCATACATAAAAGTAGTAGTAGGCAAGCCACCTAATATTACAGAGTACAGAAAATCACAGTGCTTCTCCCTGGTTGTAGAGTATAATTAGAAACGACAAGAAAAAAAACGGAAAGGGTAAAATTTTACAATAAAACAAAGGTTGGAGTGGACACAGTAGACCAGATGGCTCGGAAGTACACCACAAAATCTGGAAGCCGCCGATGGCCTGTTCAGGTGTTTTGTAATGTACTCTATAAAACAGCAACTGGGAGTAAAATTAGCAGACGGGAGTTCATTCTTCAGCTGGCATTAGACCTTCGCAAGAATTATTTGGAATCAAGAAGTGGCCCATCATCCGCAATGTCTGAACCACAAACAAAAGGACAAGAAATCCGCAAGCATCGAAAATGTGGAGTTGGAAGATGCAACGAAAACAAAACAACTAAAACTTGCACAAGCTGTAACAAACCAGTTTGTGGAAAATGCACTGGGAAAGTGGAAGAAAGTACTGTTTGTGTTAACTGTTGGTCACCGCATGCTATGACCATGTAAAAGGAAAATGCGTTTAAACTGCTGTACTTGATCTTAACACTGTTCCTACTAAGTTAAAATAAATGTTCTTTAATTTGTTGGCAACAAAAAAGTTATTTTTACTCCAGTGTCAGTATATTTGAATGGGGGTCAAAAATAACCCCTAATGGTAGTTATAGGTATTATGAAACATGCGGTAGTTCTAGTGTTAATGCTCTTAACAAATAATAGCCCTTAAATTGTCAAAATGCACAACACTTTATTAACACAGCCATGTCTAACGTAATCTTACAACTTATGGTTTGTTAAATGTGTGCAAGATCAGAACCACTACCAGCACAAAACTATGTCACCAGACCCATCAAAGGTACACAAATGCATCCACATAAACCCTATCAGTACAGACACACTATGTCAAAACCCGTATCAGTGCAGAAATACATGCCCAGACCCACTAGAGGTACAAAAATACATAGAACCCACATCAGTACAGAAATAACAGCCCTCATCAGTAACAAAATTCATCATCAGAATCACCATGGGTGCAGAAATACATAACTAGAACCCCTATCAGTACAGGAATAAGTCCATCTAACCCCCATCACAATAAAAACACAGCATCACAATCCTCATCAGCACAGAAATTCATCGTCAGAGCCACCTTCAGCACATGGTGAAACAATGGTAATGTCAGGTCAGACCCATTCACATTTGTATCGCATGAAACTACAACTCCTACTACACCCTTAGCAATAGTAAAGGGATACTGTGAGTTGTTGTTGTTTCCAGTCATCATCAGCTCATACAGGGACCACAGAACTGATGAGAATTAGTCAGTAACACAAATAATCATTTACATCCAGGTGTCTTACAAATTAACTTGCCTCTGATCTAGGTCATCTTTTACTTTTTTCATTTTGCCCAGACACCATGATGACTTTTCACATCTACAACTCGTCTCTGGAAACGTCCATCTTCTCCTTTGTTCTTCAGCACATCCCGGCACAATACCCTTAAAAATAACAGAATGATCAAATTTCTCATGAGTAAAAATATCTACCATATCCTGTGCCTCTGAATAAATAATTGCTCCTCCTCACTGTTCCCTGCACAAAATATGATTTACTCACTGCGCCTCTTCTGGTACATGTCTTCCACACTGCCCTTTTCTTTCCATATCTGGCCACCTCTTCACACTGTCCTCTACACTGTACCCTCCTATACTGCCCACTGTTTATACTGTTCTCTCTCCTCAAACTCCTCCGCTGCATACTGTTCCCTTCTGACTGTGGCCTCATACTGTCTCTGCATGCTGCCTTCTCCCCATACATCCCCACACTACTCACTCCCTATTCTGTGCCCCCCTGCATTTTCTCATCCCCTACTCTTTCCTCACTAACTCACCCCCCCCCAAACTCCACATACTGTGTTCACACACTCCTCTTAACTCCCATATTGTGCCACAGTCATCCCCCTAACTCCATATACTGTGCTGCAGCCATTCCCCCTCACTCTACATACTGTCATGTAGCCATCCCCCCTCACTCTACATAGTGTACTGCAGCCATCCCCGCCCATTCCTCATACTTTGTCCACACTGATCCCCCCCTAACTCTTTATACTGGATCCTCAAATTTACCCCCTTGGTTCATATATACTCCCCCACCCTCTCTCCTTCTGTTTAGTTCACATATACTCAAACCACCCTCTCCCCCTGTTTAGTTCACATATTTTCACCCCAATCTCTCCCCTGTTTGGTTGACATATACAGCACCCACCCTCTCCCCCCAGTTTGGTTCACATATACTGCCCCCACCCTCTCCCCTCCCAGTTTAATTCACATATACTCCCCCCAACCTGTCCCCATGTTTGGTTCTCCTATACTTCCCCCATCCTCTTCCCCCTGTTTGGTTTACCTATACTCCCTCCACCCTCCCCCCCCTGTTTGGTTCACCTATACTCCCCCCACCCTCTCCCTCTAATTTTGATTCACATATACTCCTCCCACCATCTCCCCCCACCCTCTCCCCTTTGTTTGATTCACATATACTGTCCCCAATTTCTCTCCCCTTTTGGTTCACATATATTCTTCCCTCCTCTCCCCCCTGTTTGGGTCACATATATATATAATACCCCAAACTCTCTCCCCTGTTTGGTTCACATACTGTACACTTCCCCCACCCACTCGCCCCCTGTTTGGTTTACATATACTCCCCCTACCCACTCCTTCCTGTTTGGACCCCATATACTGCCCCCATCCTCTCCCCCTCTGTTTGGTTTACATATACTCCTTCCACCCTCTCCCCCTTTTTGGTTCATATATACTCCCCCATCCTCTTCCCCCTGTTTGGTTTACATATACTACCCCCATCCTCTCCCCCTCTTTTGGTTCACATATTCTCCCTCCATCCTCTGTCCACAGTTTGGTTCACATATACTCCCCCCACACTCTTTCACCTGTTTGGTTTCGGGACCAGGTGTCCCTGAATAATAGGCATAAACAAATAAAATCCATGTGAAACATGAACAGTCTATAATTTTAAGGGTAGGATAATTTTAACAGTGAGAAATAGAATAACAAAATAAAATCCAGAAAATCACATTGTCAAAATTATATAAATGTATTTGCATTTTGAAGAGAGAAATAAGTATTTGATCCCTCTGGCAAACAAGACTTAATACTTGGTGGCAAAACCCATGGTGGCAAGCAAAGCAGTCAGATATTTCTTGTAGTTGATGATGAGGTTTGTGCACATGTCAGGAGGGATTTTGGTCCGCTCCTCTTTTCAGATCATCTCTAAATCATAAAGGTTTTGAAGCTTGGCAACTCGAAACATCAGCTCCCCCATATGTTTTCTGTAGGATTAAGGTCTGGAGACTGGCTAGGCTACTCCATGACCTTAATGTGCTCCTTTTTGAGCCCCTCTTTTGTTGACTTGGCTGTATGTTTTACGTCATTGTTGTGCTGGAACACCCAACCACTACCCATTGTTAATGTCCTGGTGGAGGGAAGGAGGTTATCAGTGATCACTCAGGATTTTATGGTACATGGCTCCATCCATTGTCCCACTGATGCGATGAAGTAGTCCTGTGCCCTTAGCAGAGAGACACCCCCAAAACATAATGCTTCCACCACCATGCTTGACTGTGGGGATGGTGTTCTTTGGGTCATATGGAGCATTTCTCTTACACCAATCACGGTGTGTTGAGATATTGCCAAAAAGCTCAATTTTTGTATCATTTGATCATAGCACCTTCTCCCAATCACTCTCAGAATCACCAAGGTGTTCATTGGCAAACTTCAGTTGGGCCTGCACATGTGCCTTTTTGAGCAGTGGGACTTTATGGGCACTGAAGGATTTTAATCCATTACAGCGTAATGTGTTACCAATGGTTTTCTTCGTGACAGTGGTCTCAGCTGCCTTGACATCATAAACAAGTTTCCTTTGTGAAGTTTTAGGCTGATCTCTCAACTTTCTCTCAAATTACAATATGTAATCACTAATTTGAGAGAAAGCTAATGATAAACCAATATCTATAGATTGGTGTGTAGTAGTAAATTAGCATTTTGAAAGGATTCAGTATTTGAAAAAACATTCAGGGCCACTTTACACACACCAACTTCTGTGATCAACTTCTGAACAGATCTCTGGTTGCAGTGAAATCATGGACACATTGTTCCATTTGTACACAGCCACAAAATAGAACAATGTATCCATGATTTCACTGTTCAGAAGTTGGTCACAGAAGTTGGTGTGTGTAAAGCAGCCCTCATGGTTTTATAAAATTGTATGTATAATATTGTGACGGTTTATAATCAACATCCCAAGAAAAGGGTCAAATCAAGCAGGTGGAAGTGAATATATAGTAAAAGGTTCGAACAAATATAAGTAGCCATATTATTGAGGTTAGCGCACAGTCTTAAACTTCTATATATTTAATTTTATTAAAACCATAAGGTGGATAACACGCGGTAACACCTTGAGATGGGTGGCAGCAGCCTACTTAAAAATTGCTAGCTCCGATGTATGTATAAAATATATTGTTAAGGCCCCTTTCACACTGGCGTTTTTGCCCAGATCCACCGCATCCGGACAAAGAAGCGCATCTGCC
The DNA here is from genome assembly GCA_033576535.1 of Allobates femoralis. Taxonomy (NCBI): domain Eukaryota; kingdom Metazoa; phylum Chordata; class Amphibia; order Anura; family Aromobatidae; genus Allobates; species Allobates femoralis. Next base: position 189,695,571 of record JARQOC010000004.1, read on the forward strand.
GAGGGTCCCGCCTAACGGCCACACTTGCGACACACTTGCGGCAAGCCCCATGCATTGTGTATGGGGCTTGCGGTAAGGTGCGGCAGGTGCGGAAAGTCCGTTTACGGCAGGAGCAGCCGCGAAGAAAACCACGGTCAGGTTTTTCGGGCCAGAACCGCTCTTGCTGCACCTGCCGCACACTTACCACAAGCCCCATACACAATGCATGGGGCTTGCCGCAAGTGTGCAGCAAGTGTGGCCTTTAGGCGGAAAATGAGGCAGAGGCTGTTTTTTGTCTGGATCTGCCGCTTTTTCATAAAAACGCCAGTGTGAAAGCACCCTAATGCAAACTTACAAAATCAACAAAGGATCAAATACTTATTTCCCCACTGTATGTGAGCTGGTGAGGCTTGTGTACTACAGCTTTGTTTGTCTCAGTCCGGCCCTGAGTATTGCCAATTATGAAATTTGGCCTTATACAGCGGAGTAGGCAGGTGTTACAAAGAGAATCTTTTGATCTGGTGGACATGCGCTGTCTTGCATTACACACACAACCCATCAATCTGTATGGGCACTGTGATACTTTTTTTCCGATAGTGGTGCTGCTGAGAAATTAAACACTTACTGCTTGATTTCTCAAATATTACAGATGATTGCTGGTCCTCACAGAAGGACACATGCCCTGATTCATTAAGGCTGTCATTGTGCATGAAGAGGTGCAATGAAGTAAGTGGAGTTTAATTCATTAAGAGGTGTATGCCACTTAATGAATCAGGTGCATCTGACAAGTGTCCTGAGCTTCTGTATAACTCTCCAGAAGTCTTACTCCTGTCAAACACTGGAGTAAGATTTCTGACAAATGTTGGCATTGTTCACACACAATTTGCGTTTTTTTAGCACTCCTAAAACCACATGCGTTTTTTTAAGAGTGCTAAAAAATGTCTCTTGTGTGTCTGAAAGGATTTTCATCCTTAGTCATTTTTTGCCCAAAAACGCATGCGTTAACGCAGGGTGCATAAATGTGCCATTTAAAAACGCATGCGTTTCCCATAGGGCCCCATGTTATAGAAACGCATGCGTTTTTTAGAAAACGCATGCGTTTTTGTAACATGGGGCCCTATGGGAAACGTATGCGTTAACGCAGGTGCCTATATGTGCCCTGCGTTAACGCATGCGTTTCCCATAGGGGCCCATGTTAAAAAAACGCATGCGTTTTTGGAAAACCAACCCTGCGTTTTTTTCCAGCACCCAAAAATGCTGCATGCAGCGTTTTTTGGACTGGGGGAAAAAAACGCAGGTGGAGGTGAAAAACGCATGTACACTCAAATGTACCCTGCGTTAACGCACCTGCATTTTTTTTAACACACCAAAAAACGCAGAGATGGTCAAAAAAACGCATGTGTGTGAACATGGCCGATTATTATTTATTTATATAGCGCCATTGGTTCCATGGCGCTTTACATTAGAAGTGGGGGTTACAAGGACAGATACAGTACATATGAACGAACAAGGCTTGTTGATACACGATGGGAGAGGACCCTGTCCACAAGGGCTCACAGTCTACAGGGGTGGGAGAGGACACGATAGAAGGGGAGTGATATGCGAGTTTGGTGACAAATAAGTCAGTCAGGCATTGCCACGCACCAGTCTACAACCGCTATGCCAATTTTAGTGTAGATGGCTGTGACTGGAGTGAAAATGTGAAAAGTCACAAACATTTTGCGCTATTTCCCGTTGTACAAAAACGTTGTGACTTTTTGAAGTGTTGTAATCATTGTAAACACTTTGATGTATTCACCATTTGTGTTTGGCTTTTTGTCAAGAGATATTTCTAAAAAGGAGTGATTACCTGAAGTGGTGAACCCCTTTAATTTTCAATATATGTTTAATTAATATACCTGCATGATGTTTTCATAAGTGTGTAAACTGAGATGGTAGATTAGGTTCTATCATGTATAAACATATTATCTAATGACACGTGAACACATCATTATGTCACTCTACATATATGTCCTCTCATTATTCTTTAAATTACCCATAATATTAAACTAAGATTACTCTCCAAAGTTGTCAAATGCTTTGTAATACTAGCAGCTAGCTGTGAGTGCATTTGCGTTAAGTGTGCCTTTTTGTGAATGGTAGAAAAGCAAATAAAACACTGCGTAATCCTTTTTAATTAGGAGTTGTTAATTATAAGTGGACTGCTATCTCAGACTGGATTTGGGCATTTTGTTTGATGTATGTCTTCAGGCTTTTTATGCATCCAGTCACTGCAATGTTTATTCAAGAAAATTGTACATGTGGGTACGCATGGTTGGCTTACCACTTCATGACATCCATAGACACTTAACTAAACAAATGGCTCTAAGGGATAAGCAGAAGTTTAAACCTCTAATCTTTTCACATCCTAGACCTGTCAACTGATAATCTAGCTAGCTGTGAAGATTTCATCAAGTTAGATCAACAGCTGTTTGACTCAAAATCCATTTAATATATTTTTATAGTATTTTTAAACAATCTTAGATTTATGATGATAATACTGGATAAGCATTTGCATAAGTATATACCGTAAGCAACTGGATAAGTATTTTTTACAATGGCCAATGGAAGATTGGGACTTCTAGGTCCCTAACAGATTTAGCATTAAGCTAAACCAGTAAGGAGAGTCTAAAGGTCACTTTGCACTACATAATTATCATGATCGAGAGTTCTTAAGAACTCTCATTTCATGGTATTTATGCAGCCTAAAAAGACTGCCAATCACCTGACAAATCAGAAAAACATTCAGATTTCAGATGAAAAAGTCTTTTGGCTTGCTCGAAAGATCATCTTTCTCAGCAGCGTATTATCCTGTGTAAATAGTTCAGTGCTGACGAGAACAATGGCAGCCATGAAAGTGTAATAAAAATATAGAGCAAAAAAGAGATTTGAAAAAACTTTCAAATATACTTTATAAGTGAAATCTGGTGGAAAACCATTCATAAACCTTCCACAAGTTGTCTGAAGCAGACATATGTATGTTCATTCTAAGTCATATCCATCTTCATACTGTATACGGCCCATAACCATATAAGGGTAAGGGGCCAGGGCTACACAGCGTTCACACTCCTGACTGCAGTTGATGAGGTGACAGTGTATCAGATTACCACAGGCTACAGCAGACTTCTGAGCAATGTCAGAATGTCAGGATCAGTGCAATCTCCACTGCCCTTTCCTTGGCACAAGCTTCTATGATTTGTCATCTGGCTCCTTCTCTGTTGGCTTCTCACACAGCTCAGTCACAATCTCTGTTACCCCCTTCTCTGCTGTCACATTGCACTGATCCCTATCAGCTGCTGGCCACACCCACACAGCACTAAAATACACACAAAAAAGTTAAGAAAATAAGTCACATGGTAGAAAAAAAGCCTTATCTTAGCTGCTATGTGACCCATCAATAACAACCAGTGTAGAATAGTTTTTTTTTTTCTCAATGAAATGACATTTACAATTTAGACAAAGAGCAATCTAATACTTATCATTCAGGGTCTACCTGAAGTGCTGTCTGCCTTTGTAAACAGGCAATAAACGGTAAATATTAATGTATCGCTGGTTATTTATCATAGCTAAATGTACCCTAATGCTGAGTTTACACTATAAAATTTGCAACATTTAATCATTGCTGATTGGCTACATGTTTGCAAATAAGAAGACATTTAGCCTTTTAAGTAGGAAAAGAGCTCTTACTTTTTTTTTTTAAACCATAATTTTTTTATTCAAATAAATCTTTGACAACATATATAACTTGTTTACACAATGATATCATTGTAACAGTCATGTCCAAATAATCACCACCAGTGTAAACCAATTCCAAACTGGATATTATAGGAGAGGGAAGGGAAAGAAAGGACAACACAGAAGGAAAGGGGCAGCCAGGATTGCACACAAGAGGTAAATTAATGGATGGTGGGGGGGGAATTAAATAAGCCTTAGGAGCTTTGTTTTAAATATTCTTGTATACCGATTTAATTATGAGAAAACCAGAATCAACCAGGAAAAATATTAAAACCACCCTAAGTGTGCGATATCGCCAATCCAGAAGTCTCCCAAATCTCCCGCTGGCGACTGACTCGTTCTTTTTGCTTTATCAGGTGAACCAAACAACGTTCATGTAGATAATGACAATTTATCCTACCAATGAGTTCCTCCTGTGTGGGGGTAGAAGCTTCCGTCCATTGCCTTGTCAAGCTCTGATGGGCCGCTATCAAAACATGGGTGATCACTGGAACTAAGTTTGGGGGAAGAAGGTCCAACCCAATACTTAAGACTGGCAAGGGTCCCTCTAGAGTTAAAGGGAAACCTATCAAGGTCCTGATTAAGTCTGCCACTCGATTTCAGAATTCTCCTATCTTGGGGCACCACCACCACCACACATGACCCAGATCCCTTTTTTACCACATCCCTTCCCACATAATGGGGAATATGATTTGTTAAATTTGGAAATTTTGTAAGGAGCCAGATATGAGTTCATATGTATTTTCTTTAGTTGTTCTAGAAGATTAATGCAGAAGGAGTGCCTTTGAGTAACTGTGGCCGCAGTCCACCAGTGTTAGGGGGTGGATGAGAAAGAGAATGCCCCTTCCCAGACATTCATATGAGAGTATGGGAATTTGACAGACTCTGCTGGTGAGTTAAGAGTCCTATAGAACAGAGACAATCCATGTTCATTGGGGTATTCTACTTTAAAGTATTTCTGCATCATGTGTGATGGGTCAGGGCTCCACCAAACTAGAAATGTGCATGACTGGATAAAATTACAAATTTGGAGGTACTGATAAAAGCATATTTTGGGATTCTTGTAAAGTTGGGACAAATCTGCAAAGGAGGGGAATACAGAGCTATCTAAGAGTTTGTCAAGTGTGCTTACACCTAATTTCACCCACAGGTCTAGAGACAACCCAGAGATGAGTGCCTCAATTGCTTTTACAGAAATGTTTTTAAATAGGGATTTTGTCAGTGTTCTATCAAGGTTATTCCAATAAGAAATCAACAAGGACATCATATGTAAGGGAAAATTAGATTTCAGGGGCTTCAGTAGCTTAATCTCTAGCAAAAGTCTAGTAGACGTGTGGGGAGCAAACTGTCTTTCTATTTAAAGTCATCTATAATAAAGATCCCCAGCCCACCAATCCTTTGCGGTCTCGAGTATGGTCGCCTTGTGGTACAAAGATAGATTTGGTACACCCATTCCACCAGGAGAATATTGGAAATGTAGACCCTTTACCGCCACTCTTGGCTGGTGGAGATTGCCGAGTGCCGGGCAGTGCAGTGAATAATACCGGAAGTTAATGACTTCCAGTTTATTCACTGCTCTGTCAGCGCTCGGCAATCTCCGCCGGCGTCGGCAGAGTTCAGGTTGTGCAGGCAGGATTCACTCGTGGTCATAGCTGAGTGATGTGTCAGTGCTGACATTGTGTTTTTGGACTACGTCAGACGGAAGAGGAATTTTTTAATAAAGATGGAGTCTCTAAGTGTATTTTTTGTTTTATTTGTAATAAAATAATTTTTCTGTGTGTTGTGTTTTTTTTTTTTTTAATTCACTAGAAATTCATGGCGCTCATGTCTAATATTGCCGTGATCCCATGAATTTCGGGGTTAGGCCCAGCTGATAGTACAAAACTGGCCCTAACCCATTTATTGCCCAGTGAGCCACAGCACCAGGGCCCTGGATGAGCACGAGGGCCCTGGATGGGTTCAGAGCCAAAAGAAGGTGCTTCTCTGAATGCGCCATTTTCTGGGGTGGCTGCGAACTGCAATTCGCAGCGGGGGGTGCCCAGGAAGCTTGGCCCTCCCTGCACTGCAGATTCCAGCCCTCAGCTGCCTAGTTGTACCTGGCTGGACATAGAAATATAATGAGTGAGTATTAAAACGTTTTTCTCCACTTTCACAGGATGCTTTTAGGAGACAAAAGGAGTGTGAGATTAGTGATAGGATGGTGCAGGGACATGTTTTGATAGCTTAGGAGGCGTTTTGGAGGTGACAGGATCCCTTTAAGCCTTGTTGGCTAACAATACCACTTCGTCTGTTAGTGATTATAATTAGCAGGGGCCATATTCTTTAGTCATCAGGGGGTGTTGTTTTGCAGCCTCGAGGATCCACCCTCTCTCTGTCTGTGCTGCTGTGAAACTGAAATTGAAGGCAGGACTAATGATTTGCATTCTGTGAGTGATAGAGAGAGGGGAGGGCAATGCCTGCACAAGCAGAGCAAACACACAGAGACAGGGTGGATCCTGGAGCTGCAAAACAGCCCGCCTTGGTGACTAAAGAATATAGTCACTGCTAATTATAATCACTAATGAGTGAGTATTAAAACGTTTTTCTCCACTTTCACAGGATGCTTTTAGGAGACAAAAGGAGTGTGAGATTAGTGATAAGATGGTGCAGGGACATGTTTTGATAGCTTAGGAGGCGTTTTGGAGGTGACAGGATCCCTTTAAGCCTTGTTGGCTAACAATACCACTTCGTCTGTTATACTTTTGTGTATAACAAGTAAAACAACAGTGCTCAAACGACATGGGAACAGCATAGGGAAGACCCCTTTCAGCATTTATGACTCCCAGATCACTGATGTGAACAATGTTGTCTGAGTATTACGCCACTTTACGGACTCACAATAAAACGTCCAAAAATGAAACCAAAATGCATTTTTTTTGGGAAAATATTAAGGGCTCATACTCATTTGTGAGACAGTGTTGCTGTATGATAGTTTTTTGGATTACATGAAAGATTAAAAAAAAAAAAAAAAAAAGGCATGGCACTCCGATGCCCCTGGGAAGAGACGTGGATGAAGGCTTCTTTAAATAATGTGCCCATTAATAGAAAGTGGGTCTTTTCTGGTATAGCCCTAGGCAGGGCAGCCAAAAATTGGGAGGCACTCTGATGCCCCTGGGAAGAGACGTGGATGAGGGCCTCTTTAAATATGGTTCTCCTTATTAGGAAGTGTGTATTTTCTGGTATTGCCCTAGGCAGGGCTGCCAAAAATTTGGATTCACTCTGATGCCCCTGGGAAGAGACATGGAGGAGAGCCTCTTTAAATATTATTCCCATTACAAATGATTGGGTCTCCTATACTTGTAATGCCCATGCACTAAGTATGGACTAAAACATATACAGTATCCCTGGGGCTATACATGAACCTACTGTCTAACTTTTTAATGGTTAGGGGCATCATAAACAACATGTAAATAAAATAACTTTTCGTGGCATCATGGACCATGGTTGCCCTGATGATATGGTGGTGGCGGATGGCGAGAAGGAGGAGGAGTACAGCAAATAGCCCAAGTCAGGAAGTGTGTACCCATGTGTGGATGTGAGGAGGGGCGTGGGAATATACATCCCCAATAAATACAATGGTTTCAACTTTACATTACGCTGCTATCATTTGGTGGTGTGCTCAAGTCAGGCCCAATCCAACCCGTGTTCATCTTGATCAGAGTCAGCTTGTCAGCATTTTCAGTTGAAAGGCAGGTGCGTTTATCAGTAATGATTCCACCGGTGGCACTAAAAATCCACTCTGACAAAACGCTAGCTGCCGGGCAGGCCAGGACTTCCAAGGCGTAGAAAGCCAATTAATGCCACGTGTCCAGCTTCGATACCCAAAAATTTTAAGGCACAGAAGAATCTCGGAGCACTTTTGTACGGTCACCAAGGTACTCCTTCACCATCATTGCAGTCCTTGTGACAGTACCCTGCGCCTCAGGGCCTTTGCTATCGGAGGGGCTGAGAAAACTCTCCCATATCTCTGAGAGTGTTCCTCTACCTCTGCTGGATTGGAGTTGTGTCTCTCTCTCCCGGACGCCTTGGTTGGCCACCAAACTGTGACCCCCGCCGCCAGGGAAGGGGAGGGAATTTTTGACTAATTCCCCAACAATGGCCTTCTGATACTGCAGCATTTTTTTAGACCTCTCCGCTGGTGGAATAAGAGAAGTAAAGTTCTCCTTGTAGCGTGGGTCTAAAAGTATCACCAACCAGTAATGAGTGTACGCCAAGATGTTGATAACGCGAGGGTCACGGGACAGGCAGCGTAACATAAAGTCAGCCATGCGCGCCAGACTGGTAACAGGCAAGACTTCAGGGTCATCAACAACAGGATGAATGACCATGCTGGCCTCATCATCCTCCTCCTCGTCCCTGTGCTCTGGCCATCCACGCTGGAGCAAAGGTATGACAGTTGTACAGGTAGTACTGTAAATTCCACATGAAACTAGCTCCTGCTCTTCTATCTCCTCTTCCTCGTCATTGTTCCCGAATGCACGTTGGGATGAGATGAGGTTGGGCTGTGTGTAATTACCCACTATGGTTCCTGTTATGAACCGATGACTCAGGAGTAACATTCAGATTCCATAGAAGTCATTGGTAACTGTACTGACCGCAATCCCTGACTACACACCTCAACTAGAAGTAGCCGTGGGATGTAACTAACCAGACCTAGACACCTCTGCACAGCTGGAGAACTAACTGCTCCTAAAGATGGATGTAGGAAAAGCTATCTTGTCTCAGAGCAGTACTGCAAAAGAATAGCAAGCCCCCACAGATATTAACTGGGAAACAAGAGAAAGAAAAACAAACACAGGCAGAGTAAAAGGTTTAGCAAAAGAGGCCAAACTAGCTATATAGGAAAGACAGGATAGAATACTATTACGGTCAGTATAAAACACTATCAAAAACCACCAACAGCAGATAGTACAAAAATTACCCTGAGTCACTAAGACTCGGAGCCCTCTATATCTGCAGACTTCTATAAATCAAATGCCAGCAGAACTGAAAATAACAGATAATAGTGAATGGTAAAATTCCTAGGAAAAAAACTTCCTAACTGAGAGCAGATAAACAAATATACAGACTAAATTGCAAACGCACAAGTCAGAATAAGACAAAACATAAGCAGAACCTTAAGCACACAAAAGTGTGCCACGAAATATCAAAAAACCACCCACTTAGCTTGCAAAGAATTCCACAAAGCAGAAGAAACCAGAGAGATGTGAACTCCTCCAGGAACCAAAGACGACTGGCAAGGATTGATCCACTTCAAACCATTATATGCTCCAAGAACTAGATTGCCAATCATCACCATCACCTGTGGAGCCCACACAGTCAGCTGCATCACCAGCTACAACCACCGGAGGTAGCTCCAATGAATTCACAACAGGTTCCTTGCTCCATCTTATCGTGCTCCACCTGCAATGCATTGTCTTTGATTTTGAACAGGGAGCGTTTTGGAATACAGAGAAGCAGGATGGTGAAGCTAATGATGGCGTCGTCGCCGCTCACCATCTTGGTGGAGTCTTCAAAGTTTTGGAGGACTGTACATATGTCAGACATCCATGTCCACTCCAGAGGTCTTATGTGTGGAGTTTCAACCGAATACCGTTGGCCTAATTGATGCTAGTAGTCAACAACTGCCCTCTTCTGCTCACAAATCCGGACCAACATCTGCAGGCTGGAATTCCAACACGTGGGGACATTATACACCAGTCTGTGAGCCAAAAGTTGCAAACGTTGCTGAAACCCGGCAAAGGCGGCTGAAGCAGTAGGTGACTTTCTAAGATGGGCACACAGGTGGCGTACTTTGACGAGCAGATCCGGCAGCTTCGAGTAGGATTTAAGAAACCGCTGAACCACCAGGTTGAGCACATGGGCCAAGCATGGCACATGGGTGAGCTCGCCTTGCCTCAGAGCCGGGACCAGGTCCCGGCCATTGTCACACATGACCATGCCTGGCTGTAGGTTCAGCAGTGTGAGCCAATGATCTGTCTGCTCTTTCAAAGCTGTCAACAACTCATCAGCATTGTGCGGTTTGTCACCTACGCATGTGTTAGGCCCCCTGGCACCCCGCTTCCCAGCTCACCTCTCCCATCTCCTGATCCTCTGACGACCGGGCGTCCGACATCCAGGCGTGCTGTGTCTCGGAGCGGTTGCCATGTTCCCTTCCTGTCAGCTGACCGCTGGGTTCGCACATGAGCACATTACTATGGTCGTATTCATGTGACCAATCAGCGACGCGCTAGGTGCACTCCTTCCCTGTGACTCTAGGGGCTGGCACGGTCCAACCTGACACTCCCCTTGACCAATAGCTGCTCTTCCCATGGTATATCACGCCACCTCCTCTGATGGGAGGTGCCTGATTATTAAGTCAGTTTGCTTCTGCCTTGCTGACTGTTGGTCAGGCCTTCCTTGTGCTCTGTGTCCTGGAACCCTTGCTGTGCTCTTCCCCGGTAGCACCATTCCTGTCCTCCAGCCTTGTACTCTGTTTCCTGGAACCCTTGCTGTGTTCTTTCCCAGTAGCACCATTTCTGGTCTCCTAGCCTTGTACCCTGTTACCTAAAATACTTCTCTCCTCCTTAGTATAGGCTAACCTTACGAACTGCCCCCCTGGTACTAGCTTCTGTGGTATTTAGACCCCCTGGGCTTGCCCCTGACAATCCCTGTATAGGGGTTGAGTAAACTAGGGGAGTTCAGTACCACGGCCCAGTGGGTCCACTCTAGGGCGCCTTCCCCTGGAAGCGTGACAGCATGTTAGCTTCTATATATGATTAATGCAAAGCAGTCTGTGGAGCGCTCAGGAAAGGCAGGCAGGGTGAATTATAGATAGAACTTAGCTTTTTATTTTTCTCCTTCACAGCATGTTAGCTTCAGCACAGCCTGTTGCCCCTTGGCCAAGACAGTGCTGCAGACCTTCCAGCTAGGGACTGTTGTGGAGGCTGAAGCGGTGGAGGGTGAGGCTGAGGAGGATGACGTTCCGGAGCTGTAGACTGTGGGGGCAACCCGACTGAGTTAGGGCCTGCAATCCTTGACATCAGGAGGATGTGTTCCGTCCCAAGGTCCGACTGGGTCCCGGCTTCCACTATATTAACCCAGTGTGCCATCAGCGAGATGTAGTGTCCCTGCCGTTAAGCACTTGTCCACGGGTCCGTGGCTAGGTTGACTTTGCCGGAAACAGCGTTATTAAGTGCACGGCTAATGTTTTGAGACACATGCTTGTGTAATGCGGGGACGGCATACCGGGAGAAATAGTGGCGGCTGGGGACCGAGTAACAAGGGACGGCTGCAGCCATCAGGTTGTGGAATGCTTCCATCTCCACTAGCCTAAAAGGCAACATTTCCAGTGCAAGCAGTAGCGAAATGTGCGCATTTAGGAATGTGGAGTGTGGGGCGTTGGCAGCGTATTTGCGCTTGCGTTCCAATGACTGGGGTATTGATTTCTGAACGCTGTGCTGGGACAAGGACGTGGTTGATAATGGTGGCATTTCTGATTGTGCAACGACAGGTGCAGGACAGGAGGCATCTTCACATGCACTATGGACAGGGGATTGGCTTGCACGCACAACAGTGGAAGAAGCAGCGGTTTCACCTGCAGACACTGCTTCTGTACCCTGTGGTACTTCCAACAAAGTTGGGTGCATTGCTGCCATGTGCTTGATCATGCTGGTGGTCAGGCTGCTACTTTTGCTACCCCTGTTGATGCTGGCATGGCAGGTGTTGCAAATGGCCTTTTTTTAATTCTCTGCAGACTCCCTAAAAAACTGCCAGACTCGGGAAGACCTAACTGTTGTACTGGCAACTTCTGTCGTGTTGCTGTTACGAGGAAGTGTTCCCCACCTTCTGTCTGCAGACACCACTCTGCTTCTTCTGGGCTGTTGTGATGCTACGCCTCCCTCCTCCAGTTCGCAGCTGTATTTGCTCTGCATGCACTCCTACCAGGTTGGGTCAGTTACTGGATCATCCACCACGTCGTCTTCTACTTCCGCACCCTGGTCCTCCTCCTGACTCTCTGGCAATTGTGTCACATCATCATCCACCTCTTGTTGTGACACATTCCCACTATCGCCTTGGTGCAACCGTGGCTGCTCAAATATTTGAGCATCGCTAGATACGATCTCCTCAGGCCCCAGTTCAAGTGGAGCGGGAGTGAGGCCCGAATCCATGAAGGGCATACTGAACAGCTCTTCAGAGTGTCCAAGTGTTGGATCACACTCGGCATGATGGGAAGAAGGAGGATCAGGGTGATGAATATGTGGTCCAGTCTCATGGTTACTGACTCTTGACCGTGTGGAAGACAGAGTGTTTGTGGTGGTGCCTAACTGACTGGATGCATTATCTGCTATCCACCTAACAATCTATTGACACTGCTCTTGATTTAAAAGTGGTGTATTGCTGCGGTCCCCTAGAAATTGGGACAGGAAGGTCGAGCGAGATGATGTTGGCATTTCTTGTGGCCCAAATTGAGCTTGGCCACGGCCTCGGCCTCTGCATGCACCACCATCACGTCCACTTCCTGGTCCCTTGCAACCATCCTTGCGCATTTTGAATGGTGTGCTATATACACTTCCTGTATACAACTAACCGAAGGATTCCAATGAATGTTTTTTAGATGGATTGATGAAATTAGATATTACAAGCTAGACACCTGCTACAAATGCTGCGCACAGGTAAACAGCGTCTTGTGAGGTACAGATAATTGGCCTATATTAACCCTCCTGACTATACAGACTTAAATTAATCCTTAATAGGAATGTTTTGGGACGGAGAGATGAAAACGTAGATATTACAGGCTGCACACCTGCTACAAATGCTGTGTACAGGTAGACAGCGTATTGTGAGGTCTAGAAATTGGAGCTATATACCTCTCTTGGCTATAGAGATTTAAATTAATCCTTAATAAGACTGTTTTAGGATGGAGAGATGAAAAATTAGATGTTACAGGCTACACACCTGCTAAAAATGCTGCGTACAGGTAGACAGCGTCTTGTGAGGTCTAGAAAATGGAGCTATATACCCCTCTTGCCTATAGAGATTTAAATTAATCCTTAATAGGACTGTTTTGGGATGGATAGATGAAAACTTAGATATTACCTGCTACAAATGCTGCGTACAGGTAGACAGCATCTTGTGAGGTCTAGAAAATGGAGTTATATACACCTCTTGCTTATAGAGATTTAAATTAATCCTTACAAAGACTGTTTTGGGATGGATAGAGGAGATTTAAAGCCAGCACACCAGCCACAGATGTGATGCTGGCTGGTATACTGGCACACCTAACTTTCCTATATACCTTGCCTCCCTGCTTGCTTGTATACAGCTAATTAGTCCTCAGAAGGACTGTTGTTTGTCTTAGATTAGCAGCCCTGCACCTTTACTAACTGAAAGGCACAAAATCTGTCCCTGAATCAGCAGCAGTTCCGCCCTACACTGACTGTCTATGGCGCAGAGTGACGAGCATAGCATGGTCAGGTCTTATAAAGACCTGATGATGCTGTACGGCCAGCCAATCACTGTAATGCCACAACCAACATGGCTGTGGCATTACAGTGTCTGGCAGCCAATCCCTGCATGTGGGTTGGCTCTGTAAAGAGCACCAACATGCAGGGAGGTGGACCCGAGCATCAGCACGAGTATCGCGCCATTACTCGGTGCTCGCCAAGCATCCCGAGTACCATGACACTCGTGCGAGTAGCGGGTAGTGGCGAGCATGCTCGCTCATCACTACTGGCGAGTTCAAACCATTGGCATTTATAGATATAACCTTAATATGCATTGTTAGTACTTTATACTGCTTTATGTGAAACCGTTGTTCCTAAATGTGTAAAAAACATGAGGAGGACAGACAGGAGAAGGACGGACAAGGAAAAAATGTGCTTGTATAAACAAATGTAGGGTTACCAAGCCTAAATTTTTGCTTCATCATAAGAGGAAGTCCTCTTACAGTTCCAAAATCAAGCAAACAGTAAAGAAAAGGGAACGTTTTTTAAAAATGGATTGAAAGAGAGTGAAAAAAAGAAACTCTGTGGGCAACTTTGCATGGTTTCAACACCACCATAGGGGCACCAGACAAGGAGTAGAAAGAAGGAAGCAGAGAACGGCTATCAAATAATCAATCATGCTGCGAATCAATCTGGGTCCAGTTTTTTCTTTTTCTGTGCCTGAGGAGCTCTTTTGTCATTCAGATATATAGGCTGAATCTTCCATTTTAGCAATAAATTTCTCGCCTTTTCCGAGGATGTGCAGACAAATATGAAATTGTTCCTCAAGACTTTTAGATTCGTGGGGAACCCCAAGTGGTACTTTATTCTTTGTACCCTGAGGGCTGCAGTATATGGCATATACTCACTCATCTGAACTAGAGTACCTGCCGACAAGTCAGGGAATACTTTCAGGTGGGCCAAGTTATTTTGAAGCTTCAACCTTTTCCTGAGACCAGCTAAAAAGTCTCCTTTATTGTATATAAATGAATGTGGGCAATAACATCTAGTGTTAAATCTGGGTTGAAACCTTTTGGTTTTGGAATCCTGTGTATTCTATCCAAAATTAAGTCCTTGCTGTCTGCGAAAGAAATCACTGTGTGTATGAAGCTTTGCAGGAGACTTGGCAAATCTTTGTCAAGAATAGATTCATCAATCCCTCTAATGCGAATATTATTCCTTCTGGATCTGTCCTCAAAATCCAGTGCTTTATTGTGGATTTGGGAAACATCCTTTTCTAAAGCCTCATTAGAATCTATTAGTTCATTACGAGATTTAGTAAATTCTGACAGCTTTTGCTCCAGATGATCTATTATAGATCCCAGGTCCTGTAATTTTCCCCTGATTTCTGCCTTAAACTCAGCTATTATTCTTTCAAGATCAGCTTGGAGTTCTTTCCTCTGGGATTTTAGCAAAGCCTCCATTGTTTTCTGTGTAAGGGGAATATCTGTCTGAGCTTCCCGTCCCCCTTCTGAGGCTGCTGGGTGTGAGCCACATTGAGAAAAGTAGGGAGAGGGGGCTGGGGAGTGAGAAGCTGCAGCTATATTTAAGGCTGTATTCAGTACCTGGTCTCTGGAGAAATATGCAGTCACCTTCTTTGGAGACCTCCTTCTTGTTGACTTGCCACGCACCATTGGAACCACTGTGTCCTCAGGTCACCAAGTAACATATTTAGGGCTTCCCAGAGTGGTTATTCACGTTGTTGTGCCTAGTTGAAGCTGATCTCCACTGAAGCTCCTACACTAAGCAGCCTGTGCCATTCAAAGCTCAGCCACGCCCCCGGAAAAGAGCTCTTATGATGCACACAGGGCGATGAGAAATTGATCAATAAGCTGTGATTATTCTTGTCAGTATTGGTCATGTTTTAGCCAAATTAGGTGCTGCCAAGAATTTTAAATTACATTTATAATTATCATTTCACACAAAGAGGGAGCCTATTGTTCATACATCGCGTGGTTGGATGCCTTTTAAACCCTAGAACACATACCTGGGGCCTTGCAGGGCTGCTAGGTCACTTGTTTTCTATTTTCTTCAAGATTACTTTAGTTAGAATTTTGAAAGTCTAGGTATTCCTCAGGTATATAGTTGTTAGTAACTTCCAGTTGTTCATATATTTTTATATTATAAGCATTTCGGTAAAACAACTCTATTTTGGGACTACCCCATATTCACATACCTGGGGCCTTTTAGGCCTGTACTTGGTTTACATGTGATCCTCAGTCTTTTTGTCTGTGCTGTTGCTGTGGAAGACTTTGTCTTTATTACTCAGTCTTTATGACTCTGCTGTTGCTGGGAAGAGTGTGGATTTTGCCTGACTACATGGTCATGTGATCATAGCAGGGAGGCTCCCTCACAAAGTCATGCATCCCTGACATCATCACAGGTCATGAACACACAGGAACAGGAGGACAGACAACATCCTGTTCATTGTGTGCTACTTGCTGAAGAGACTTTGGAGGAAGGAGTCAGCTTTCTTGTTTCTGGAAAAAGAAAGTTTCTGAGCTTCAAAAATCCAGAGGCTTCTACTGCACCTAAAAGAAAGTGATGACCTGCTAAAGGTAAGAGGAGGGGGGCTGCACTTTACCTTTAGCACACACACTAACAAAGAGTGCACAACCTTGACTGTAATCATTTTTTTTTTCATTTTAGTTTACTGACATCTAAGGTTACATTGGCACAGTCTACATCCAGGGTTTTGACTGACCAAGAAATCGATGCAATCATTTTTGATAGTGATGAAGACAGTGAACTTTCTTTGTCCGATGAAGAGTACATGCCACCAGCTAATGTCTCTACTTCATCGTCCAGTGATTCTTCTGATGATGAAGAAGTAGTGGATCCACCAGAACGTACAAATAGAACATCCAAAAGTAATGTTTTTGGGAACAGTACTGCTGGGGTTCTTGGATGCACCCCATCACATAATATTATGAGAGTTGCTGAAGGCGATGTAGGAATTCTCCAATTCTTGTCTAAAAGAGATGTTTTCTGGAAAATTTTTTCAGATGATATTGCAGTTTTGTGTACTAACTTTGAAGGAAAACATATCGCTTCAGGAAGAAAAAAAAATGGAAAAATATAACAAAAGAGGAACTATATGGTTATATTGCCCTTACTCATCTGGCAGGGTGTACAAAATCGTATGATGTTCCAATCAGAGAATTATTTCTGAACCCTTTTTCAGATCCACACTACAAACCTACAATGTCAGTCAATAGATTTGAGAATATTCGGAGAAGCCTTCGATAAGAGAACTCGTCATGTGAGGTTGGAAACAGATAAATTAGCCTCTATTAGCTACATCTAGAAACTTTTCATCAAAAACTGTACAATGCTTTACCATTCTAATGACAATGTGACAGTGGATGAGCAACTTCTTGGCTTTAGGGGACGTTGCAAATTCATTCAGTATATGCCCAGTAAACCTGCCAAGTATGGCATAAAAATTTTCTGGATGTGTGATTCTACAAGCTATTATGGAATGAATGGTCTGATTTACTGTGGCAAAGAAGCTGATGCTCCAGTCCAGAAAGACCTATGTTCTGACATCGTAAAAATACTTGCAGTACCAATTTTCAATTCTGGAAAAAATATAACAATGGACAACTACTTTACCAATCTGGAACTGGGCAAATTTTTGCTTCAGAGAAAACTCACACTATGTACTATGAGGCCAAACCACTGCAAAATTCCTCCAATCATGAAGCACAATCCCAAGCAATCACTTTATGAGAGTGTCTTTGGTTTCTGCAATCAAGCGACAATGGTATCTTATAAAGCAAAGAAAGAAAAATCTGTGATATTACTGAGTACAATGCATCATGATGGAAGTATTGACACCGATGACAGGAAACAGAAACCTGAAATCATGCTGCATTATAATAAAACAAAAAGAGGTGTGGACAAGATGGATGAAATGATTGGAGAGTATTTGTGCAAGAGGCAGACAAAACGTTGGCCTGTAGTCGTTTTTTAGAATATCCTTGATGTGTCAGCCCTCAATAGCTATATTGTTTATAGCAGTGGCGTAACTTCAGGCCCAGGGGCCCCGATGCGAAAGCTGCAATGGGGCCCCCAATTATTGCAAATCTTTAATAGTATTAGTCTTTTTCTAAAGGCCAGAGGAACTTTTGGGACCCCCTTGGCTGCAGGGCCCAGGTGCGATCGCAACCCCTGCACCTATTGTAGTTTATGCCCCTGGTTTATAGTGAAACTCATCCAGAATTCCATGTCAACAGGAAGGACAAGAGACGTCTATTCTTGACGGAACTATGCTATGAACATTTGATGCCTACCATGATGGAGCGAAGCAACATGAAATGCTTGCCAAGGCAAATTACGGAAGTTATGATCCGATGTGGTATACATTTTCAGGAACATCCAGAGCCAAGACAAAGAAAAAAAAAAGAGCTGTTATATTTGTCCAGCAAAGAAAGAAAGGAAATCTGAGCGCTTCTGTACTACTTGTGGACAAAATGTCTGCAAGGAACATTCTTCCAAAAAATACTATGTGAAAATTGTTGGGGTAATCAGTAAAGTTGAAAAGGAAAGTTTTTGAAAACAAATATTCCTGCATCATGTTTACTACAAAACACTTAATTGGTGGCACTGAAATTTCAAACTATTTGAAAGATAATAAACCAGAGTATAGGCTACTAATGGAAGCTAGGCAACTCAAAGCAGAAATAACCTATAAAAGAGGAGTTTATAGCCCAAATTGTGATATAAAAAAAATCAAATATTTTATTGGTACATAGTTTAAATACATAAAAATTCATACAATTATGACATAGTAATAGAGTAATAGTAATAGAGATAAAATACACCACCATTTCATGCATTTGAATGCTACCAACCCACCAACGGAGGGAAAGAGAACCAAGATAAAATATCTATATATATTTGGAATAAAACTAGTTGATGCTGCATATCATGAAGTACATTTAATGTGTCTAGGAGGATTTCCCTCAAAATTTGTCAATTGTAAGTATGACTCTATATAAAACATAGAGCGGAGAGTGAGGTCAAATTTCAATGGGTCACTGATTGTTCTACTTGAGATATACGATGTAACACTAAAGTAAAAAAGGGGGAATGAATGAGTGAAGTATGACCAGTGGTAGTGAAATACTAATATATCGATGTGCTAACAGGTGTACAAATAAATGCAAATGTTTAAAATATCAAAAAGCACTCAGTGGTTTTACATAAGCAATTCTTATACCGAAGTGCAAGTGTTTCAAGTGTATTGACAACGCAACCAATAAAGAAACAAGCATAAACAGTGATACCCTGATCAGGAGTGGGGGGAATCTACACCCCACATAATGAGAAACAAACAGTGCTTAATATACAATGTCTATACACAATAGAAAGGACTGAGTAAGGACAAATCAAAAAATCATATCCCAAATCACTCTGTGAAAAAATATATATATCAAAATTTTGAGTGTGCTCTCCAATACAACCTAAAACAAAACAATAACAAAGACTGGATTATGAAAATTGCTCAAAAAGACCCTCTCCTATAACACAAGGAGCTGTGACTATGAATTACTCTCAACACAAACATGAGGCTTTAACAATAGGGGATTCCTCCCAGGTAGTTCAGCCAATTGCAATACAAAGGCAGCACCAAACTGATATAATTTACATAGGCTCTATGGGGAACTTTCAAAATAAAGCCATGCACTCCTATGCAGGTTGCCAATAGGTTACCATATGCACAGATATAAGGGAGTACTCAGCCCCTATAAAAAATAACAATTGTGTACCGATTACACATTGAAATCAATGAAGATTCTCATTCAAATCACATATTGAGGCTGAACAAGTGTTCTGCAAAATAAAACCTCAATTGGTGGTATAATTACCGGTCCTGTATGGATGCAGGGTTCACCCTGATGCGTTTCGCCTGGGGGGGTTCTTCCTGAGGGTTGAAAGATAAGTTATAATAATTTTATTTTATGCTATCAAATTACCTGCAGTCAGGCAATTTCAGAAAATTCTGCTCAGCCACCCTTTACTTAGTTAAGATAAGGTAAAAAATGTTTATACCGTGTTAGGGCCCTTTCACATCAGCGTTTTTTTCAAATCGCGGCAGATGCGGTGAAAAAACCACATCTGCCGCGATTACCGCATACCGGCTGCACTTGCGGCACGGTTGCGGCGCGGTTGCGGTAAACGCCATACAAGGTATAGGCGGACTTGCGGCAGGTGCGGCAAGTGCGGTTTTGGCACTTGCGGCAGGTGCGGCCGCGAAAAAAAATGCTGTCAGCCGCGTTTTTTTTCGTGGCCGCACCTGCCGCAAGTGCCAAAACCGCACTTGCCGCACCTGCCGCAAGTCCGCCTATACCTTGTATGGCGTTTACCGCATCCGCGCCGCAACCGCGCCGCAAGTGCAGCCGGTATGCGGTAATCGCGGCAGATGCGGTTTTTTCACCGCATCTGCCGCGATTTGAAAAAAACGCTGATGTGAAAGGGCCTTAGGCTGCTTTCACATCAGCGGTTTTCGCTGATCGTGGCAGTTGCGGTGAAAAAACCGCAACTGCCTCGATTACCGCATAACGGCCACACTTGCGGCTCACTTGCGGCAAGCCCCATACAATGTCTATGGGGCTTGCGGCAGGTGGGGCAAGTGCGGTATCGCCACTTGCGGCAGGTGCGGTCGTGAAAAAAACGCGGCATACCGCGTTTTTTTCACGGCCGCACCTGCCGTAAGTGCTGAAACTGCACTTGCCGCACACTTACCGCAAGCCCCATAGACATTGTATGGGGCTTGCCACAAGTGAACCGCAAGTGCGGCCGTTATGCGGTAATCACGGCAGTTGCGGTTTTTTCACCGCAACTGCCGCGATCAGCGAAAACCGCTGATGTGAAAGCAGCCTAAGTCAGTAGATAGAAAAATATTAGAATTTGAAATTCCTCAGTAGTTGATACATTTTAATGGCTGAATATAAACTTTTAACAATATCACAATATAAATTTAGGATGACCATTGATACATTCAGAGCAGGAATGAATATGTCACATGGATTTATGTCTTTCAACATCAATTGAGGAATCTTCAAATCTTGGACCAATAACTAATGAAAGGATAATAAAACTATTCTTTTATCTCTGAACACTAGTATTTACTGCCCCAGCTGCTCGTCCCCCTGCCAAGACAGACCACTATGCTCTGCTTATCCACCTCTCCATTTGTATATATGTGTGTTCAGAATTTGTGTCATTATAAAACTTGATGAAGAGACCTTAGAGTCTCGAAAGCTTGCTATTATTTACCATCTTTTCAGTTAGCGATTAAAAGGTATTAACCACTGAGGACTCTCAGCTTCTAATATTTTACTATAGATAGTCTAAACAAGAGGTCCCCAACTTCAGGCCTCAAGGGCTACCAACAATGCAGGTTTTCAGGATTTCCTTAGTATAGCACAGGTGCTAATGATGGTGATGATTCCAACCCCTGTGCAATACTAAAGAAATCCTGAAAATTGCACTGTTGGTGGCCCTTGAGGCCTGGAGTTGGGGACTTCCGGTCTAACCATGTATGTAGAATGTGCTGACTGAGTATAATGCAATGTCTTTTAAACTACAAGGCTGGCATCACCAACGAGACACTTCTGGTGGTTAGTGATATGCCTATCTGGGATTACATGAAGTGAAAGAAGGATCTGCACAAGTTTACATTAAAAAACAATCTGTAGTTAGTTCTTCAAAATGTTTGAAACAAAATCCCTGTCATGTTCTTTCAAAAACTGTGTACTGTTTTGACGTCAAAAGGTCATTGCACTAATTATTGATTTGATTCTGGTTTTTTGTACTTGGAATTTATTTGATTGACATAAAATTAACTTTTAGCACTTTTATTTGAAAGCATTCTTACTTTGAAGCATTTTATCCACACCTGTCTCAGACTTTGGCAAAGTAAAATATATTACACTGGGGAACACAATTTTTTAGGAGTTAGGTCAGACAACTGTCCTTAATTAATTTTTGGATGCTGAATCCAGAAATGATCTCAGTTTTTCTCTATGACGTCAAGTTTTTGAACTATAGGATTTTTGTCTTCTCAAAAATATGTAAACTACTGTACCTAAAAAGTGTTTTGTTTTTTTTTTTTTTTAAATAGTACAAATATAAACAAAAAATGAAATATATAAGAAATAGGCATGACAAATGTTTTTTAACACTATCATGTGTTTTATAAAGGATATATATCGAATTGTAATCAGATAACAAGTCTTATTACAGATATCAGTACAATTGTGCATCTCTGGCAGGTAAGTTGTGGAGGCAAAACTTGACGTGCTAGAAAAAAACTGACTACATTTTTGGAATCAGCATGCCAATTTTAGTGTAAATCAGCTCAAAAACCTAACTCAACAGAAATTTTTTTTCAAATTGTTCCCCAGTGTTATCTATTTTACAGACATCACAGACACAAAGACTGTCCCAACATTCACATGTCCCTCATCAAACAAGATCTCTGAATTTTCTTTTTCAATTTTTTTGCAAATTGCCCATTTTTGACTGATTATCTTAGTATAGCCCTAAATATATTTTTCTTATTTTATTATATTTTTCCATGATTTCAGCATCTACTAACTGCAACCAAGTGAAGTTTTAAATTTATTAACAAAAAGAAGTCTAAATATTGAGGTACAGTTGCATTTGTTGAAGTGAGTCATTGCCAATGGTTTAACAATTGTCTTAATCTTTACGGCTACAGACAGCTTAATGTCATCAGAGGCTTGCTGTTACATTTTTAAATCTTGCAATGATATTTGCATGGTTCTGTTCAAATGTATAATTCTGAGTTAAGGAGTCTTGCTAATAATTCTGACCCCTGACATTTGTGTGGACCAACGATGTTAAACATGTCGGTGAATTTAAACCTTCATTAGATGAGTCACAAACATATCTGCCAAGAATTGTTTTGTGTTCACATGATCCGTAAAGTTATAGGTTAAACTATTACTTAGCCAGAATGGTATTTTCATCCCCCATTGAACATCACATTAGTGTTGTTTGCAGCAAATGACATAAAGAACTTCAGATGACATCGCCAAACATTCTAATTAAACTAATTACACAACCCTATGTTCTATTCAACAAATACCTGATAAATCATCAGATTCACAAAAGTGACTGTGCTGAGACTTGTCAGCCTTGGATTAGTTGTGATTTGATGGCATCTATCCTTGAATAATCCACTGTTTACCTTTGTAGAGTGTAATGTAGTAGACTGGGTAAAATATTTTTTGAGAACTGATAAAGAAAATGTGAACTTTTGATTTTACTTGACAGATGTAAAACCATGTGTCCCTCTGAAAATATTTTAGGAGTGATAAAAACTTAAAATCAATATACTAACAAAAAAATACATAAAACGTATTTAAAAATTACCCTTTTACTTAATACACTTTTATGCTTTAGTTAAAATTCCACATTGGAAGAACAGATAGTAGGAAATTAAGATCTATTTATTGCCAATAATAAATGATATGAGAGTAGGAGGAAAAACACTGTTATTTTATTTATTTAGCAGACAATATTTTAAAAATTCCGGTTAGCATGTACAAAGATGTTGAAACTCATCAACAGATGGCATGGGTAAGATCATATTAACATAAAATATATAATCCTTGTGGTCTCTTTTGCCTTTTTCTCTTTATATTACTTTCACTCTGACACACTTTCCTCTACAGGGACCCAGGGCTGCCACTAGGAATTTCAGGGCCCCTCACTGGCAAATTTTCGGGTCCCCCCTGAGACTTTACCCAGTCCCAGGCTGTGCCTGAACCTTAACACACAAAATATATTTAGATATGTATATTTATATATGGAAAAATAAAAAATAAGCTCTCCATTAAGCAGAATCTCCGTAGTCACACCTTTCTGCAGAAATCCAGACATGGAGATGAAGAGAGGAGCAATCTTATTAAATCCAACATAAAGAAATAATTTTTCTCCGGCTGATCCTCAGGCTTTATTAAGAAAAGTGCCAAAATATAAAACACAAAAAAACTGCCTCCAAGCAAGTTGTAACATAACCTTCTCCCCCCAGACTACGCGTTTCAGCACTGAGTGTGCGTTCTTCAAGGTCTAGGACCACACTGAACTGATCCAGAATAAAACCGCAAACCGCAGTGGTAGAAGGTGCCCAAACTTGAGCGTGACTACAATTAATCAGGTTATGTCTGAAAAAGTTTGCTTAAAACAACAAGACAAGCGGTTTAAAGTTTGATTAAAATGGTTCAGTGGGTTAACTGTCAAAGACACAAAATCAACAATTCATAGATTCAAAAAGACTGTTATGGTACCATCACGTAACAATATCATTGCCGATATCGTTCAAAAGTCATGGGTTTTGTGATACTTGAACGATGTCAAAACGACATCAATGCTGATCGTTCGTTTGATTTGAGGACAGGACCTCAAATCTATCATTGGTCGCCCAGTGGACACGCAGCATTGCTGCATGTGACACCGGAAGATGACCGATAAGCCAGCTCCCAGAGAGGCGCTGGGAGCTGATCTCCAAGGTAAACAGTGGGTATCTAGGCAGCGTGCTCTGCCTAGATACCCGAAGTATACCTAGGTTACCAGCCTTCTCCACTCACCGGCTTGTATCCAAGGTACATAGCGTGTAACTAGATACCCGCTGTTTACCTTGGAGACCAGCCTGCTCCCGCTTACCGCAGCCGGGCAGCGGGAGCAAGACATCATGGAAACAATATTTAAATCATTTCCACGATGTTGGTGGTCCACTGATCACTGGTGAGTCTGTCTGTGTGACAGCTCATCAGCGATCTGAACGATTTTGTTGGCGATCGCGCATGCATGTGATCGCTAACAAAATCGTTCATCGGATTGATGCGTGTGACGGCACCTTTAGAGTCATAGCAGTTTCTCTTAGTGCGTACTAATTCCGCCACTGGCAGATTTTTTTATTACATGGGGGGATGGCAAGATGTACCTGTGAGAATACTGTTACAAGCTGTTATTTTACTATAAGGATTGATTGTGACAGAATTGGTTATATGATTAGCACTAAGTGTTATGTCAAAAAAAGTTACAGTATTTTTATCAAAAAAGCTGATAAAGCGGATATTATAGTCATTATTATTCAAGTTATGTAGAAATGATGGTACAATGTTTTCTGCATCATTCCTGAGTACAAAAATCATATCATCAATGTATCTGCCATCCATATGATATAATCACAATATGGGTTGGCAGATACAAAGATGTGATTTTCTTCCCATGTCGCATAACGATGTTAGAGAGAGATGGAGAGAATTTTGCTCCCATACTAACTCCGCTAATGTTGGCAGGAAAAATCTGCCATCAAAAGAGCAATAGTCATGGCCAAGTAGGAATTTGGTACACTGTAACAAAAAATCACGTAAAGCAGCAGAATAATCACTATATTTCTTCAAATAAAAATCCAAACAGCGGAATAACCACACTGTGAGGAATTGAGGGATATAAGCCAATGACATCGCAAGGAAATCTCAATGCCACTGAACATCTGAAACATATAGCAATTTTAGATATCCAGTGGCATTGAGGTTTCCATTGATGAAGAATGGCCCCACTATCTTTGTACCTCATATACCACACCATAAGATCAATTTTTGTGCTCCAACAGTCTTGGAGGGATCTATTCACTGTAGGTTAGTGTCAGACCAATAGCGGTGGTTTTGTTTGTTAACTTCACCATTCACAAAAACGTTTGCCTCATCACTCATATGAAGGCAATTGTCTATGCTGTGAAGATAAGAGATGTGCAGCATCTGAAACAACAGATACTGGAAGCCTGTGCTAGCATTTCTTCTGGGGTGTTGCTATCAATGTGTCAAGAGTGGGAGAAGAGGGTTGCATTGACAATTCAACACAATGAGCAGCACTTTGAATACATTTTATAAGTGGTCATAAACTTTTAAATAACTCATTAAAGAATAATGTTATGTTAAAACCAAGTACACCATTGTTTTTCTTATGAAATTCTCAATAAGTTTGATGTATCACATGACCCTCTTCCCATTGAAAAAATAAAGTTAGATCCAAAATGACTGACTTCAAAATGGCCACCATGGTCCCCACCCATCTGGAAAAGTTTTCCCCCTCCCATATTCTAATGTGCCACAAACAGGAAGATGATATCACCAATCATTCCCATTTTATTTAGGTACATCCATATAAATGACTCACCCTGTAGATGTAGTGGATAGTGTTGAGCGAACATGCTCGGCACTACTCGTTACTCGCACGAGTATCACTGTACTCGGGCGACTCGCCGAGCACCGAGTAATCTCGCGATACTCGTGCTGTGCTCGTGGTCGTCATCTCTCCATGTTGGCGCTCTTTTGAGAGCCAGCCCACGTGCAGGGATTGGCTGACAGACCACTGCAATGCCACAGCCCTGTTGGTTGTGGTATAGCAGTGATTGGCCGGCCTGCACAGCGTCACCGAGCCTTTATAAGTCCCGGCGCGCTGTGCTCGGCACACAGCCTTCCAGACAGTGAGTGTAGGGAGAGTGTCTGCTGCTGATTAGGGACAGATTTGCGGCCCTCATAGGTAGATCCGGATCAGGGCTGCAAACTGCTGCTGACCACAACAGTCCTTCTCAGGACTAATCTAGGAGGACATAGGCAGGGTGATCCAGATCGGAGTCCAAGATTTCCAGTGACCAGAACAGTCCTTCTCAGGACTAATCTAGGAGGATATAGGCAGGGTGATACAGATTGAAATCCAAGCTTTTCTGTGACCATTAGAGTCACCACACTCTTGTACTTAGTACCTTAATACAGGTTAGGGACTAAAATCCTCTCTTCAAACCATTACAGTCACCAGACAGGTGTACGTACTACCTTAATACAGGTTAGGGAACTAAAATCCTAACTCTTGTCATCAAAACAGTCACCAGATAGGTGTACGTACTACCTTAATACAGGTTAGGGACTAAAATCCTCTCTTGAACCATTACAGTCACCAGACAGGTGTACGTACTACCTTAATACAGGTTAGGGAACTAAAATCCTAACTCTTGTCATCAACACAGTCACCAGACAGGTGTACGTACTACCTTAATACAGGTTAGGGACTAAAATCCTCTCTTGAACCATTACAGTCACCAGACAGGTGTACGTACTACCTTAATACAGGTTAGGGAACTAAAATCCTAACTCTTGTCATCAAAACAGTCACCAGACAGGTGTACGTACTACCTTAATACAGGTTAGGGACTAAAATCCTCTCTTCAAACCATTACAGTCACCAGACAGGTGTACGTAGTACCTTAATACAGGTTAGGAAACTAAAATCCTAACTCTTGTCATCAAAACAGTCACCAGACAGGTGTACGTACTACCTTAATACAGGTTAGGGACTAAAATCCTCTCTTCAAACCATTACAGTCACCAGACAGGTGTACGTAGTACCTTAATACAGGTTAGGGAACTAAAATCCTAACTCTTGTCATCAAAACAGTCACCAGAAAGGTGTACGTACTACCTTAATACAGGTTAGGGACTAAAATCCTCTGTTTAAACCATTACAGTCACCAGACAGGTGTACGTAGTACCTTAATACAGGTTAGGGAACTAAAATCCTAACTCTTGTCATCAAAACAGTCACCAGACAGGTGTACGTACTGCCTTAATACAGGTTAGGGACTAAAATCCTCTCTTCAAACCATTACAGTCACCAGACAGGTGTACGTAGTACCTTAATACAGGTTAGGGAACTAAAATCCTAACTCTTGTCATCTCAACAGTCACCACACTGTTGTACGTCATAAGTTTTCTACAAGTTAGGGAACTAAAATCCTAACTATTGTCATCTCAACAGTCACCACACTGTTGTACGTCATAAGTTTCTACAAGTTAGGGAACTAAAATCCTAACTCTTGTCATCTCAACAGTCACCACACTGTTGTACGTCATACGTTTCTACAGGTTAGGGAACTAAAATCCTAACTCTTGTCATCTCAACAGTCACCACACTGTTGTACGTCATAAGTTTCTACAAGTTAGGGAACTAAAATCCTAACTCTTGTCATCTCAACAGTCACCACACTGTTGTACGTCATACGTTTCTACAGGTTAGGGAACTAAAATCCTAACTATTGTCATCTCAACAGTCACCACACTGTTGTACGTCATAAGTTTCTACAGGTTAGGGAACTAAAATCCTAACTCTTGTCATCTCAACAGTCACCACACTGTTGTACGTCATACGTTTCTACAAGTTAGGGAACTAAAATCCTAACTCTTGTCATCTCAACAGTCACCACACTGTTGTACGTCATACGTTTCCACAGGTTAGGGAACTAAAATCCTAACTCTTGTCATCTCAACAGTCACCACACTGTTGTACGTCATAAGTTTCTACAAGTTAGGGAACTAAAATCCTAACTATTGTCATCTCAACAGTCACCACACTGTTGTACGTCATAAGTTTCTACAAGTTAGGGAACTAAAATCCTAACTCTTGTCATCTCAACAGTCACCACACTGTTGTACGTCATAAGTTTCTACAAGTTAGGGAACTAAAATCCTAACTATTGTCATCTCAACAGTCACCACACTGTTGTACGTCATAAGTTTCTACAAGTTAGGGAACTAAAATCCTAACTCTTGTCATCTCAACAGTCACCACACTGTTGTACGTCATACGTTTCTACAGGTTAGGGAACTAAAATCCTAACTCTTGTCATCTCAACAGTCACCACACTGTTGTACGTCATAAGTTTCTACAAGTTAGGGAACTAAAATCCTAACTCTTGTCATCTCAACAGTCACCACACTGTTGTACGTCATACGTTTCTACAGGTTAGGGAACTAAAATCCTAACTATTGTCATCTCAACAGTCACCACACTGTTGTACGTCATAAGTTTCTACAGGTTAGGGAACTAAAATCCTAACTCTTGTCATCTCAACAGTCACCACACTGTTGTACGTCATACGTTTCTACAAGTTAGGGAACTAAAATCCTAACTCTTGTCATCTCAACAGTCACCACACTGTTGTACGTCATACGTTTCTACAGGTTAGGGAACTAAAATCCTAACTCTTGTCATCTCAACAGTCACCACACTGTTGTACGTCATAAGTTTCTACAAGTTAGGGAACTAAAATCCTAACTATTGTCATCTCAACAGTCACCACAATGTTGTACGTCATAAGTTTCTACAAGTTAGGGAACTAAAATCCTAACTCTTGTCATCTCAACAGTCACCACACTGTTGTACGTCATACGTTTCTACAGGTTAGGGAACTAAAATCCTAACTCTTGTCATCTCAACAGTCACCACACTGTTGTACGTCATAAGTTTCTACAAGTTAGGGAACTAAAATCCTAACTCTTGTCATCTCAACAGTCACCACACTGTTGTACGTCATACGTTTCTACAGGTTAGGGAACTAAAATCCTAACTATTGTCATCTCAACAGTCACCACACTGTTGTACGTCATAAGTTTCTACAGGTTAGGGAACTAAAATCCTAACTCTTGTCATCTCAACAGTCACCACACTGTTGTACGTCATACGTTTCTACAAGTTAGGGAACTAAAATCCTAACTCTTGTCATCTCAACAGTCACCACACTGTTGTACGTCATACGTTTCTACAGGTTAGGGAACTAAAATCCTAACTCTTGTCATCTCAACAGTCACCACACTGTTGTACGTCATAAGTTTCTACAAGTTAGGGAACTAAAATCCTAACTCTTGTCATCTCAACAGTCACCACACTGTTGTACGTCATATGTTTCTACAGGTTAGGGAACTAAAATCCTAACTCTTGTCATCTCAACAGTCACCACACTGTTGTACGTCATACGTTTCTACAGGTTAGGGAACTAAAATCCTAACTCTTGTCATCTCAACAGTCACCACATGTTGTACGTCATAAGTTTCTACAAGTTAGGGAACTAAAATCCTAACTCTTGTCATCTCAACAGTCACCACACTGTTGTACGTCATATGTTTCTACAGGTTAGGGAACTAAAATCCTAACTCTTGTCATCTCAACAGTCACCACACTGTTGTACGTCATAAGTTTCTACAAGTTAGGGAACTAAAATCCTAACTATTGTCATCTCAACAGTCACCACACTGTTGTACGTCATAAGTTTCTACAAGTTAGGGAACTAAAATCCTAACTCTTGTCATCTCAACAGTCACCACACTGTTGTACGTCATACGTTTCTACAGGTTAGGGAACTAAAATCCTAACTCTTGTCATCTCAACAGTCACCACACTGTTGTACGTCATAAGTTTCTACAAGTTAGGGAACTAAAATCCTAACTCTTGTCATCTCAACAGTCACCACACTGTTGTACGTCATTCGTTTCTACAGGTTAGGGAACTAAAATCCTAACTCTTGTCATCTCAACAGTCACCACACTGTTGTACGTCATAAGTTTCTACAAGTTAGGGAACTAAAATCCTAACTATTGTCATCTCAACAGTCACCACACTGTTGTACGTCATAAGTTTCTACAAGTTAGGGAACTAAAATCCTAACTCTTGTCATCTCAACAGTCACCACACTGTTGTACGTCATACGTTTCTACAGGTTAGGGAACTAAAATCCTAACTCTTGTCATCTCAACAGTCACCACACTGTTGTACGTCATAAGTTTCTACAAGTTAGGGAACTAAAATCCTATCTCTTGTCATCTCAACAGTCACCACACTGTTGTACGTCATACGTTTCTACAAGTTAGGGAACTAAAATCCTAACTCTTGTCATCTCAACAGTCACCACACTGTTGTACGTCATAAGTTTCTACAAGTTAGGGAACTAAAATCCTAACTCTTGTCATCTCAACAGTCACCACACTGTTGTACGTCATACGTTTCTACAAGTTAGGGAACTAAAATCCTAACTCTTGTCATCTCAACAGTCACCACACTGTTGTACGTCATACGTTTCTACAGGTTAGGGAACTAAAATCCTAACTCTTGTCATCTCAACAGTCACCACACTGTTGTACGTCATACGTTTCTACAGGTTAGGGAACTAAAATCCTAACTATTGTCATCTCAACAGTCACCACACTGTTGTACGTCATAAGTTTCTACAAGTTAGGGAACTAAAATCCTAACTCTTGTCATCTCAACAGTCACCACACTGTTGTACGTCATAAGTTTCTACAGGTTAGGGAACTAAAATCCTAACTCTTGTCATCTCAACAGTCACCACACTGTTGTACGTCATACCTTTATACAGGTTAGGGAACTAAAATCCTAATCTCCTGTGACCTCCACAGTGACCAGGCAGTTGTCGCTCTATACAGGCAAAATGCGCAAAGGCGTTGGCAAGGGCGTTGGCAAGGAACAAGGAAGTGGACGTGATGGTGGTGCAGGCAGAGGCCGAGGTCGTGTGCAAGCACTCATTTCGCAACAACAAAGGGCCACATCTCCTCGCTCGCACGTCCTGTCCCAAATTCTTGGGGCCCGCAGCAGTACACCACTGTTGAACCAAGACCAGTGTCAACAGGTTGTTACTTGGATAGCGGATAATGCTTCAAGTCAGATGGGCACCTCCACAAACACCCTGTCTTCCGCACGGTCAACTGTCAGTAGCCGTGATACTGCACCGCACATTTCCCAACCTGATCCTCCTTCCTACCACCTGGCCGATTACACGTCCACGGACATTACAGATCCCACACTAGGACACTCGGAAGAGCTGTTCACGTATCCATTCGCAGAATCTGGCCTGTCGCCACCTCCTCTTGAAGTGGGTCATGAGGAGATGGTATGTACAGATGCCCAAATATTTGAGCAGCCGCGTTATGACGAACGGAACGTTGTCAAAGTGTCTCAACAAGGGGTGGACGATGATGAGACACAATTGCCAGGAAGTCAGGAGGAGGATCAGGGTGCAGAAGAGGAAGACGACGTGGTGGATGATCCAGTAGCTGACCCTACATGGCAGGAGGATATGCAGAGCGAGGACAGCAGTGCACAGGGGGAGGGAGGCGTAGCATCACAACAGCCAGTACGAAGCAGGGGTGCGTCCGCAGGCAGAAGGCAGGCAACCGTTCCCCGGAACAACAACACGACTCAAGGTGCCTGTGCAAATGTTCGGTCTTCCCGAGTCTGGGAGTTTTTTAAGTTGGCTCCAGAAGACTCTAAAAAGGCCATTTGCCACACCTGCCATGCCACTATCAGCAGGGTACGAAAACTAGCAGCCTGACCACCACCAGCATGATCAGGCACATGTCAGCCAAGCACCCGACTTTGTGTGAAGTACCACAGAGTCGAGGAGCGGTGCGTGCTGATGTCACTGCTAGGTCTTCGGCTGTTGTGCATGCAAGCCAATCCCCTGTCCATGCTGGCCGCGAACAAGCCTCCGGTCCTGCACCTGAAGTTGCTGAAGCACAAATTACGCCACCATCAAGCACGTCCTTGTCCCAGCGCAGCGTTCAATTATCCATTCAGCAAACATTTGAACGCAGGCGCAAATACGCTGCCAATGCCCCACATGCCACAGTCCTCAATGCTCACATTTCGCGACTCATAGCGCTAGAAATGTTGCCTTTCCGTCTGGTGGAGACGGACGCATTCCGCGACCTGATGGCGGCTGCTGTCCCACGTTACTCGGTCCCCAGCCGACACTATTTCTCCAGATGTGCCGTCCCCGCATTGCATAACCACGTGTCCAACACCATCACACGTGCCCTGAACAATGCTGTTTCAGCCAAAGTCCACCTAACCACAGACACGTGGACAAGTGCTTGTGGGCAAGGCCGCTACATCTCCCTGACGGCACACTGGATTAATATTGTGGAGGCTGGGACCCAGTCTGAGCGAGGGACGGAACACGTCCTTCCCACACCAAGGATAGCAGGCCCTACCTCTGTCATGGTTTCACCGACACTCTACAGCTCCGGAATGTCATGCTCTTCAGCCTCCTCCTCCTCCACCTCCGCATCCTCATCCACTGTACCCTCCACACCAGTCCCAAGCTGGAAGCACTGCAGCACTGCCTCTGCAAAGCGGCAACAGGCTGTGCTGAAGCTAGTCTGCATAGGTGACAAACCCCACAATGCAGAAGAGGTGTGGACAGCTCTGAAACAGCAGGCAGATCACTGGCTCACACCTCTGAACCTAAAGCCAGGAAAGGTCGTGTGTGACAATGGCCGGAACCTGGTGGCAGCTTTGAGGCGAGGGCAGCTGACGCGTGGCCCATGTGCTCAACCTGGTGGTTCAGAGGTTTGTGAAGTCATACCCGGAGGTGTCTGACCTGCTGGTAAAAGTTCGGCGTCTGTCTGCACATTTTCGCAAGTCACCTGCTGCTTCAGCCGGCCTTGCAAGCTTTCAGCGCCGTTTGCGTCTTCCGGCCCACAGACTGGTGTGTGATGTCCCCACGCGTTGGAATTCAACTCTGCACATGTTGGTCAGGATATGTGAGCAGAAGAGGGCAGTTGTGGACTACCTGCATCACCTAAGCCGTCGGGAAATGGGTCAAACTCCACACATAACACCTGAGGAGTGGAGGTGGATGTCGGACCTATGCACCGTCCTCCAAAACTTTGAGGACTCCACCAAGATGGTGAGCGGTGATGACGCCATTATTAGCGTCACCATACCACTACTCTGCCTTCTAAAACGGTCTCTGCTGAAAATAAAAGAGGATGCATTGCAGGCAGAGCGCGATGACTTAGAGCAAGAAACTGTAGTGGGTGTGGGTGAAAACACACAGCCCAGCCTCATGTCATCACAACGTGTAGTGGAGGACTATGATGAGGAGGAGGAGGAGGATGAAGACATGGAGCAACTCTCAGGCCAAATTGGGGATATGACATGCACACCAGTCATACCCTCGATTCAGCGTGGCTGGCCAGAGGACAGGGGAGATGAGGAGGAGGAGGAGGAGGAGGAGGAGGACAGCATGTTCAGTCATCGTGTTGGTCTGGATACTGATGTGATGGCTGTTAAGAGTCTGGCGCACATGGCTGACTTTATGGTAAGCTGCCTGTCTCGTGACCCTCGCGTTCAGAACATCTTGGCCGACAATCAGTACTGGTTGGCAACACTCTTAGACCCACGCTACAAGGAGAACTTTATGTCTCTCATTCCTGAGGCGGAGAGGTCAGCCAAAATGCTGCAGTTCCAGAGGGCCATAGTCACGGAAGTTGTGAAATCCTTCCCCTCACAAAACGCTAGCGGCATAGGTCAGGATTCGATGGACAACCAAGGCGTACGGCCGAGAGGGGCACAAGTCCAATCCGCCAGAGGCAGGGGAACTGTCTTTACGATGTGGGACAGTTTTCTCAGCCCCTCACGTACCACAGCCCCTGAGGTGCGGGGTAGTGCCACCAGAAATGCTAAGTTCGGGCAGATGCTGAAGGAGTACCTTGCAGATCGAACAACTGTACTGCGAGATTCATCGGTGCCTTTCAATTATTGGGTCTCCAAGCTCGACACGTGGCATGAATTGGCTCTCTACGCCTTGGAAGTCCTGGCCTGCCCTGCCGCTAGCGTTTTATCAGAGCGTGTTTTCAGTGCAGCAGGTGGAATCATCACTGATAAACGCACCCGCCTGTCAACTGAAAATGCGGACAGGCTCACTCTGATCAAGATGAACAAGGGTTGGATTGGGCCAGACTTCACCACACCACCAGCAAATGACAACTGAATTTTATTTTGTTATTTGAATTTGACATGTACCTCCACTCACCAATGGGTAGACACTTCCGTACTTTGGCTAATCGCTGGACTCCTACTCCTTCTCCTCATGTGACACCATGATGAGCGTTAGAATAGTTAGGCTCTTGTTTGAGGTATACGCACAGTGGTAAATTTTGTAGCCCATTCTGTTAGAATGGGCATTACAACGACAGGAGACCCGCTCCTTTTCAATGGGAAAAATATTTTTAGGTACTCCTACACGTCTCTATCCAGGGACAAAGAGGAGCCTCCAAATTTTTGGCTGCCCTGACAAAAGGGCTACACTACAATACACCCTGTTCTTCTTAACAGGCCCTCCTGCACGTCTCCATCCAGGGACAAAGAGGAGCCTCCCAATTTTTGGCTGCCCTGACCAAAGGGCTCTACTACAATACACCCAGTTCTTCTTAACAGGCCCTCCTGCACGTCTCCATCCAGGGACAAAGAGGAGCCTCCCAATTTTTGGCTGCCCTGACCTAAGGGCTCTACCACAATACACCCACTTGAGGGTTACAGGCCCTACTACATGTCTGTATGCATGGGTCATTGTTGAACCTTCCAATTTTTGGCTGCCCTGACCAAAGGGCTCTACTACAATACACCCACTTGAGGGTTACAGGCCCTACTACATGTCTGTATGCATGGGTCATTGTTGAACCTCCCAATTTTTGGCTGCCCTGACCAAAGGGCTATACTACAATACACCCACTTGAGGGTTACAGGCCCTACTACATGTCTGTATGCATGGGTCATTGTTGAACCTCCCAATTTTTGTCTACCCTGAACAAAGGGCTATACTACAATACACCCACTTGAGGGTTACAGGCCCTACTACATGTCTGTATGCATGGGTCATTGTTGAACCTCCCAATTTTTGTCTACCCTGAACAAAGGGCTATACTACAATACACCCACTTGAGGGTTACAGGCCCTACTACATGTCTGTATGCATGGGTCATTGTTGAACCTCCCAATTTTTGGCTGCCCTGACCAAAGGGCTCTACTACAATACACCCAGTTCTTCTTAACAGGCCCTCCTGCACGTCTCCATCCAGGGACAAAGAGGAGCCTCCCAATTTTTGGCTGCCCTGACCTAAGGGCTCTACTACAATACACCCACTTGAGGGTTACAGGCCCTACTACATGTCTGTATGCATGGGTCATTGTTGAACCTCCCAATTTTTGGCTGCCCTGACCAAAGGGCTATACTACAAATACACCCACTTGAGGGTTACAGGCCCTACTACATGTCTGTATGCATGGGTCATTGTTGAACCTCCCAATTTTTGTCTACCCTGAACAAAGGGCTATACTACAATACACCCACTTGAGGGTTACAGGCCCTACTACATGTCTGTATGCATGGGTCATTGTTGAACCTCCCAATTTTTGTCTACCCTGAACAAAGGGCTATACTACAATACACCCACTTGAGGGTTACAGGCCCTACTACATGTCTGTATGCATGGGTCATTGTTGAACCTCCCAATTTTTGTCTACCCTGAACAAAGGGCTATACTACAATACACCCACTTGAGGGTTACAGGCCCTACTACATGTCTGTATGCATGGGTCATTGTTGAACCTCCCAATTTTTGGCTGCCCTGACCAAAGGGCTCTACTACAATACACCCACTTGAGGGTTACAGGCCCTACTACATGTCTGTATGCATGGGTCATTGTTGAACCTCCCAATTTTTGGCTGCCCTGGCCAATGGGCTATACTACAATACACCCAGTTCTTGTTTACAGGCCATCCTGCATGTCTGTATCCAGGGGCATTGGTGAACCTCCCAATTTTGGACTGCCCTGGCAAAGGAAGATACTACAATAGACCCAGTTCTTCAAAATGGGCACATTATTTCTAGACAGGGCTTCATGTACGTCTCTTGTCAGGGTCATCGGAGTGCCGCACAATGTTTTCACGTAAAATCTTTCATGTAATCACAAAAAGTAACATACACCAGCTGTATCTCACTATTGGGTATGTGCCCTTAACATTTCCACCCTAAATATTCATTTTGGTGTCATTTTGGAAGGTTTTCTGGACACTCCGTAAAATTGGCGTGAAACTCGGACAACATTGTTCACAGCTGTGACTTTTGAGTGAGAAATGCTTCCAGGGGTCTTCCCCATGGTGTTGCCATGTCATTTCAGCACTCTTCTGAGACTTTTGTGACATTTTTAGGGTTTTTCCAGGCAGCCGGCAGTCATTTCATAAAAATACTCGTGTCTCCCATAGGATAACATTGGGCTCGTTACTCGGGCCGAGTACACGAGTATCTCGGGATGCTCGGCCCGAGCTTCGAGCACCCGAGCATTTTAGTACTCGCTCATCACTAGTAGTGGATCTTGATTAGATATGTATTCATTTTTGCATCAATTAATTTGAGTAATGAAAGCTATATTATTCTAGGGCACCCTCTCATCATCTCCCGCCTACACTACTGCAATATGCTCTATTAGCCTTCCAGCTAACAATCCTGCACCACTTTAGTTCGTCTTTAACTCTACTACCCAGCTAATCCACCTCTCTTCTTGCTACTCCTCCATTTATCTCCTCTGCAAATCCATTTATTGGCTTCCAATATATCCAGTTCAAACTGCTAACATTGACCTACAAAGCCATCCATAATCTGTCTCCTCTGTATATCTCCGAACTAATCACACAATTTCTTCCAATACATAATCTCTGCTCCTCCCAAGAGCTCCATTTTTCCTCCACACCTCTTTTTCCTTCTCCTATCATCTCCAAGACTTCTCCCGTGTATACACCATCCTCCAGAATTCTGTCTCCCAAGTTGTTCAATTATCCACCAAATATGGATCCTTTAGATGGAACTTTAAAGTTGGCCAACCCCACTGGTATCAGTGGCATCGGCTCATAGTACAATGTGTATGAGACATCCCAACAGATGACCTTGAAGGACAGAAAGACTCAACACATTGAGGTTTCAACCGTCAACTCATTTGTTCTCTGGAAGATAATCTGCTGTCAAACTCCCTTTAGGGTCATTCCATGTCAAGTGATCCAAAAATGAATATTTTTTTTCCC
Organism: Allobates femoralis; assembly: GCA_033576535.1. Lineage (NCBI taxonomy): Eukaryota > Metazoa > Chordata > Amphibia > Anura > Aromobatidae > Allobates > Allobates femoralis. The sequence goes on from JARQOC010000004.1 coordinate 189,732,579, forward strand.
TGACGTCCTCAGATTTTTAAAAAATTTTTTCTATCTGAAGAACAACTTTATCTAATTATAAAAAAAAAGTTTTGAATTTTTTTCTTTATCTGTTAATTTTTTACAGATTTTTAAAGTTTTAAAAAAGTGCGAATTTTGGCCTGGTATGGCTTTACATTTTCTATCATATCTCGGGCTAGAAATAAGATAGAGAAACAAAATAAACACCAATCTACTCAGAACTGTCCAGGCTTTCATCAGATATGTCACAAGAGGATATTTGTTAATATTTTACCCATGTGATCGCAAGCGCAAAACTTTAAAACGCATTTCCGAAAAATCGGCGCGCTTTAAATATTTCAAAAACTGCCCATGTGTCTGCTGTGCTCTTAGCCACATCTGTACCAAATTTCAAGTTGGGATCGCAATGGGATCATATTTTAACATATTTTACTAGTAAGAGCGTCAATGGGTCATTCCATATCAAGTGATCTAAATATGAATATTTTTTTTTACCTGACGTCTTTAGATTTTTTTTTTTTTTTTCCTTTATGAAGTACTACTTTAGTTAATTACAAATTAAAAGTTTGGAATTTTTTTCTTCATCAGTTAATTTTTTACAGATTTTTAAAGTTTAAAAAAAGGGTGAATTTTGGCCTGGTATGACTTTACATTTTTTTATCTCAGGCTAGAAATAAGATAATGAAGTGGGAGAGGCGTCATTTTACTCAGAACGGTAACAGCTTTCATTTGAGATGTTACAAGACTATGTTTCTTTATATCAAATTCAAACTATTGAAAGGCAATTGTGAAAAAATGACTGATTGTGTTCTTGGTGACTTTTGAATTGACACTATAATAGTTAAATATTTTGCACTTAGGTCCAATGAATGCGTCCATGGGGTCAAGCTGGGACAGAGTCATCACAAATTAGCCTTATTTGCAGATGACCTGCTACTTTACATCTCCCAGCCCCTGGTCTCCATCCCTTCGGTCTTAATGGAGTTTGAACGGTTCGGACAATTGAGCAACTTTAAAGTGAATTGCTCCAAAACCGAGGCACTCAATATTTCTTTGCCTGGAGAATTGGTTTCTCATCTATCTAAAAAGTTCCCATTTAAATGGAAAGTAGAAGCCATTAAGTACTTGGGAGTCCTTATACCAAAAGATCTTAAACAAATATTCAATTTAAATTATCAACCCCTTTTGACTAACGCGGAATCGGCATTTACCTCCTATAGACAATTAAAGCTATCCTGGTTCGGGAGAATAAACGTAGTCAAGATGGATGTCTTGCCCCGACTCTTATATACTTTTCAGACAGTTCCTGTTCTATTGGATAGAGGTTTCCTCTCCAAAATGCAATCTATGATCCTTAGATTTGTCTGGGGGGGCAACAGGTCCAGATTGCGAATGAATATCCTATCCTTGCCCGAGACCAGAGGAGGGGTTGGACTACCCAACATACGAGCGTACTTTGAGGCTTCCTCTCTTGTTAGAGCTCTAGATTGGCATTATCATGCGTCCTCCAAGAAATGGGTAGGGGTGGAGCAAGAGGGTTTGGGGATTCCGCTGAAACACCTGCTTTGGATTTCCCCTAAAGACTCCACAGACCTAGTACCTTTGACAGACATGACCAGAAACACCTTGAAGGTATGGCACCTAGTGACGAAAACCCTCCGCTTAAACGACAGACTTAGCCCTTTGACTCCCCTTTTTTCCAACCCATCTTTCCCACCCAGATTTGACAGGCAGAGATTTTTATGTTGGCGGATTGTGGATGACACCCGAGTAGGACAGACTCTGTCCAGTGGTGGTTTGCCCCCGATGGCAGAGCTACAACTCAAAGAAACTACGAGACCTCTTAAGTGATTCGAATTTCTCCAATACAGAGCATAATTATATTCAGCTGACCACTCTTGCAGGGTAAGATTGACGCCCAACGTATTGGAGAGGTTATTCCAACTGGAGGCTCCACCGAGGCGCAAAATATCATTTCTATACCAGGCCTTAGGGTCCATGAGAGAGCAGGGCACCCTTTACTTCCAACGTGCTTGGGAGAGGGAATTGGGGTGTAGCATTTCAGAAGCTAATTGGCAGAAATGCTTTATATTTACTCACTCACTAGCTAGCGCTTGTTCTGCACAAGAAAGAAGCTATAAGCTGCTCACTAGATGGTACTTGTGCCCGACGACACTCCGGAACATGTTCCCTGGAACCCCTGATACCTGCTGGCGCTGTGGGGAAGAGAAGGGTACAATGATACACATTTGGTGGAGTTGTGGGGAAATCCGGCGGTTCTGGTCTGAGGTTTTCAATGCATACGCCCGGATAACAGGTAAACAAGCCGAATGCTGCCCAGAATCGGCAATGTTATCCATTTTTCCAGGTCCTATTGGGCTACAGAAGAGGGATATTCTCCGCTTTTGCATCTCGGCTGCTCGTGCTGTGATCCCGAGGTTCTGGAAATCAAGCCGGGTTCCATCTCTACTTGATTGGTTCAAAGAATTGATGGACACATATCGAATGGAGGAGCTCGCAGCTGATGCGTCGGGATCTCGGAACAAATTCTTAGGGATTTGGGTTGAATGGATTCTTTTTCACTACTCTGCAGAATTTAGGAGTATCTTTTCCACCACAGATAATATGGCTCGACCTCTGGCTGATGGGGAGCCAGTGGGATGAGTACCCTTCTCCTTCCCATACCTCACCCGTCCCCCCCCCTCCTTTTTTTCTTTTTTTCTTACGTGGCTTTTCTTTCCCAGTATAACTTTTTCTAATGGTTTTTGTTTCTCTTCTCTCTCTCTCTTCTTTTCTATCTCTCTTTTCTTCCCATCTGATACATTCAGTCTAGGTATTTCCTTTCTACGCCTATACCTTCAGAATTCTAGTGAACATTAGACAGGTATCGAAAACTCTGAGCTGTGAGTAGATCATTAATATTTCGGCCTTCCTTTCCGGTACACCAGTCGCTAGACTATTCCAACTAGGCCTCAACGGGTAATGACCCACTTACGTGGTCAACCTGTTAGAAAGGGCCAAGTGATAAAAATCATTCTGCTGGGGCTGCTTGTCCCCTTGACATCAGAACATCTCAAAACCCTGAGAAAGGTTGTATACTTGAGTGTTTGGAATTATATTTAGATTGTAGTATATATTGCACCAGAGATAAGCGCAAAAGTAAATTTGCAGCTTATCTTAAAGTTACTAATAACTTTGTGAATTCTCTTTTTGTATATTTTATATGTCTCAAGATTTTGTTAAAAGATTGAATGTATGTCTTTCATATGTTTTTTTCAAAATTTAATAAAAATGAGATTAACCATAGTTAAATATTTTAAAATATGATCCCATCACGATCCCAACTTGAAATTTGGTACAGATGTGGCTAAGAGCATAAAAGACACATGGGCAGTTTTGGAAAATTTTTATTAAAATGTTTTTTTCGGAAATGCGTTTCAAAATGTTGCGTTTGCATTCGCATAGGTAAAAAATTAAAATTAACAAATATACTCTTGTGACATATCTGGTGAAAGCCTGGACAGTTCTGAGTAGAATGGTGTTTATTTTGTTTCTCTATCTTATTTCTAGCCCGAGATAAAAAAATTTAAAGTCGTACCAGGCCAAAATTCACCCTTTTTTTAAACTTTAAAAATCTGTAAAAAATTAACTGATGAAGAAAAAAATTCCAAACTTTTAATTTGTAATTAACTAAAGTAGTACTTCATAAAGGAAAAAAAAAAAAAAAATCTAAAGACGTCAGGTAAAAAAAAATATTCATATTTAGATCACTTGATATGGAATGACCCATTGACGCTATTAATAGTAAAATATGTTAAAATATGATCCCATTGCGATCCCAACTTGAAATTTGGTACAGATGTGGCTAAGAGCAAAGCAGACACATGGGCAGTTTTTGAAATATTTAAAGCGCGCCGATTTTTCGGAAATACGTTTTAAAGTTTTGCGCTTGCGATCACATGGGTAAAATATTAACAAAGATCCTCTTGTGACATATCTGGTGAAAGCTTGTATAGTTCTGAGTAGAATGGTGTTTATTTTGTCTCTCTATCTTATTCCTAGCCTTAGTTATGAGGAGAAACGTAAAGGCAGGCAACAGCGAAATTCACACTTTTTCCGAACTTTGAAAATCATTTAAAAAAAAAATAAATTTTTTAAAAAATTTTTCTCTTCACATTTTGCATTGTCTGACATGCTATTATCAAATAACAAAATCTCAAAAGAATTAAAAATATAGAGGTAATAATCATTGGTTCACTTGACATGGAATGACCCTTTAAGCTTATTTTTTTATAGATTTTGCCGACAACAATGAGCAATCATTTAATGATGTTGGAAAACACCATCACATTTTTTAGACACATTTTTTAAAAATCCCACAGATTAGCAGGAATTAGGATTTGTCAACAAAATCTATAAAAATGCCGTTTGTAAAGAGTCTGCCATCGAATTATCTTCCAGAGAACAAAAGAGTTGATGGTTGGAAATCCAATGCGTTGCATATTTTTGTCCCTAAAAGTCATCTTTCGGGTGGCCTCATACACATTATACTGTGAGCTGATCCCACCGATAAGAGTGGGTTTGGCCAACTTTAGTCTAATAATATGTTGATCTAACCATGCCTAATAAAACTCCAGTTAAGCCACTAGAAATAAATGAACTATGGTAAACCTTACGAGATACAATGCAGTGACAACTTTTTCCATTTAAAGGGATCCTGTCACCCCCAAAACGCATGTAAACCTATTAAAACCTGTCCCTAGAGCATATTAACACTATCCCTACACTCTTTTTACCTCCTAAATGCAGTAAGTGACATTGTATAAAAACGTTTTATAAGTACCTGATTAGTGCTGATAATGAGTGACTATCTATTCATAGTCACTCATCAAGACTGCCCCTCTGCTTCATATCACGCCTATTCAGGCGTGATCGTCAGCCTAGATTCAAATTGCCGCCTCCCTGCCGTGCCCTGTCTCGTCCGAGGCTGCAGTGTGGCTGGTGACGCGATCCGCGTCATTCCCGGCGCCTGGTGACGTATTTAGACCGGCGCCGCGCTGTTAGCTTCAAAATGCGCACTGCGCATGCGCATTGGGCATGCGCAGTGCGCATTTTGAAGCTAACAGCGCGGCGCCGGTCTAAATACGTCACCAGGCGCCGGGAATGACGCGGATCGCGTCACCAGCCACACTGCAGCCTCGGACGAGACAGGGCACGGCAGGGAGGCGGCAATTTGAATCTAGGCTGACGATCACGCCTGAATAGGCGTGATATGAAGCAGAGGGGCAGTCTTGATGAGTGACTATGAATAGATAGTCACTCATTATCAGCACTAATCAGGTACTTATAAAACGTTTTTATTCAATGTCACTTACTGCATTTAGGAGGTAAAAAGAGTGTAGGGATAGTGTTAATATGCTCTAGGGACAGGTTTTAATAGGTTTACATGCGTTTTGGGGGTGACAGGATCCCTTTAAACTCTATTTTGTAGTTGTTGGTATGTATGGAAAATTTCATTCACTTTTCTGAACAAGCAAAACTCAATGAAGACTTCACTTCCTTTTCTGTGGTGTAAGAGCCGTAATAATATGCATCAATGTATCATCACACATTGTGGGTGAAACGTTTGTTAGAAGCATTTGTTATTTTTGCTCCCTCACCATTTCCTGAAGGTTGAGATTTGTTTGCTTGTGTCTTGGTTCCAGCTTGCTGCCAAAATCAAGTGACTCCCAAAGAATTTTGTGGCAATTACTGGTGTTATTACATTAAAGTATATGGATAAGATCAAATTTCAGCATAATATATTACACAATATATTAATATATGCTTTCGTTCAATCAAACTACTCAACATACAAATGCTACCATCATACTGTAATAAAACTTAGAGATAAGCTCATCAATTGAGTCTATTTTACTTAAATTCACAGGTTCCCATGAATTTGAACAACTTGCGATTTGATACCCAGTGCAGCCAATCAGGGTGGACTGTTATAGGGACTATAAAAGGTGAGGTTTGGGAAAGCAACAACCATTTTACATTTTTGGAATTCAGGGTCAGAGCCCACAGCTAATCTAATAAAGATATAAAGGCCTAAATCTTACTGTGTTGTGCTACTATAGTGCTGAAGAACATTGAAAATGAGAAACTAGTCTCAATCTGTGAATAATAATGCAAAGACTCAAGTTGGAATAGCTGAATCTATGGCAGTGAACTGATTGATTTAAGCACAGCTTTCACAATAATAATAATATCTTTCACATTTTTGTTTTAATTCTTGACGCACTGCAAACAAGGAAATCATTTTATTACCTCTCTGTGTTTGTATTAACAAGGCAATTAGAGGCCAGATTCCGTATGGCAGAGAGTTTTGTTGAGGACAGTAATTGGATGTTTGACTGTGTACAGAGCCAGTGTAGAGTCAGTGAAGAAATCCCTGGCAGCAGAAATACAGTCTAGCATTAGAAAATACAGTGGCCAAATATCCAGGAAATGTGTGGCTGGTCTAACTGTGCAGGGGCAATAGGAAAAGCCCTACTATGAAGAATAAGGACAAGGTCGTCAAAAAGATTTCTGGCAATGTAAGACCAACACTGGTAGCCCCTGCAACACTACGACAGTCTAGCACTAGTAATGAGCGAACCCAAACTGTAAAGTTCGGGACTTATTCAGAACACCTAGTGTTTGTGCATGGACCCCCAACACAGACTTTCCTGAAAAATGCATGTTAGGGTCCTTTCACATCAGCGTTTTTCGCTGATCGTAGCAGTTGCAGTGAAAAAAATGCAACTGCCGCGATTACCACATAACGGCCGAGATCGCGGCACACTTGCGGCTAGCCCCATACAATGTCTATGGGGCTTGCGGTAAGTGTGTGGCAGGTGCGGCAAGTGCAGTTTCGTCACTTGCGGCAGGTGCGGCCGCGAAAAAAATGCGGTATGCCGCGGTTTTTTCGCGGCCGCACCTGCCGCAAGTGCCGATACCACACTTGCCGCACCTGCCGCAAGCCCCATAGACATTGTATGGGGCTTTCCGCAAGTGAACCGCAAGTGCGGCCGCTATGCGGTAATCACGGCAGTTGCATTTTTTTCACCGCAACTGCCGCGATCAGCACAAAACTCTGATGTGAAAGCAGCCTTACTGTTCGGGTTAGGGTTCGGCTAGTGAGGCTGCAAAAGTAAGCAAAATGGCGACCACACTTGCTTCTTGCTTCCGGGTCAGCTCATTAAGCCTCAAACATATTCCAATGCTTCCCCCACCCACTCTCTATTACAAGGTCTATGATTGGCTGTTGCAGTCAGACTGAGCCACCACCCATTGCATCAGTGTCTTTGATTGGCTGGTGATTGGTACATTAGTGTATGACAACGAACCTGCCATCATATGTATGTAAAAAAAAATAAATGATTGATAAAAGCATGTGGGGATCCCCACATATTAATACTTAGCACAGATAAAGCTCACAACTGCGAGCTGCAGCCCCCATCCCTGTGCGTCATGTTGGCTGTGTATCAAATTACAGAAACCCATGCGTGTTATTTTTATAATTATTAAACTTAACAATTCTAAAAAATTCAAGAGGTACTCCCAATTTTGATAAAGCACATAACTGGGAGCTGGTATTCTCACCCTATGGATGCACATATTTATTCCCCCCCACCTAGCTAAGAATAGCAGCTCGCAGCCACCCCACAATTTGGTGCATCCAATAGATTTGCCAAATCCTGGTGCTTTACCCAGCTCATCCCAATTGCCCTGGTTCAGTGGCAATCGGGGATATAGAAGGGGTTAATGGGAACTGAGAATTAACAGCTGTCATCAATCCCTGGATTGGTGATGTTTAGGCCTCTATTAGACCCCCAGATTACCAATCCTGTAATTAAATAGTTAAAAAATAAAGATAGAGAAAAATCCTTTATTTGAAATAAAACACATAGATACCCTCTTTTACCCATTTATTAACCCCAAACATAACCGCTCTGACATTAAATCCACAACACGATGTAACTCAATAATGCTCTCCAGCTCTGCTATATCTCTGTGAGTGGTTACATTAAAGTGACTATTCAGCTCTCACACTGCTCTCACACTGATGGCACCATGAGCCATGGCTGTGAGTGCAGTGACATCAGATAGTTCATCTGAGGTTACAGCTGGGGTAAAGTGGGAACTGCACCAGTTGGGAACTTAGATGAACTCTCTGATTTCACCACTCTCACAGCCTCTGCTCTCGGTGCCATCAGTGTGAGAGCGGAGCTCGTGCTGAATGGTCACTTTAAGGTAACCGCTAAATGAGATGTAGCAGAGCTGGGAAGCTTCATCAAGGGACTTCATTGTGGTTTTACCATCGGAGCAGGGTATGTTTTAGGTTAATAAATGGGTAATAGAAGGTTTCTGAGTTTCATTTCAAAGGATTTTTCTCTGTGTCTGTGTTTTTTAACTATTTACTTACAGGATTGGTAATGGGGGGGGGTCTCATAGAGACCAGAACATTACCAATCCAGGGTTGTGAGCCGTGGAAGCGCATGTAGCGCGAAACGGTGCCATTGTCACCTCAGCTAAACCCCCCTCCCTGCATCATGTAAGTGGCAAACCTGAATAAAGCACAGCAACACACCGGTGAGTGCCGTCTCCTTTATATCTTGGATTTATCATGCTTTGCCTTGTGACTGGCACCACGGTTCCTGGGACTTGTTGCTCCATTTTGGTTCCTCCCTGAAGCTGTTTTTTGTACTGGTGCCCCATTTCTTACTTGTATATTGGAATGTTTTGGAGTGGCCATCACATAGCCTTGATGTCAATTGTATAGAAAATTTATGGGCAAAGCCGAAAAAGCAGGTGCAAGTAAGGTGACCTACAAACATGACTCCAGTTCTGTTAGGAGGAATGGGCCCAAATTCCTACCAACTATTGTGAGAAGCTAATAGAAAATAGACCAGGGGACCGAATTAGACATAAGTAAGAGTATACAACCAGGGGTGCATCAATTCCTCATGCCGCCTGGCTGCGAGTGAGGAGCGGGGGTGTGTGCTGCTGACCGCTGGTGAGGAACGGGGGGGCGAGCATTTATGGGCTGCGGCGCAGGCAGGGGGAAGATCTGTGTGTGGCTTACCCCATGCTGCAGCCGGCGGTGCCCATCACACAGGAAGCTGCTGTGTGGTGCAGGCGCCGCCCCTTCTGCCTGCTTGCCGCCTGAGACTCAGGGCTCACACTGTCCAATGGACTGTGCGGTGCTGTATACAACTCAATGTACTGTATATATTAAACCAGAGGACAGTAGTCTCTATGTATCCTTTAAGATATCAGGAAAGGTAAAGTTCAAGAGATGGTTTCTTCCAAAATGCTGATTTTTATTTACCGTCAAGTGAATGTAAACTGGTATTATAGTATATAAAAGTATACATGATCAAGAAAAGAGGTGCTTATTGGAGAGTTTGCCAGTTTGTTTTCTTCCAAAGCCAGAGCTTGGACTAAGTGTGTCAGATCCGCCACCTGTCACACAAAGTACGTAACAGATCCATAGGTGGAGAAAAGAGAAAATTGAATGATCAATTGGAATGTGAAGCAAATCACTACAGTAATAACTAGTTCAAGAAGTGGAGAGAAAGACTACAATAACAGACAGTAATTATATTATAATACTACTTACAGGATAAGTAAAGGGAGGTCAAATGATCCAAGGTCAGTTCCAGGAAATGGCGCTGTACAGCAAAGAGGTAGTCAGAGACGAAATCAAATTCACGAGCCAGGGGAAGGAAAACCAGAAAGACAAGACAGTTTACAGGGAGCAGACAAAAGAGTAGTTAGGTCATAAACAAAGGGTCCAAGTCCAGGTGAGGGAATAAAGTCAGGCTGGATCAGGCACAGAGCACAGAGGGATCAGTCTTAAGCTATGTGCTTACGTCCAACACGCAGCTCTTCCGGACCTGAGTGAACCAATGGGTGGCCGCAGGGAGGCTGCAGTCGCCATGTACTCACCATGTGCAGTGGGTGCAGGGTGGCTTTTGTCTGCAGTCACCCAGTGGCAGCCGCTTCTGACTTCGCAGCATGAAATGAACAAGTTGTGAAGGAGCGGAATGCTGGCAACCCGCACCGAAGCTGACAAATTGCTGCGGTCAGGTTAAGCATAGTGGATGGGATTTTTTTCCTTGTACTGTACTATGCAGCGTTTTGGATGCAGCGGCAAGACGCTGCTTGCAAAACGCTGCGTAGACTGATCATGAGTATGCAGCTTTACACAGGCAGCAGTAAGTGTACGATTGATACTGAATGAAGGAGCTAGAATGCTTAAATAGAGGACTAATCAATGGAAGTGAACACAGATGATTGCAGCACAGTCCCAGCACAATCAAAGCAGACTGACAGTTTCCATACAATACTAGCATAGCAGATGAGAACAGTGTGGAGATTGTCACAGCCACCATTTGTACCGGTAATTCGACATAGTACCAGTCACTATAGAGTTTTTAAATATTATATATGGGGGCACAACAATAACTGAGCTGAGGTCCTAATGAACCCTTGGATGCAGTCAGTCTGGTCCCGAAGCATTAGACAAATTTATTTTATTTAAGTTTATTGATTTACTTAAGTTAGAACTTCGACTATATCTATTTTAACCAAGGGAATTGGGATCATGAATATCTACTGTTCTCTCTACTTTAGTATATATAAAGTTAAATAGCCCATTTAGTTGAAAACCCTTTAAAAGTATAAAAGTTCAATAGTAATTATATCTACAGTAATTTATTTTTACCTTTATTTTTACAAAATATACAGCAGTGTGAGAAGAGCCAAAGGGAAATGAAGAAATATAACTCGAATTGTACTGTGATACTGCATATGCGTTCTACCGAACATTAATAAAAAAGTGTTGCTTTAAAAGTTGTTTATTTTACTACCAGTATACAGAGATAAATGTATAGACAGATTGGAGTGCTCTAGAACACGTTATCCCTATTCTTCTAATTGTGGGCTATTGAACGTTTGGGCCTAATAGATTAATTAGTTGATTAACTTCGCACGGAAAATTCAGCTCTGCAAGATAGGTATTTTTTGCAGTAAATCCGGCTTCTGTTATTCGTAACGTGCAATAAATGTATACATTTAGTTTTCAGAAATATCTTTGTTTTGCCATTGCCAGATGCTGTTCATATGATTAAGCACATTATTTACATTCTGTACATTTAATCCTGATTCATTGTAAAATAAGTCTTACAAGATCCCAAATCCTAATTAACTTTTTGTTTTGCTGACTTGTAAGTCTCACATCCTCACATGTTTCAATAATTAGGTTTTCAGATATTGAATTTATCCCCAAAATAGCTCGAGCGGTATAAAATGTGCCAATGCAGCCTTTACAGAAGTGATTAAATGGGATCCTAAGGTCTGAGCTGTGGCAATCTGTGGTGTAAAGTGATAAGGGTGATAGGTTTATCAGATGGAAAAGTCATAAATCTTTACAACATTTTTTTCTCCTCTGGACAAATGGTGTATTGCCAAAAAAAGCCTTCTAAGACTGTATTTATTCATGTGGTTGATTGGGTTTGTGCTGTGAAAGTGTCTCCATCACATCTCCATACAGCTCCTCGGCCCACATCCATCACTTGCATGGTACAATTCTTTCCAGCTGACTGGTCTACTCCGCTTAGAACACATGTCCACAGGATATACTTGTAAATTTTGCCACTCACTTTGCATTGATCGTAAAACTATTTTGTAATGGAAACAAACATGACTTGTTTATTCCCAGTATTCAACTGTCCCCATAAATAATTCAAAGGTCCTAATGGAGAGGAGGCCGTAAACTGCCCAAATAAGTACACAACAGTGAATGTCTGGAAAGCTGTTACACTCTCTGATAGGGTTACTGCATATAGAGCTGCAGGCAGGGTCAGGCTGGCCTACAATGGTACCAAGAGATCCTCTGGTGGGCCAAGGTTCTGGCTTAAAATCTGTTTCAACCTCTACATAAGCCCCACACACACAAATAGGGAGATACCAACACTATAGTGTCATATTGTCAAGTGACTTTTCAGGTTTTTACTAATGATGTTTTTTCCTTTCTACCGGCCTACTGACCGCGAGGTACACTATTCAGTTGGGATACATAGAATTTACTCTATGGAGTTAATAATTTAAAAATGATGAATTTTAATATTTTTATTGCTACTGTTGTAGGATTTGAATGGTGTATATGGGAGCTTGCCTTCTAAAGCTTCAGCTATGTTTACATCTTTTTATGTAATGGAGTTGCATTTGGGTTTTTTAAGGCCTCATTTACACAGAGCATTTCTGCCCCAATTTTGTTGATCTGTTTTTGGCGCAGTTTCTGCGCCAAAAACGGATCCTCTTTTATTTTTTGCAAAAAAGCATCACAAATGCATCATCTCTTTGGGTTGCTTTTTTGCTCTGTTTTTGGGGGACACAGACAGACAGATACACAGACAGAGACACACACGTTTTATTACCCTCCTCAGTGATCTCAGGGTGAGCCCCAGCGATGTCTTCCTTCTGAACCCTGGCAGGACGTTGGAGTAGTAAGAGTACTGACAGGACCTGGCACCATGTGACTCTCAGAGTCACATGGGCAGGTCCTGTCAGTACCGTAACCACAGGTCCTACTGATGCTGGGAAGGAAGACATCACTGGGGCTCACTGTGGGATCGCCGGGCAGTTTAAGTAATGGAGTGTTTTGGGTGTGGAAAGTGCAGCAAAAAAACGATCTAATTGATGCTCATTGTTTTCTGGATGCTCTTTCTGCACCACTAACGCATCAGTCAAAAATGCTGACGTCTGAACAGCAAATTGAAACTTCCATTCACTTTGTTGGCAGATGCAGCGAGTGATCCATTTTTGGTTCAGTTTTAAAAAAAATGCAGCACCAAAAAGGGTCAAAAACTGTCTAGTGTAAACATAGCCTAAACTCTGTCAAATTGAGATACTAAATTTTTATTGTAGTTTTTCTTTTTAGCTTTGGTAGTATGCATGTAAGGAATGGCATAAATGATCCATAATATGCATGAATTAAAAGAATGGAACTAACATTTTTTATTGAGGGAGACTAAGGCCCCTTTCACATCTGCAATTATTGTAATTCCCGGCAGATGTCACCGCATCTGCCGGATCTACCGCATAACGGCCGACTTGCGGCACCGATCTGGCAAGCCCCATTCATTCTCTATGGGGCTTGCGGTCAGGTGTGGCAAGTGCAGTATTGCGGCTCTTGCGGCACCACAAAAAAATGCTGGTAGCAGCATTTTGTTTTGTGCGGCCGCAAGTGGCAGATCTGCCGGATTTGGCAATACCACACTTACTGCACCTGATTGCAAGCCCCATAGAGAATGAAAGGGGCTTGCCAGATAGGTGCCACAAGTCAGCAGTTACGCGGTAGATCCGGCAAATGCGGCGACATCTGCCGGATCTGCCGTGAATTACAATATTTGCAGATGTGAAAGCAGCCTAAGGCCCCTTTCACATCAGCATTCTTGCTGATTTGCAGATGCTGCAGATTTGACGCATCTGCCGCGTAACGGCTGCACTTGGGACACACTTGCGGTATGCACCATTCATTCTCTATGGGACTTGCGGCAGATGTGGAAAATAAGTTTTTTGCCATGATCCAGTACTTGCAGCAGTTGCGGCAGGTCAAAAAAATGCTGCTAGCTGCGTTTTTTTGACCTGCCACAACTACCGCAAGTGCCGGATCACGGCAAAAACCGCATTTGGGAATCCCAGGGTTTATTCACCCAGTGGACCAGTTTGAAATTGATGGCTCCACTTTCAGCCTTCGGCGCTGGTGTCAGACTGTGTGTAATAGAGGTAGTGGTGCATTTCCCTTAGCTAAGTTTGCCCCCTAGTGGCCAGTATGCCAGACTTCTCTTCTTTTTCAGATGTCTGAGTCACAGAAGCAGAGGAGAAAGTCAAGACACAGGATGTGTGCTGATTGTGGCAGCCTCTACCAGATGATCATGAGCCAGACCTAAATCCATCCTGCGTAGCACCACATATGGAGCCTGCCCTACAAACTGAAGCATCAACCTTCAACGATTGGTTCAAGGGTCAAATGTTTTCTACATTACCGGAGAATGTGGGGCCCTTGCCAAAGGTCCGGAAATATGTGGGAAGCCTCTTCCCAGTCACCATCCCACTCTTCTGTACAGCCAGTCATGGAGGATTCTTCAGATTCCTCAGAGAGCTTTGCCACAGATGACCAATACTTGCTAAGCAAGGACTCAGTATCTAGCCTGATACTAAAAGCAGCTAAATGTGTGGTAGAGTCTGACCAGGTACCGGAGAACAGGTCTAAGAAGCAGACATTTTTCTATTTCCCTATCCTAAAGGAGAAAGCCTTACCAATCCACCCATTACAGAACACCTGCCTACAAAGAAAGTGGTCCAGGCCTGATAAGTCCCACGAACTAGGGGTTAGACTGAAGAGGATCTATAAAATAGATCCATCACAGGTCCAGCCTTGGGAACACCCGCCAAGGGTAGATCTGGACTTGGCCCGACTGTCAAAGAAATAATTCTTTCCTATGGAGAAATCGTCTCTCCTCAAAGACTGCATGGAGAAAATAGTAGATGCCTTGATAAAGGAGTATGTCACAGCAGCGCAGTGACTAAGGTGGTCTGTTCCTCAGTTCCGGTGACCAGGGCCTTGCTTATATAGCTCAGTAAGCTCTGTGACAATCTGCAGCAAGAGTGGCTCAAGAAGGCATTCTAGATAGAATTCCCCTTGTCAAGTCAGCAGCAGAATTCCTCTGTGATGATTCAGTTGACAAACTAAAGGGAGTCTCCAAAGGTCTAGCAGTTACAGATGCAGCTAGAAGGGTGCTATGGATTAAGCAGTGGACTGGGGATGTTCCGTCGAAGATACTTTTCTGCAGCCTGCAATTCCAGCCTTCGGTTCACAACTTGATGGGACTTTCAAGATTCTTGCAGACATCAAATGTTCTTCATTCCCTCAGGAAAAAAGAGCCTTTACATCCTTTTGCTCCCAAGGGAGGTGGTCACCCAAATTCAGAACCAGCCTGCAGGGCAGAATGCAATATAGACCAAAATCATCAGTGCCTGTGACAAAGAGAAGACAGTCCTTTCATAAGGAAAACAGTATAAAGTTTTCCCCTGGCACACAGCACGTGAAAAAAGCAAAAAGGAAAATGGTAGTTGTTTTTCAGGTTTTTTTGCAAAGTGTGTAGTTTCCAAAAAACGACATTTCGGCTCAGGCGTAAGCCTTCGTCAGGAACACAATCAATATGCAGAATATTACATCTAGTTCTTAAATAACAGTATTATAACAGCAAAAAAAAAAAGGGTAATAGTTGTTCTATATATTCTATATATAGCTTCGGGATAAGTGAAAATAAAATAGTAATAGTGCATATAGTGAGGTGCCGTATTTGGTGTTCTATGTAAGGAAACAAGGAGGAAAGGAAGAGACAGAGTGAGTAAATAAAGGGATATGACGGATAGGGCAAGATGAGAACGCGAGAAGATACAGGAAGTGAGGAGAGAAGGGAGGGATTGTAGTATGGGGAACATAGAGAAGATCCAAAAAGAGAAGAGGGTTCAAGGGTTCTGGAAGGCAGAATGAAGAGGGATGAGATTCAATAATGGTATAGGATGAATCCTGTCGCTCTATGGAAGAAAATTTAATCAAAATGCATATCTGTGAAGAGGGGATAGTGTTAAAGGGAATCTGACCCCCTCCAAATCACCCCCAACCCTATGAATACCTGTCCCTGTACCATGAGAGATCATTAGTAGTGGTCCTTTTCTGTAAAAAATGCATGGTGTAACATTGTCAAAAACAACATTATTCACTTACATATCTGCGACTTCTTGTCCATGAATAAGTCTCACAGGGCGTTCCATATAAGACTCTAAGCCCTCCTACGCATTTCATTATCACGCCCCGATGGCCGTGATAAATACTAGTCCTCCTCACCCTGATGTATGGGCGTAATAGCTGGTGTGACGCTATTTGCGTCACATCCGGTCATGGTGACGTCTGTACACCCTTTAGGTGTAAATCAAAAGCCGCGCATGCACAATGCACATGGTGAAGTCGGTGTACACCTAAAGGATGTACCGACGTCACCATTACCGGATGTGACACAAATAGCGTCACACCGGCTATTACGCCCATACAGCAGGGCGAGGAGGACCAGTATTATTTATTAGGGCGTGATAATGAACTGCTTAGGAGGGCTTAGAGTCTCATAGGGAACGCCCTGTGAGACTTATTCATGGACAAGAAGTCGCAGATATGTAAGTGAATAATTTTGTTTTTGACAATGTTACACCACGCATTTTTTACAGAAAAGGACCGCTACTAATGATCCCTCATGGTGCAGGAACAGGTATTCAAAGGGTTGAGGGTGATTTGAAGGCTTCAGGTTCCCTTTAAAGGAGTTGTATATACTTACTTAGTGCTGTAGTAATCACAGCCCCTTTGTTATGTTTGGAAACAGATCCTAGGTTATACTATATGCCTATTGGAAGGTAGCATAGAAAAGTATAGGGGTGCATTAGTCTAAGAAACTCCTTATACCTGAGTGAAAGGTAATAAATATAGTTACCTTGTAAGACAGATTGCCAGATTGACTTGAAGGGGATGAGACCCATTTTTCGTATGCAGCTGGAACTGGAGGAAAATAAGAAAAGGAATAGATGGTATAAGGGTAATGAAGTCAAAGATATGTTAGAATTAAAAAATATATAGGGAGGAGAAAAAGGATCACCTGTTGCAGTCAGGCTTCCAGGTACAAGAATCAAAAGGAATCCTGTCCAGGGTTGAACATGAGCATTGCATGGTAGCCTAGGGGTGAGATGTGGGTTCTTAGTACATTAATTGTATCATATATATATATATATATATATATATATATATATATATATATATATATATACATATATGTTGCCTACTTGCTCAAATTCCCGAGCGGTCTAGGATATGTTGGGGGAAAACACCCAGCATATCCGAGACCAGATCAGTAAGCATAAATCGATCACCCGGTGTAAAAACACACTTTTATCCATCCCAGCCCTTTTTGTTGAAAAAAATCACTCTATCAGTCAACTGCGATTCCAGATAATTGAGTACGTCCCACAGCTCAGGAGGGGCTGTAATAAGATACAAAAATGAAAAGAACAAGAATCCTAATGGATATACAACTTGAAGACCCTACACCCACTGGACCTTAATAGAGAACATGAAATATGGTACTAAAAATAGAGGGTACATACCCCTACTAGTAGAATTAACATCAAGTGGGCATATGGCATACTACTAGATGGTGGCCCGATTCTAATGCATCGGGTATTCTAGAATATGTATGTAGTTGACATACTGTGACTGACAGAACTTGTTCAGTCAACATGAGTGAACTACACAGCTCCTCCTGTCACCGCTCCTCCGTCTCTCTTCCTGTCCCCACTCCTCCTGTTACCGCTCCTCTGTCTCTTCTCCTGTCACCGCTCCTCCTGTCCCCGTTCCTCCATCTCTCCTCCTATTACCGCTCCTCCTGTCCCTGCTTCTCAGTCTCTCCTCCTGTCCCCGCTCCTCCGTCTTACCTCCTGTCCCCGCTCCTTCAGTTCCCGCTTCTCCGTCTCTCCTCCTGTCACCACTCTTCCTGTCTCCGCTTCTCCTGTCCCCACTCTTGTGTTTCTTCTCCTGTCTCCGCTCCTCTGTCTCTGCTCCTGTCCCCGTTACTCCTGTTTCCACTCCTCCATCTCTCTTCCTGTCACCGCTCCTCATGTCACCTCTCCTCCGTCTCTCCTCCTGTCACCGCTCTTCCGTCTCTCCTCCTATCCCAGCTCCTCTGTCTCTCCTCCTGTCCCCGCTCCTACTATCCCCACTCCTCCGTCTCTCCTCCTGTCACCACTCTTGCTGTCCCCACTTCTCCGTCTCTCCTCCTGCCCCGCTCGCCTTCTGCCCCGTGCTCCTCCTCCCCCGCATTTCTCCTGCCCCCCGCTCTTCCTGTCCTCGCTCCTCCGTCTCTCCTCCTGCCCTACGCTGCTCCTGCCCCTGCTCCTCCTGCCCCATGTTCCTCCTCCCCCGCGTTCCTCCTGCCCCTCGCTCCTCCTGTCCTCGCTCCTCCATCTCTTCTCCTGCCCCGAGTTCCTCCTGCCCTCCGCTCCTCCGGTCACCGCTCCTTTGTCGCTCCTCCTGTCAGCGCTCCTCCTGTCCCCGATCCTGCGTCTCTCCTCCTTTCACTGCCCCTCCTGTCCCTTCTCCTGCCCCCCGCTCCTCCTGTCCCCGCTCCTCCATCTCTCCTCCTGCCCCGCGCTCCTCCTGCCTTGTGCTTCTCCTGCCCCCTGCTCCTCCTCGCCCGCATTCCTCCTGCCCCCGATCCTCCTGTCACCGCTCCTCTGACTCTCCTCCTGTCAGCGTTCCTCCTGCCCCCTCTGCTCCTCCTGCCCCCTCCGCTCCTCTTGCCCCTCCTGCCCCCTCCGCTTCTCCTGACCCCTCCGCTTCTCCTGCCCCCTCCACTCCTCCAGCCCCCTCCACTCCTCCTGCCCCCTCCGCTCCTCCTGCCCCTTCTGCCTCCTCCGCTCCTCCTGCCCCTCCGCTCCTCCTGCCTCTCCTGCCCCTTCCTGACCCTCTGCTCTTCCTGCCCTCCCTGCTCCTCCTGCCCCTCCTGCCCCCTCCGCTCCTCCTGCCCCCCTCGCTCCTCCTGCCCCTCCTGCCCCCTCCGCTCCTCCTGCCCCCCACTCCTCCTGCCCATGCTCCCTGCGGCCCCCCGCTCTCCGTGATCCCCGTGGCCCCCGCAGCACCCCTGCTACTCGCAGCCCCCCCCACTCCTCCACGGTAATAATAAAAATAAAAAAATCCTCAGTGAGGATACTCACCCGTCCACCGGCTCGCTCCACCTCTGATGCATCTTGTAGCTCCCAGGGCAGGACCTGTCATTGCCTGGGAATACGATCAGCTGATCGGTCACATGACCACAGTTAGCGGTCATGTGACCGATCAGCTGATCAGTTTCCCAGGCAACAACAGGTCCTCAAGCCCTGTAGGAGCTAGAAGACGGAAGTGGAACTAGCCGGCGGACTGGGGAGTATCCTCACTGAGGATTTTTTTATTTTTACTGTGGAGGAGCGGGGGGAGCGCAGGCAGGAGGAGTGGGGGGGCTTTGAGGAGAGCCGCGTAGTGTGCAAATTTTGAATTTGTGCGCCGCGCGGCTCTTTTGCATACTGGCCACTTCCGTCTGCAGCATGCGATTTCGGCCTCAGACAGAAGTGGCCATTAGACAATTATATAGTAGATTATTCTTTCTAATGTTATTCCACAACTACGTACAGTACTTTTTTAATAATATATATATTTTATTCAAGCTGAAACGTTGCAGTATTTGTGATATTAACATATATTCCATCATTATGTAATCTGGTACTAATATGTCTCTCTCTTCTCCAGGAATTACCAAGAATGTAGTATACTATGCTAAATACTCTACCCTGTCCTTTTCACCGTCATCAGCACCGATCATCCATTTTCATTCTGCCTTCCAGTAAGACACTTGAACCCTCTTTTCTCTTTGGATCTTCTCAATATTCCCCATACTACAATCCCTCCCTTCTCTCCTCACATCCTGAATCTTTTTACTTTCTCATCTTGCCCTATCTGTCATATCCCTTTCTTTACTCACTCTGTCTCTTCCTTTCCTCCTTGTTTCCTTATGGCCACTTTACACCCGGCAACAGGAAGATAGAAAACGGCAGGTGTCGGAGACAATTGTACCTTTTACCTTCAAAACACCTTGCAGATACCTGAATTACACGCAGCCACTTCAAGGTGTTTTGAAGGTAAAAGGTACAATTGTCTCCGATGCTTGCCGTTTTCTATCTTCCTGTTGCCGCTTGTAAAGTGGCCATTACATAGAACACCAAATACGGCACCTCACTATATGCACTATTACTATTTTATTTTCACTTATCCCGAGGCTATATATAGAACACCAGAGACTCTAAACTATTACCCTTTTTTTTTGCTGTTATAATACTGTTATTTAAGAACTATGTGTCATACACTGCGTTGTATGATTCTGTACATAGATTGTCTTCCTGACAAAAGCTCGTGCCTGAGCCAAAACGTTGTTTTTTGGAAACTACACACTTTGCACTGAAAAATAAAAAACCTGAAAAGCAACTACCATTTTCCTTTTTTCTTTTTTCACGTGATGTATGCCAGGGGAAAAATTTATACTGTTTGACTCTTTTCCCTTGAGCACTTAATTAGTGGTTGAGCTTTATGCTATAGTTCTAACTTTTTATAAGGAAAAGACCTTATGACGCTAATTGTTCCATGAGAGTAAGAGGAAGATTGACCAGCTTGTCTGCAGCCTGGGCATCAACGTCCAACAACACTAAGGGCCCTATCACACAGAACGACCACTCCAGCGATCCCGACAGCGATAACGACCGGCCAGGATCGCTGAAGCGTCATTACCTGGTCGCTGGGGAGCTGTCAAACAGGCAGATCTCCCCAGCGATCAGGTGCATGGGAGCCACCTCCCACATCGCTCAAGGCGATGTTACAGCGTCCTCCCTGCTTAGCGCTGCCTGTAAGCAGGGTGGACGCTGGTAACTATGATAAACAGCGGGTATCTAGGCAGTGCGCTAAGCAGGAAGGATGCTGGTAACTATGATAAACACCGGTGGTTTCTCGCTGTCACACGCAGCGATGTGTGCTGACCAGCGGGTAACCAACGATCAAAAAATGACCCAGAGTACTTTGCAGCGATCAGTGACCTCACAGCAGGGGCCTGATCACTGCTAAGTGTCACACATAGCGACATCGCTGGAGAGATCATTGTAACATCACAGTTACAACGATCTCTCTAATGATATCGTTAGCTGTGACTGGGCCTTTAGGTCTGCTCAGTTGGGACAAAAGGCTTATACTTTTGCCACCTGAGTGTGGCAGAGCATAAAATTTATTAGAGTTTTTGCAAGAGGTTTGAGGACCCCCTGCCCACTAGGCCTACACATGTCACTGACCTACCTGAATCCTTCTTCCTATAGTAGTCAGTGAAGCTTATACTTGAGCCACCTGAGTTTGGCGGAGCATAACATTTTAATAAAAATACCATTTTTATTCTGTATCACTGGTACTACTTTTGTGGTGTCTGGCCCTAATTTTTGGAAATGTGGAGACTCTTCCCGGGGTCTCCTTCTTGTCTGTTTTGTGAATTTAGCAGGGCTCTTTCACCACAATGCCTACACCCGTCACTCATCTTCCTGCTCCTGATCAATGTTGAAGCTTGAATTATTGGGCTAGGCCTTGTCCAATGCATCTATAATGCGCCATGATAAAAATTTTAACTCTGAGGAATAGATGGCACTTTCCTGGTGTCCCCTAATTTGAGCAGATTTTGGGCCCCTTTTAAGATCTTTTTTAAGTCCTTGATTTTGCCTCCCATTGATTTCAACAGAATTTGGAAGTTTTGCAAACAGTTCACCAATCTATTCACCGAACATATGCCAATTTGATGAACCGAACCCCAACGTCAAAAGGTTTGCTCAACTCTAGTTGTAGCATTACAAAATGTATAGAATTTTTAACAGACATAAAAAAAGAGAACACAGTTTTGATGAATGCCAAATTCTCAAAGCACAACTTTTTTGTGGATTATAAGCACATATACGTTAAGAGGCGGTATCTACCATTGCACATTCATTTATTTCACTTGCACATTTTGAACTGATGCCACCCAAAAATAGAGTGAATTTCTTCACTCCCAAACACCCATACTCGTGTGCTCACAAAGTCGGAGATCACTGTCTGGTCATGTGATATGGGGTTGCCAACTGCACATTTTCAGACCGTTCAATATATTGGTAATATGAGAAACTAGAAACGTCTCAAAAATATGGTAAATCATTTTTTGGCAGAAGATTCTCTTTTTCACTGGAATGCAGCAGGAGCAACTCCAAAACAAAGAAACTCTTTCAATTGTAGATTTTGTCTTGGTAAGTTTGACTCCTGATTTTGACTTAGGCTGCTTTCACATTGCAATTTTCTAGGATCCATGGCTGTCCAATGTAATCCGATTTGGCCCTCATGTATCTCTATGGTCAATGGATCGGATTTGGCCTTATTGCCATCCGATTTGTGTCGGATCCGATTGTGTCCGATTTTTTTGCTGTACTGCTCCAATTTTGGGCACAGTGGACCAAGTCGGATCCGACCTGATCAACGGCCATGGAGCACAGGTCCGAGAAAACACAGGATCGTTTCTCGGACCCGATTCTAGTGTACTGAGCATGCTCAGTACACTAAAACTTCTCCTTAGTGTCTAATTTCACTTCTGCAATGTATATACATACATTGTGAAAGTGAAATTAAGTAAAAGCAAGTGTTAAAAATAAAAAAACATATATGCTCACCTCTCCGGCGTGTCCGCCGATGCTGGCATCTATCTTCCACGGCTTGAGGACCTAGCTGGGCGGGGCTAACCGATCAGCTGATCGGTCACATGACTGGTTACTCCGGTAACTGCGGTCATGTGAACGATCAGCTGATCGGGTAGCCCCGCCTCCCCAGATCCTTTAACCCTCAGGTGCTAGATGGAGCGCATCGGGGGACTTGCTGGAGAGGTGAGCATATATATTTTTTATTTTTAACGCTTGCTTTTGCTTAAATTCACTCCCGCAATGTATATATACACATTGCAGGAGTGAAAGTTCCCGGCTTGACTGCTCTTTGCAGGCTCAGGCTTTCTGTGTCCGGATCCATGAAAATTACGAAACCAGACACAGAAATGGCATCTGGAGGTCACCTCCGATGTGATCCTTTTCCTGTCCGTGGGGTCCTGCAAAAAGTAGGGTCCCCACAGACAGGAAAAAATCGCAATGTGAAGCCAGCCTTACAAACGATCAAATACTGACCAAAACATCTGACAACTGAATATGGCTTTAGTATGATTATAATGCGGGGAATGCTTGTTGTATATCACTGTAAATCATGTGCGTTATTATACAACTTTATATATTATATTTTGATATACTTTATGAGTCTAAGTACATTTAAATCTTTGCAAAAATACACAAAAAATGTATAAGACACATAGGGGTTAATTCTGACTAAATCTTGTAAAAATTCCAATCTTGACATCTGATGTCTGAGTCAATATTTGTGACTTCACACATTCCATACATTTTTATTTGATTAGTTTTCACTAAATGAGGTAAGGCTGGGAAAAAGCCAACATTTTCAAACAATGTTTGAGATTTACGCATTCATTTCTTGATAAAAACTGAAGGCCTAGAGTAACGTAGTACTAAAGGACATCTGCAAAAATGTTAATATATAGTTACAAAATCACACCAAGAAGATGGATACATAGTCGCAGATGTTGAAAAAAAATTTGATTTGTAAAAATTTGGCTTAAACACTATTTTTTTTTTTAATATTTACTGTAAAAAACATGGAGAATTAATTACATTTTATATAAAAAAGCAGAGAATATGAAGTGCATAACTAATAAAAGTTTAAAGGGAACCAAACAGGTCCCATGTACCCTAGAACCAGCAGCAGTGGTGTCTACCTATCTAAATTCCCTGTATAATGGTACCTCTACACGCCGCTACAGAAGGTTAGAAACAACCGGGTGTCTCACGTGCACGAGCACGTTCCAACGGTTGCTAACGGTACCCGATACCGCCTTTACACGCCGCTACAAAGTGCTCTACAGAAGGTTTTTTCTATCCCTGGATGCACCGACGGGTGCCGCAGGTTACCTTCTGTAGAGCACCTTCCCTCATTTACACGAAGGTAATATGGGAGGACCTGGGGCAGCAGGGACAACACATAGGCGTGCCAGAATTGTGGATTACGAGACGCTCCTACGGTAATTGGGCAAAGCAATAGCATCATGATAGGCCAGCCAGCGCAGGAAGGCTGGCTAATACATGATGCTACTGCAATTGTGTAGTGTGACTGGTCAGCTCCTTAAATATGCCGCCCTATGCAGGGACAACCAATCGTAACGCAGGAGCTTCCACTAATGATCGCTGAAGGGGGGTTGTATCCTGGAGGCTGTGTCACTCCCCAGGGAGTTACCATCCTGTTCCTTATTTAGACGCCGCTACCATCGGGTTGAAACCAACCTGTTTTTGAGCAGTGCTCAAAAACAGGTGTCGACAGGGACGGGTGGCAACAACCTGATTTACACGCTGCTACCTCGCGGTGTTTTGACGGTGCAAGATACATTTGTCTCCAACACCCGGTTGCTTCTAACCTTCTGTAGCGGCGTGTAAAGGTTCCATAACAGTTCCTTTATTGCATTGCACTCATTTACAGATCTTGAGAAAAAGTATTTCTAAAGTCCATTTTTTTTTTAATTCTTTATTTAGATATTTTAAAACATTCAAGGAAAGCAAACTCCATGAAAATGAAATGGATTTTGGAGAACACAATTTCCCAGTTGAGAGGCAACGATCAATGATAAATAGGAGCAAGCATTAGATCAAAGGAAATTGTTACTACTGAGTTCTAGAGTCCATGGGACAGTATACAAGATGCTTCTTGAAACACAGGGCCTCTCAAAGGAGACACCTCCCTAGGGCAGCTCGACCACATCAGCATCCAGTTTTAAAAAAAGGGGACGGCGGGGTGAGGGGGAGACAGGGGTTCTATCTCTCTCCGTGTAATCTAGTCCAAGGAAACCAGATCTTAAGAAAGTGGTCACGTGAGAAGGTCTCCCAACTTGAGAGTTCCTCCAGCCAATCAATTTTATCTCACCATTTTAGTTGGGGGAACTTGTTTCCATGTCAGAGTGATTAGGTATTTTGCCACACCCACAAGCAAAGGACCAAAGTCATGTCATTGGGGTTTGAAATTGTGGGGACAGAAGTATCTCCAGCACTGTAAGAGTCGACTCGATCACACCTAGGTCTTTTAAAGAGGTATTAACATCGGTGCAGAATTGTTCAAGCTTCTGGAAAAACCAAAATATATGGGTCAAGGTACCCTTTGATGTTCCACATCTCCAGCATAAAGGGGAGTCAATTAGGCCAAGATAAAAGAGCTTTTCTGGGGTTTTGTACCACCTTGAAAGGATTTTATATGCATTTTCATGGAGCAAAATGCATCTAGAGAAGCTGTGTGAATTGGAACATACCAGCTTTGCATCCTGAGCAGACAGGGTGATTTTAAGTTCCAGCTCCCAAGAGTGCAAAAATTGGGGCGCTATTTGATTTAGGGTCAAGGAAGTTAATGTAGATTTTGGCCATTACTTTCAGGCTAGGAGGTCGTACTTTTGTTAATACTTCCAACCAAAGTCATTGAGGGGATGGTTTAATCAGCTTTTTGATCTGCATCATGAAGTCGGTCACATGCAATTGTTGGAGGTGATTATTCAGACATTTTTTAGCTTCTATGGGCCAAAAGTTTGTACATGGGATTTTATCATTCAGTAGATGGGAGATAGGTTTGTCCGGAAGAGAATTTCAGAGCCCATAGGGATCTTTGAATTCAGAGTTAAAAATGTACGGGATAAAACCGAGTGGTGTTTTGTCTAAAAAATAGCAAGCAAGTGGGTAGTTTGAGATCAATAAGCGCCACACTAGTAAGGTGGTAGAAGGCAAATTTCTGCAAGACACATGTTTTGTAATGCCAACTGATGCGTTCAAAAGCCTTCTCTGCATCGTTGGAGAGAACAGCGAGGGCCTGATGTGTGTGCTTTGCATATGAGATGGCCTGCAGAACTCTAGTAGAGTTAGCTCTACCCTCCCTGCCCCGCATAAACTCAGCCTGGTCAGGATGGATCAAATCCGCTAGTACCAGATTTATTCTAGCCACCAAAACTTTGGCCCACAGTTTGATATCTGCATTAAGCAGGGAAATGGGATGGTAACTGCTGCAGAAGGATCCCTCTTTCCCCTCCTTCGGGATAAATGTTATATAACCTGTAGGGGCTGTACCCAATAGAAAGGTATAAAACACTTCTACCAAATAAGGGATTAAAATATCTGAACATTTTTTATAATATACAATTGGCAAGCTGTCCAGGCCAGGGGTGTTCCAATTCGGAGTTGTGGCCAATCTATCCCTCACTTCTTGTGCCATGATTTTTTTTCAAGAGTAATGCTTGTTCCAAGGGGGAAATCAAAGGCAATGATAGCGAAGTGAGGAAATTGTGAATATTTAGAGTGGCAGTGGCAGGGTATTTCATATTGTCGGGTGTTTCCGGATTGTACAGGGTATGGTAATAGTTTTGAAAAGCTTCAGCTATGTCTTTTGACTTCCCCACCCTGACGGCGCTGTCCGTACAGATCTGCAGAATAAAATGCTTGTCTCTCTGTTTCTTTAACATTCGAGAGGTGAGTTTACTTCCTGTGTTGCCATAGATATAAAATGTTTGTTTGCAGCGGGCATACATTTTAGCAGAGTTTAAGTTAAGTACATCTTGGATTTTGCAGCGCAGGGCGGTTAAGTCTGTGTGGACAGAGCCAGATCTCTAACTTCTATGGATCCTTTCCTTTGTGCTAATTTGATGCAAGAGAGAAGAAATCTCTTTTTCTCTCTTTTTTAACATGAGAGCCCAGTGCTATCAACTTCCCTCTGAGGAAGTTTCTCATATGATTGGGGTGGCATGCCCTTCTGTGATGTTTTCTTTGAAAAACCTAGTGATAGAATAACCCAGTGGGGATAGATTTTCAGGGTTCCCCAGTAGGGACGAATTCAGCCGCCATGCCAGAAGAGGTCGGGGGAGGGAGGCAACTTGTATCTCCATAAAAATTGGGACATGATCTGAGATTGTGATGGGGCCTATTGAGGTATCAGTAATTAGTTGAATAGCTGGAGCTTGCACTAGGAGGCAGTCTAACCTTTGATATGAATTATGGGGTAATGAGAAAAAGTAGTGATCCTTCGTTGTGGGGAGGGAAATTCTTCATGGATCAATTAAATGAAACGAGTTTAGTTTGGTTAAAAGGCTTCGTCTTGATTTTTGTGGGGCAGATGACCGGCCGTTCAATGCATCTAGATTCGGATGTAAAGTTAAGTTTAGATCACTCCCCAGGTTTAGAAAGCCTTCCATGAACAGGGCAAGAGTATCCAGAGTCTTGGACAGCCACTGCGCCTGTCCCTGATTTGGGGCATAGAGGTTCCCAGAAGGTGATCAACATGTTAGCTAGAAAACCTTTTACAAAGAAAGTATCTGCCCTATGAGGCAATGAGGCAATCTTTCAGGGTATAGGGGATTCCCTTCTTGAAAGCTATACTGACCCAGTTAGAAGCTGAGAATGAGCAACTGTTAAACCAGCTTGGGTACGGAGAGAAAGAGGTATTGGGTGCCCTAACCAACTTAAAGTGTATTTCTTGTAGAAAAAGGACTTGCAAATGATTTTTTTTCTTAAAAAAGAATCTGACAACGTTTGACCGACATGTTAATACCTTTCACATTGAAGGATGCCATGGTGATCGAGTCTCCCACATTTAGTTCAGCCATAGACATGAAAGCCATCAACGCTCGCCATAATGAGTGCACACCTGTAACAGGATGGGGTAAAAAATAACAGATAACTATATACATGAACGCTCTCATCTTCAGCAGGGGGGTTGTGAAAACCAAATAATGAAAGATGAGGTAAAGTAAAGCCAAGTAGGGATCACTACTGATCAAAAGAAAAAACAAATTGATGAATATATTCTCTGAGAGAGTATCTCTCTCAGTCCAAGAGGGAAAGGCATAATCAACAGTGCAATGCCTCCAATTAATTGCAACATCCCCCTCTCCCAGCCGGAAAAGAATCGAAGAGTAGGTGAACCAATCATGGAAGGAAGAGAGAAAAAGAAAAACATGAGCTGGAGTCATCAGCAGTGCTATACAGATCTTGCACATGTGCACCACTATGTTCATTTTCATCATTGAGCTTCTGAAGCCAGGTGTACATGCCCTGCTTCAGAGAGTCAATCTGCATATGACCAGAGGGGCAGAAGTTGACACACGTACACAGAGGAGCCAAATAACAGCCATCTTCTACACTTCTGATCACGCACAGTGCACCCAGCTTCAGAAACTCAATAATGTGAATGAACAAAGCCACTCACATGTGCAAGATCTGTATAGAGCTGGCAATAATGCCAACTCTTGTAAACCATGTTATCACACCACAGGGTTGTAATAACATGTAAAGTGGGTCTACTATTCAAACAAATGTACGCCCCATCAACTAGTCAAAAGTCTCATTTGCCTATCATAAATGGAAATCCATTTTTTTTTAAAGATACTTTTTATAATAATCTGTTTGTGTGTGCAATGTAATAAAAGGATTGTTAGGCAGTGAATTTATAACTACTGGTGTTTCTTGAGGTAAAGGGGATCTGTCTTGTTTCCTGTAAGTAGTGACTATTAGTGGGTGCTGTTATAGTAATGTACCCAAAGGTGTATTCTGCAAGCGAATCCATCTCGAATGAATTAGACTCAGATACAAAGGAATCCCCTAGATTCCACTTTTAGACCCCACAAGCAACTATCAGGCTTACTACAAAAATAACACCAACAACTTGAGTAGGCACAGATTGGCAGCTATAGCCTTAATGTAGTTGTGTGAGAAGAACTTTGATGCAAGTTTTTTTTTCTTGAGCAATTGGAAAAGTAATTTTTTTTCTAACATAAGCTCCATTCTGGTATCTTGTTTTTTGTGTTCCTGTATCTCCAGCAGGCTCACAAGCTAAGGGCCCTTTCACATCTGCGTTTTTCGTAATTCGCGGCAGATGCGGTGAAAAAACCGCATCTGCCGCGTTTGCCGCATAACGGTTCCACTTGCGGCACGGTTGCGGTTTTTTCCATAGGAAGTATAGGGGGACTTGCGGCAGATGCGGCAAGTGCGGTATTGCACTTGCGGCAGGTGCGGCAGAGAAAAAAAACGCGGCTGACCGCGGTTTTTTTCTCTGCCGCACCTGCCGCAAGTGCAATACCGCACTTGCCGCATCTGCCGCAAGTCCCCCTATACTTCCTATGGAAAAAACCGCAACCGTGCCGCAAGTGGAACCGTTATGCGGCAAACGCGGCAGATGCGGTTTTTTCACCGCATCTGCCGCGAATTACGAAAAACGCAGATGTGAAAGCACCCTAAGACTTGCATTTTTGTGTTATTCAGCAGCAAGTAGAGCTGAGCTCTGCCCACTGCTGTTAATTCTTAAATGGCCACTTTACACGTCCCAACGTCGGTCCGATATTGGATCCAACGCCACGGGAGCGCGCTTTTTCTGGGCAGATTTCCAAGATCGCATCGGAGATTTACACAGCGCGATATCGGCAGGCAACGCCACTACGATGTGTACGCCCCCTTGTACGGCCGACCCGGGACCGACCATTTAACATCGGACAGGATAGGGGAAGTTGTACTCCACATCGTAGTTGGGCTTTTACACAGCACGATCCGGCCACAACGCCCATCCAATATCGGGCCGTTGGAGAGCAGGCTCATTTGATCCCCGATATCGTTGTGGCATCGTTCGTGCATCGTATTGGACATTTATACCATACAACGCACGAACGATATCGGGGACAATGCACGAACCACGTGACTTTTGGTAGGAGTTGGACGCAGATATCGGGACGTATAAAGTGGCCATAACCCTTTTACCTCAGAGCCTAGTTTGCACCTTAATGACAGGGCTATTTTTTACAATTCTGACCAGTTGTTTCACTTTAGGAGGTTATAACTCTGAAAAACTTCAACCAATCCTAGTGATTCCAAGAATGTTTTTTGTGACATATTGGACTTCATGTTAGTGGTTAATTTACGACAATATTTTTTGCTGCATTTACTTGCGAAAAAAATGGAAATTTGACAAAAAAATGTTAAATTTCATAATTTCCAAAACTTGAATTTTTATTATGTTAAACCAGAGAGTTATATCACACAAAATAGTTAATAAATAACACTTCCAAATGTCTACTTTACATCAGCACAATTTGGAAAACAATTTTTTTGTTAGGTAGTGAGAAGGATTCAAATTTTATTATTTTCTCATATTTCCATCAACATTTACAAATCCACTTTGAAGGGACTTTGGGGGACCTAGATCACAGAAAATTCCCAAAAGTGACACCTGTCCAAAAACTGAACTCATCAAACTGCTCAAAAGCACATTCAAGATTATTAACCCTTCAGGTGCTTCACAGGAACTAAAGCAATGTGGAAGGAAAAAATTGACATTTTACTTTTTTACTCAAAAATTTTACTTTAGCACCAAATTTTGCTTTTCACAAGGGTAACAAAAGAAAATGGACCCCAAAATGTGTTGTACAAGTTCTTCTGAGTACATGGATACCTCATACAGGGTGGAAAACCATGGTTTGTGCATATAGCAGGGCTTGGAAGGGAGGGAGCACCATTTAACTTTTCAAGCAGAAAGTTGGCTGGAATCGTTAGCGGATGCCATGTTGCATTTGGAGAGCCCCTGATAAACCTAATCAGTGGAAACCCCCCACAAGTGATCCCATTTTAGAAATTAGATCCCTCAAGGAACTTTTCTAGATGTGTAGTGAGCACCTTGAACCCACAGGTGCTTCACAAAATTTTAGAATATTTAGACGTGAAAATAAAAAAAATCACATTTTCTCTACAAAAATGTTATTTGCGCTTACATTTTTTTACTTTCACAAGGGTAGAAAGAGAAAATGGACCTCTAGGTTTGTTGTGCAATTTTTCTTGGGTACACCGATACCCCATATGTTGCGGAAAACTACTGTCTGGGTGAACGGCAGGGCTCGGGCGGGAGGGAGCGCCATTTGACTTTTCAAGCGGAAAATTGACTGGAATAGTTAGCTGATGCCATGGCAGGTTTGGTGAACCCCTGATGTGCCTAAACAAGGGAAACCCCCCACAAGTGACCCCATTTTTGAAACTAGACCCCTCAAGGAACTTTTTGTTTAGAAACTAGTGCCCTCAAGGAACTTTTAACCAATATGTTGCAGAAAACCACTGTTTGGGCGCACTGCATGGATCAGAAGGGAAGGAGTGCAATTCAAACTCAAAATTGGCCGGAATCATTGGCAGACACCATGTTGCATTGAAAGAGCCCCTGTTGTGCTTAAACAGTGGAAACCCCCCACAAGTTACCCCATTGTGGAACGTAGACAATCAAGGAACTTACTTATGTAAATGTGTGGGAAGCACCTTGAACCCCCAAATGCTTCACAGAATTTTAGAAAGTTAAGCTGTGAAAAGAAAAAAAAATAACATTTTTCCTACAGAAATGTTTTAGCCCCACATTTTGTATTTTCACAAGGGCAACAGGAGAAAATACACCATACAATTTGTTGTGCAACATCTTTTAAGTACATTGATACTCATATGTGATTGAAAACTACTTTTGAGGTACAGTGTAAACCTTAGAAAGCCCATTATTTTTTTTATTTAAGTAAGTAATTTAAAAAAAAATTGAATTGGTTTCACTGTATTTTTGATCGCCAGACAGGTAAAATCAGGCAGTTGCTGGTTGGTATTCTCAGCATAGTAAGGCCCAAGTATTCTGGGCCCCCATGCTGAAAACCATAGCCTGCAGCTGCCCCTGAAAATACTGCATTGTTTCTAGGCGACATTTCCAGGCATTTTACCAGACTCTTCCAGTGGCCCTGATGGCGGTGGCATGCTGGGCAATGTTCATGGGGTCACACGAGCGCACAGCTGAGCCTGGTCAGCTGTGCCATCGGATAACCCCGACTCTGATGACACTTATTTCACTGCCAAGAACTTCTCACTTTATGGCACTGTTGCAGTAACGTAAGTCGAGGTTACCCTAGGGCACAGCTGACTGGGCTCAGCTGTGAACTTGCGTGAACTCTCTCACAGCACCCAGCTCATGCCTGATCATCTATGTGAGGTAACCTGTGTGTGTCTCCTTGCACAGATGTAGCAGAGCTGAAGATGCTTTCCTGCTGATTACGTCAGAGGAAGGGTTTTTTAGTAGTAAAGATGGAGTCCTAAATGTCTTCTGTTTTGCTTCTATTAAAATATTTTTTCTCTCAGTGTTGTGTTTTATTTTACTGTTTACTAGAAATTCATAGTGGTTGGGTCTAATATTGGCCTGACGCCATGTATTTCAGGCTTAATACCAGCTGATAATACAAAGCTGGAATTAACCCCTTCATTACACAGCCTGCCATCGCCATCAGGGCCACTGGAAGAGCCAGGTAAAGCACCTGGAAATGGCACTAAGAGTCAATGCGCCATTTTCAGAGGCGGCTGTGGTTTTTAGTGTGGGGTCCCAAAACGTTGGGCCTTACCACACTGAGAATCTCAGCTCCCAGCTGTTTGGTTTTACATGGCTGGCAATAAAAATATGGCAGAAGCTTACTCTTTTTTTTTTTAAATATTTATTTAAATAATTTTTAAAAATATTGGGCTTCCCTGTATTTTTATTGCCAGCTAAGGTAAAGTCAGACAGGTGGAGCTGGCAGGCCATAGCTGAATGCTTCATCTGCTTTGAGAATCAAAAATACCGTGGAGTGCTAAATCTTTTTTTCATTTATTTATTTTTACACACGCTGTCACAGACAATGGGCACCAGTGATTGGCTGCTGAAGTAAGTTGAAACCAGTCCATACATTTTACCAAATTAGCATGTATGGGCTGATCGCGAATTACTCGAACAGCCAATCACAGACACCCATTCTCTGTGACAGCGTATGTGATTGGCTGTTGGGTCCGTCACACATATAGTAGTGTAAAAATAAATAAATAATTTTAAAAAATGACATAGTGCTCCGCAGTATTTTTTGTTCTAGGCGTAGATAAAACAGACAGCTACGTGCTGCCACCCCCAGCTGCCTGACTTTACCTTGGTTGGCAATGAAAATACAGGGAAGCACATTGTTTTGTTTTTTTTAATTATTTAAATAAATAATTTTAAAAAATGCAAGGGCTCCCACCATATTTTGATTGCCAGCAAGGTAAAACCAGGCTGGAATTCTTAGCGTGGTAATGACCCAGCATTCTGGGCCCCCTGCTGAAAACTGCAGCCTGCAGCCACCCCTGAAAATGGTGTAATCATCGTAGCACCATTTCTAGGCGCTTTACCTAGCTCTTCCAGTGGCCCTGGTGGCACGCTTGGTAATAATTGGATAACACCAGCTTTGTATTGCCAGCTGGTATTAAGCCCTGAGATTCTTAATGTTAGACCTGACCATTAAGAAATGGCTAAAAAAGACACAACACAGAGAAAAAGTTTTTTACTAGAAATAAAACACAAAACACATTTAGGGACTGTATCTTTATTAGAAAAAAAAACTCTCCAACATAATCCAAGTCTTCTTACTTCATCTCTGCTACATCTTTGCCAGCAGACAAACACTGTCTGTTAACAAAGAGAGCAGGGCACAGAATGACAGCACAGCTGGGTGCTGTGTGTGAAGCTGAATGCAGCCCATACATTCTACCATACTAGAATGTATGGGCGGATTGCAAATTATTTGAACAGCAAATCACAGGTGCCCAGGGCCCATGGTGTCTGTGATTGGCTGTTGAAGCCAGTGAAGTGAATATCGCCGAAAGATAATGAGGGGTCCGGAAGTGGATGCAGCCATGACAGTGGGATGGGAGGATGCATATCGCGGGACCTGATAAGTATAATGATTATGTTTATTAACCATGTGTTTTATTTTACAGCCCCTGGACCCGAACTGAAACACGGGTTTCCCAGAGAAACCCGTGTTTGGGATATGTGCAAGAACACTAGGTGTCCGGTATAGACCCCGAATTTCACAGTTTAGGTTTGCCCATCACTAACTGGGAATTGTAGCTTCAATTAACATCCCCTTGTGATTCCACTTATATCTCTCAGTTAAAATAAAAGATCGAGATTCACGGTTCGTGGCTCACATAACATTGTGACATTCTACAAGGCCCATGACCCATTACCACAAGTTTGTGTTTCCCAGCCTTCCGACCAAATGAACAATCAACAGGACATACACTCTCTCTCTCTCTCTCTGTATATATATATATATGTAAGACTATAAGCATATGACATCAGGCTTAGCCGCTGTTCAGGCCAAAACAGATGACCTGGAGAAAAGTCCAGGCGCAATAACCTGAGGCTGGTTTGTGTGCCGGAGAAAGTGGAGGACAAAATCTTTTGAACAATGGCTTCTGGACAAAATTGGTGCTGACAAGCTGTCTCGCATGTATGCTATAGAGCTGGCGCATAGGGTCCCTACCTTCCCTCTCCCCCCTGGTCATCTACCGAGATCTGTCCTAGCCAAAGTCCTGCACTACCGTGACAGGGATACCATCCTCCAGCTTCCTAGGGATCACCCTGACTTGGTAATCAATGGATCTAGAATTTCCATTTACACAGATTGCTGCATAGAGGTGCAGAGACCACGTGCCCAATTCATTGACATCAAAAAGCGGCTGAGAGAGATTGGCGTCAAGTACTCTATGCTGTACCCAGCTAAACTGCGTGTCATGGCTAGAGATGAGCCACCACCCCAGTGTTCGAATTCAATTTGATTCGTCGAATTGGGGGTGTGTTCGTCGAATGTTCGTCGAACACCATCGAATACCATTGAAAACAATGGCAGGCAAACACAAATACATACAAACACATAGAAAACACATAGAAAA
Source organism: Allobates femoralis (assembly GCA_033576535.1). NCBI lineage: Eukaryota > Metazoa > Chordata > Amphibia > Anura > Aromobatidae > Allobates > Allobates femoralis. Next base: position 189,767,172 of record JARQOC010000004.1, read on the forward strand.
CATCTTCTAAGGTGTCCAAAAGGTGACAAACTACTCAGCAGACACAACATGGAAAAGTGACGAGTACAAATAAAAATGCGAAAAGAAAAGAGCTGGATGAGTAAAAGGAGGAGGAGACACAGATATAGGCAGGTCATGCCCTTCTAAAATCATGTAAAACACAGCAAGGGGACTCCAACAAGAGTCTCCATTTTTTCCAAAAATTGGGGCACAGACACCAATTGGTGTCAATTGCCCCACAGTTGCAAGCTTAAAATTGTTGGTCTATAGAAAAAGATAAAGGAGACAAGCGAGGCGCAATAGTGCCCTATCAATATGACACTGATTCCACACTCAGATCAAAAAGAGTTGCACTCACCTGGTCTAGTTGTGTGCACCCACAACTAGTTTTTATTGCATGCAGTTTATAAGCTGCTGCAGGACCGCCACGTATCACGTGTAAAGATGATCAGATCCAGGGATGGTGTATAGACAGTCCACATTTCAGTGCCACTCCAGGCACCGTCATCAAGGTATTTGATACCCTGGTGATGGTGCCCGGAGTGGCACTGAAACACGTAGGTGGAAATAAAGAAGGGGGGTCTTTTACCTAAAGACTTGTGACTGATTATTTAAAGCAGCATGGAGTGTCTATACACCAGCCCTGGATCTGATAAAATGGTTGGTGACTGTCATGCAGCACATTCAAAAATCCACAAGCCTTTAGTCTCCGCAGGATGACACATGGGTTAGTTTTTTGTCCACATTCTGGAGGATGGACAGATGCGTGCACTTATCTGTCAGCACACCACCAGCAACGCTGAAGACACGTTCAGAGAGAACGCTGGCTGTGGGGTACGACAGGATCTCCAAGGCGTGAGTGTCGAGCTCAGGCCATTTTTCCAGATTGGAAGCCCAAAATGAGCAAGGGTCCAGTTTCACAGTCATGGCATCGATGTTCACTTGGAGATACTCCTGTGAGATTCACTCTGTGTACCACTGGTGTTTTGTGGAAAAGCCGATCTAAGATTGTGTAAAAGCTTCTGCTGATACTGCTGCATGCGTACGTCCCTTTCTATGGCAAGAATTATTTTGCCAAATTTTGTCTTGCACCTAAGAGTGTGGCAACCCAGTAGTCGGCATTACTTCTAATTCGAACAATCCGGGGTCATGTTGCAGGTAGTGCAGCAAGAAGGCACTCGTGTCTTGCGCATCCAGGAGGACCAAGTCCATGTTGTGTTGGTGGCGGCAAGGTGAGAATCATGCTTCCTTCCTCTACCCTGTCCTCCAACAACGCACAACAGAAATGTCATTAAGGTCTCCCTCATCTGCTGAGTCTTCCATGCCCATTGCCAGTTCGTCCTCCATTTGTTCCTTGGCTCCTGCACTTTCCTCAACAGTTTGGCTGCTACCATGCGCCCTCGTTAATCCGTCTCCCCCACACTTCCATGCCTGAGGTCTTGGTGCTGCTGACCGTGAGGACCTTTTTATCTTGTTATCCCTTCCGCATAGGACTCCTCCTGTACTTCCTCCACCTCCTCTTGTCCCACCACCTGACTCCGAATACTGTTTAGAGTGTGCTCCAGAAGGTAGATGACCGGAATAGTCATGCTGATAATGGCATCGTCAGCGCTACACATCTTCATCGCCATTTTGAAACCATGCAGAAGGGTGTATAGGTCCTTGATCTGAGACCACTCCAGCAGTGTGATCTGCCCCACCTCTGGATCTCGTTGGCCCAGGCTATACATCATAACGTATTGCACCAGGGCTCGGCGGTGTTGCCACAGTCGCTGCAACATGTGCAGAGTAGAATTCCAGCGTGTCGGCACATCGCATTTCAGACAGTGAACCGGCAGGCCAAAAGACTTCTGGAGCGATGGAAGTCGTTGAGCTGTGGGATGCGAACGCCGGAAGTGAGCACAAGCGACTGTGCCTTCTGCAGAAGCCCATCTAGGCCGGGATAGTGTGTTAAAAATTGCTGGACAACTAGGTTCAACAAGTGAGCCATACAAGGCACATGTGTCACATTGCCCCGGCGAAGGCCGCACCCAGGTTTGCAGCATTGTCGTACACGGCCTTCTCTGGCTGCAGGTTGAGTGGAGACAACCTTTGCTGAAACTTGGTCTCCTTAGCTGTGTGACTCACATTTCCCAGACATTTCAAGGTAAAGACTGCCTGATGGCATTGAGCCCTGCTGCCAGCATAGTAAGGAGGTGTGCTGGATTCCTTGTGCACAGTTACAACGCGGGTGCCATTACCAGACAGGCTTTGGGCGCAGGTGGAGGACCGAGACAAGGTTGAGGAGGCAGAAGCATTGGAGGAACTGCTACGTACCGAGGATTGACGCACAACTCGTGGGGATGGCAAGACTTGTACAGCAGACCCTTCTCCAGCTCTCACCATAGTTGCCCAGTGCCCAGTCTGCGACATGTAATGCCTCTGTGCATGCTTACTGGTCCAAGTGTCTGTGCTGAAATACACCCTGTCACACACAGAGTTTCTCAAGGAAGTGGTGATGTTGTCTTCAACATGCTGGTGTAGCACAGGCACGCCCTTCTTGGAGAAGTAGTGGTGACTGGGCATTTGGTACTGGGGCACTGCAACGGACATAAGGTCTCTAAAATCCTCTGTGTTCACCAGGCGGAAAGGCAAGATTTCTGTACCCAACAGCTTGCAGATGGTGAAATTCAACCGCTTAGCTTTGTCATGGCTGGGAGGAAATGGTCTTTTACTTGTCACATCTGAGGAACGGAAGGCTGGCTGCTGTACTGAGACGGGGTTGGGTAGGGTGTCCCCGGTAAACTGCTGGTCTGTGAGGGAGGTGCTGGCGCAGATATAATGTTGCCTTCATCCAAAGGTGGTGCTCTCAATGTCTGAGAGAGCTCAACACCAGCAGCATTTTCCACTTCAAAAACAAGTGACGACCTGGCAATCACACTGCCTGTTTCAGGTAAAGAGGTGGAAGGTCTGCGTCCAAAAGTATGAGTGACAGCTGTCCCCGCAGTCACAGAGAATGAAGAGCACGTGGATGCACTTGATGGTGCAAACGGTGGTTAGCCCACCCCGCTAGTCCGCATTGTAGCACAATGAGCTTCCTACTGCGACTTGTGCTTCATATCCATGTGACGGTTCATGCATGAAGTACTCAAACTATTGAGTTTTTTGGCCTCTACTCAGAGATTGGTGACAAATCTTACAGATCACATGAGTTGGATGATCCTTGGCAATGTCAAAAAAGGCCCAGGCTAGGCAAGGCTTAGAGCCCATGCAACCTGCAGAGCCACCACGACTTCTGCTCAGAGACAGAGTTGTGGCTGCGGATGCAGTTGTTGACGTGCTTCCAGTACTCCGTTTCTGTCCAGGAAGGCACAACCTAACCTCGTCGTCACTAGCATCCTCCTCCACCTCCTCCGCTGACCTCATCGACTGGCTGACTGCGGGTTGACCTCATCATCACCCTGTTTGTTATAACACCCCTCTTCCTCAGAGACAACCTCTTCCTTCCCTGACCGAAAAGTTAAGTTGACGGTCCAATCAGGTATCTGAATCTCATCAGCATCTTCCTCATTGTCTCCACCAAGAGGAGTTACAGTTTGGGAATGAGAGTCTACATTATGCTCAGAACCTTCTTCATCTAGGCCTGGATCCGACACACAAAGCTTCTGAGCATCAGTGCAGATCATTTCCTCGTCTGGACTCACTGCAGCTTTGGAGCAGACCTCTGATTCCCAGGCTTTAGTGTGACTGAACAGCTCTGCAGACTCAACCATCTCTGTTACCCCATACACAGTAGGGCGGCTGAAGACTTGGGAGCTGGGAGGAAGCAAGTGTGATTGGGGTGACACCTCAGAGGACTGGAGGGGTTGGGATGTTGAAGTTGAGGTGGAGGAGAGGTGACTTAATGGAGCACTTGAGATCCATTCCAGCACCTGCTGTTTTTGTGCCTCATCTACAATAGGTATCAATGGTCATGTCTGTAAGACAGGGATCATATCAGATTGTCCATGGAAATAAGTAGACATCTTACTTTGGCTGGAAGATGGTCTTTCTTCAGCAGATGTTACTGTTGCTTTACCACCTACCCCACGGACACAAACGTTTTTGCCCTTTCCACCACGCCGATTCCCCTTTCCACCAGCAGCAGGCCTTTTGCCACTCATTTTGTATGTGACCATACAAGCTTTCTTCACAGCAGTGCTACACTGCCTGCCCTAAAGGATTGCCTGAGCTAGATTTGGCCAGATGCTGATAAAAACTCTTGCACACACCTGCCTGGCAAAAAACTAATAGGAAAGGCTCTAACCTAGCTTCAAAAGGGCTGATGTTATAACTAGTCCCTACTTCTATGAAGTAGCCCTCAAAAGGGCTGATATTTACAACTAATCCCTACTCCCTACTTGTCTGAAGCAGCCCTCAAAAGGGCTGAGATTCTAACTAGTCCCTACTCCCTAAACCTATCTGTCTATCTAACTTGAAGTTTGCTCACTATCTATCTAACTAACACTTTATAGCGCCCACAGCAGCAGTAGCGGTGCCTGACTGACACACAACTGCAGCACTGAGTAAATGGTGGCGATGGGGAAAATGGCTGGGTCTTATAGGGCAAGGACATGTGACATACACAGCCAATGACACATGCCTTTGCTTGTGTGCAAAAAATGCACTTTGATGTGTGTGTGTGTCATTGGCTTACAGCCTGCACCGCCCCACTGTATATGCAGGTAGGAGAAAAAAAATGGAGATTGGCATTATTTCTGCAGCACTGATCTAAACCCTCCGCACACTATACACAGAAACTGGATATTAACATTCATTAACATTATTAGGGTTAGGGTTAAGCTTTTGGTGATCGTCAAAGTTAGAGTCTGGGGGCACCACTATCACATATAGGTAGGATCTATCCCACTTACCTCTCTCACCCCTGAGGAAGTCCTAGGCGGAAGACACGCGTTGGGTCGGGTCCTTGGATAGCTGGTGGCTGGGTATGTGATTATAGTGATTATATTGTATATACCTGAGGTTTGAGTTGGCTGGCAGATTACTCTGTATCCTTGGCCCTTTTGCAGGACATTTAGAGGGTGTATAGGACCTTATGGTCTTCTTATATGGTGAAGTTTGGAGGGTTTGGCCCTGACCATAGCTGCAAGGGTGCAGTGTAATTACAGTTAATAGGGCACAATTTGCCATACTGTAATGTAATTTGATTGCAAATTGACTGCATTTGAGATATTTGTTTAGATCTGCCAGCAAATTATATTGTACTATACTCTGACTCGGTATTATTGCCTATTGCTCAGTAACCTGTACATACCTTTTGTACACCAGCTTTGTAACACCTTTTTGGTTTTAATTGTTTTTAAATTTAAGAGGTGGTCAGTGGTGTTTTGTGTTTTTCTATTGAGTTTTTTATATAAATAAAGATTGATTATAGTGATCATCCCTGTTGCTATGTTCTTTTTCTTCAATTGCCACGAGCTTTTGGTGATCGAAGCGTTATCGAACATAACCTCGAACTGCAGAATTTTAAGCAAATTGTTGGCATTCGTTGAATGACTCAAACACTGCCCAAATCAGCTCGAATTTGAGATTGGCGAACATTTCAAATCAAACATCGCTCATCTCTAGTCGTGGCAGAGGACAAGGTCCACTTTTTTACTAAGGTTAAAGAGGCATTCTGCTGGCTAGATTACAATGAGAAACAGCTGAGATTGGAGATGGCAAGAGGCTCTAAGGACTAATGGCCGCGTGCGTGTGATGGTGGATTGTTTTATTGAACTCTCCAGTGTCTTTTTTCTTTTCTCATTTCTTTTAACAGGACAGGTCTTTGTCTCCTTTCATTTTTTTCTGAAGCAGATTGTGGTTTGTGTTGGTTCCCTGTGTGGGAATTTTTGCGGGAGTGGACTCTATGAGATGGGGGCTGGTAACAGACAACTTATGACCACCACTAGGGATGGGCGAATCTACTCGCTAGGACTCGTTACTCGGCGAGTAGTAAGGGACTCGCAGGACTCGGTACTCTGCGAGTTTCCCAGCGTTTACTCGCACGAGTCCAATGCAAATCAATGGCAAACGCTGACAAAGCTAGGATTGCCATTGTTTGCATTAGACTCGCTACTGTGCCAGTAATAGCAGGGAAACTCGCAAAGTAACTGCTGTTTCTTTGCAAGCCGAGTCCAGCTGTCTTCTCTGTGCAGCTCCAGGGTCCTAGAGCCCACCTGCTCACAGAGATGATGTAGCAGAGCTGAGATTGTTCTCAGTCTGCTCATTCCCTGTGCATAGACATCTATATCTATGCACAGGGGATGTAGCAGAGAGGACATCGCGTTTTGGACTACGTCGGACGGAAGAGGATTTTTTTAATTAAAGATGGAGTCCCTAATGGCTTTTTTTTTTATTTCAAATAAAAAATTTTCTCTGTGTTGTGTTTTTTTAACCCTTTATTGGAGATTCTTAGTGGCTGGGTCAAACGTGGCCTGACATTAAGAATCTCGGGCTTAATACCAGCTTGTATAACAAAGCTGGTATTAACCCCTTTATTACCCAGCGTGCCACCGCCACCAGGGCTGCTGGAAGAGCGGGGTTCAGCGCCAGAGGATGGAGCTTCAGTCAATGCGCTATCTTCTGGGGCGGCTGCGGGCTGCAATTTGCAGCGGGGGGTGCCCAGAAAGCTTGGGCATCCCTGCGCTGCGGATTCCAGAACCCAGCTGCTTAGCTGTACGTGCCTAGACATAGAAATTGCGCGGAGCCCCACGCATTTTTTTTTTATTATTTCATGAATTTCAGAGTCAGAGTCTCAGAGTCAGAGTCTCAGAGTCTCAGAGTCTCAGAGTCAGAGTCTCAGAGTCAGAGTCAGAGTCTGACTCAGAGTCAGAGTCTCAGAGTCAGAGTCTCAGAGTCAGAGTCTCAGAGTCAGAGTCAGAGTCTCAGAGTCAGACTCAGAGTCTCAGAGTCAGAGTCTCAGAGTCAGAGTCTCAGAGTCAGAGTCTCAGAGTCAGAGTCAGAGTCTCAGAGTCAGAGTCTCAGAGTCAGAGTCAGAGTCTCAGAGTCAGAGTCAGAGTCCCAGAGTCAGAGTCAGAGTCTCAGAGTCAGAGTCTCAGAGTCAGAGTCTCAGAGTCAGAGTCAGAGTCTCAGAGTCAGAGTCAGAGTCTCAGAGTCAGAGTCTCAGAGTCAGAGTCTCAGAGTCTCAGAGTCAGTCTCAGAGTCAGAGTCTCAGAGTTAGAGTCTCAGAGTCAGAGTCTCAGAGTCAGAGTCTCAGAGTCAGAGTCAGAGTCTGACTCAGAGTCAGAGTCTCAGAGTCAGATTCTCAGAGTCAGAGTCTCAGAGTCAGAGTCAGAGTCTCAGAGCCAGACTCAGAGTCTCAGAGTCTCAGAGTCAGAGTCTCAGAGTCTCAGAGTCAGAGTCTCAGAGTCTCAGAGTCAGAGTCAGAGTCTCAGAGTCAGAGTCTCAGAGTCAGAGTCAGAGTCTCAGAGTTAGAGTCTCAAGAGTCAGAGTCTCAGAGTCAGAGTCTCAGAGTCAGAGTCTCAGAGTCTCAGAGTCAGAGTCAGAGTCTCAGAGTCAGAGTCAGAGTCTCAGAGTCAGAGTCTCAGAGTCTCAGAGTCAGAGTCTCAGAGTCTCAGAGTCAGAGTCAGAGTCTCAGAGTCAGAGTCTCAGAGTCAGAGTCTCAGAGTCAGAGTCTGAGTCTCAGAGTCAGAGTCTCAGAGTCAGAGTCAGAGTCTGAGTCAGAGTCTCAGAGTCAGAGTCAGAGTCTCAGAGTCAGAGTCAGAGTCCCAGAGTCAGAGTCTCAGAGTCTCAGAGTCTCAGAGTCAGAGTCTCAGAGTCAGAGTCTCAGAGTCAGAGTCTCAGAGTCAGAGTCAGAGTCTCAGAGTCAGAGTCTCAGAGTCAGAGTCAGAGTCCCAGAGTCAGAGTCAGAGTCTCAGAGTCTCAGAGTCAGAGTCTCAGAGTCAGAGTCTCAGAGTCAGAGTTTCAGAGTCTCAGAGTCAGAGTCAGAGTCTCAGAGTCAGAGTCTCAGAGTCAGAGTCTCAGAGTCTCAGAGTCAGAGTCTCAGAGTCTCAGAGTCAGAGTCAGAGTCTCAGAGTCAGAGTCTCAGAGTCAGAGTCTCAGAGTCAGAGTCAGAGTCTCAGAGTCAGAGTCTCAGAGTCAGAGTCTCAGAGTCAGAGTCTCAGAGTCAGAGTCAGAGTCCCAGAGTCAGAGTCAGAGTCTCAGAGTCTCAGAGTCAGAGTCTCAGAGTCAGAGTCTCAGAATCAGAGTCAGAGTCTCAGAGTCAGAGTCTCAGATTCAGAGTCTCACCCTCATAGCCGGATTCAGAGTCTCACCCTCAGAGCCAGAGTCAGAGTCTCAGAGTCAGAGTCTCAGAGTCAGAGTCTCAGAGTCAGAGTCAGAGTCTCAGAGTCAGAGTCTCAGAGTCAGAGTCTCAGAGTCAGAGTCTCAGAGTCTCAGAGTCAGAGTCTCAGAGTCTCAGAGTCAGAGTCTCAGAGTCAGAGTCTCAGAGTCAGAATCTCAGAATTTCATGAAATAATTTAAAAAAAATGCGTGGGGCTCCGCGCAATTTCTATGTCTAGCCAGGTACAGCTAAGCAGCTGGGGGCTGGAATCCGCAGCACAGGGATGCCCAAGCTTTCTGGGCACCCCCCGCTGCAAATTGCAGCCCGCAGCCGCCCCAGAAGATGGCGCGTTCATTGAAGCGCCATCTTCTGGCGCTGAACCCCGCTCTTCCAGCGGCCCTGGCGGCGGTGGCACGCTGGGTAATAAAGAGGTTAGGGCCAGCTTTGTATTATCAGCTGGCCCTAAGCCCGAAATTTATGGCGGTCACGCCAATATTAGACATGACCGCCATGAATTTCTATTAAATTGTTTTAAAAAAAACACAACACAGAGAAATTTTTTTATTAGAAATAAAAAAAAAAGCCATTAGGGACTCCATCTTTAATTTAAAAAATCCTCTTCCGTCCGACGCAGTCCAAAACGCGATGTCCTCTCTGCTCATCCCTGTGCATAGATATAGATGTCTATGCACAGGGAATGAGCAGACTGAGAACAATCTCAGCTCTGCTACATCAGGCAGCAGGCGGGCTGTAGGACCCTGGAGCTGCGGCAGCCAGCACACAGAGCAGACAGGACTCTTATCTGTGCGAGTTTCCTAGCGATTACTTGCAAAGTAAACGAGTCCAATGCAAATAAATGGCAAAACTAGGATTGCTTCAGGCTGAAGCTTCTGAGACACATCTGCGATTTGTAAATCTCACACTACTCGCTATTACTTGCTTCCCCATTCATTAACATTGGACTCGCTAGACTTGCAACGAGTAGCGAGTCCTGTGCTCGGACTCGCTAGAGTCAAGCGATTCCGAGTAATTTAGGATTCGCCCATCACTAACCACCACCTTTTCTTCCTGGAAAGAGTTTATTATGTGGATGGGATTTTGCTATGTTATTGTTTTGGGGAGGGAGAGGGAGGGGGTAGGGAAGGGGGGAAATATTTTGGACGCGTCATGTATTGGGGAAATGTTCTAGTTGGTAAGGATTCTAAAATGTTTACTGATTAGCAACATAATGTCACGTAATCTTAAAATTGTGAGCTGGAATGTTAGAGGCCTGGCATCTGGTAATAAGCAGCAAGTGGTATTTCAATTCCTACGTCAAGAAAAACCGACTGTGATCTGTCTGAAGTAGACCCATATGGTCCCAGAGAAAACAGTATGTTTGCTTGCTGTGTAAGTTGAATGATATGGTTATGCTCATTGTGTCTCTGTATATTCCGCCTCCGTACCGTAGTATAGTGATCCGCAAGGTAGTGGAAGTGATTGCGTGTCCCTTATTGGATAATGGAGGACTTTAATAACGTTCCGGATTCACACTGGGATAAAAGTAAAGGGGAGGACTTCCGACAAGGGGGTAACTGTACTACATTTGGTTCATTGCTGAGGGAGACGGCCATGATTGACCTGTGGAGAGTTCGGCACCCAACCACACGCCAATTCTCATGTTTTTCGACGTCCTTCTCTTCATTATCCAGGATTGACCTAGCACTAGGGACGAGCAAATGTTGAGATGGATGGAGGAGGCTGGGTATTTGGTTAGAACAGTGTCAGACCATTCCCCTGTGAATGTGACACTTCAAAATGAAGAGCCTCTGCGCACCATTAGATCCTTGTGGAAATTGAACCCTTTCTGGCTGCAGATTATAGATGCAGGGAAAGATATGGAGCAGAAGCTGGAGGAATATTTTGAGATCAATAAAGGGACGGCGGCCATTGGCACTGTTTGGGAAGCCATGAAGGCATTTCTTAGGGGCCTGTGTATTCAAGAGATCTCCCGGGTCAAGGTGGAAACTAGGGAGAAGGATCAGCTGCTCTTTAGGGAACTTGAGGAGGTGGAGGCGGCCTTGGTCATGTGCCCTTCCACACAGGCTCAGGTGAGACTTAAACGAGCTCAGACTAGCGTTACTAAAATGTCCCTGAGGAAGGCGGAACGTAGGAGGATGTTCCAAACTATAATATATTACGAGGAGGGGGAATGAGCTGGTCATTTCCTGGTCTTGGTGGCTGCTGCACAGGGGGACGCTTCCTTCATACTATGGCTAACAGCAGAGGATGGTAGGGAGGTGACTACAAACAAGGACATAATGACAGTGATGGCTGACTTTTATGCAAAGTTTACACATAAGCGTCCTTATTTATTGCGTGCTTCACTGCTTAAGACAACCACAACAAAGATACTAAACTCTTCTTAGGGTACCTTTACACACCGCAGCCATGGCGAGGAATCTTGCCGGCGATATGTCGCCCTGGTACCATCGGCGTCAAATTGTCTCCCAGTTGGGGTGTGTAATTTGGGAATTTGGCGGCGATAAAACATCTGTCGCTTGGTTCCGATTTCACAGCACTGCTCCAAAATCAGAGGCAATCTTGAAAGCGAGATTCCCTGTGTGAACAGGCGATAGTGATTGAATCTGCGTCGCCTATTGATTTCCCGTAGGCGTACCACAGCGTGCTGGAGTCCGCGCCCCGTCAGCGATGATTGGTGGTGGCTACTGTGTTTCCATTGGCTGTCACTTGACACCGTGCCATATTTGAACAGCTGTCCATTCACCACCACACAATGGCAATGGTGTCATGTATTAGCCAGCCTTCCAGCGCAGGCTGCCCAATCATAACGCTATTGCGTTGTCTAATCAGCGTGTTTGGGGCGCGGTATACACCAGTCTGCCATGCCTATGTTCTCGCGGCGCTGAACATGTACGCCCACATTCCATTGGGTATTGCGGCGTGTGAAGCAGCGAAGGAACTCCACCGGATTGGTTCTTCTGTGGGGTAGGCGATTTTCGGGGCGACACATCGCCTTAGGTTGAGGGCTAAAAGGCGGCGTGTAAAAGCGCCATTGGTGATCTGAGGCGACCATGAAAAACGTGCACGTGCGATTGCCTCCTATCGCCACCAAAATTTGCAGCGTGTAAAGGTACCCTTAGGGTTTTCCAATATCTGTAGTGAATTATGCAGAAACAAGTTAAATAGGCAAACAATAATCTCTTTATTTATTAAAAATATTCATATAAAATCATCATGAAAACATGTCATAAGGGCATATTGCAATAATTGTAACTCTCTTTATGCCGGGCAAACTATATTACAGAGGGACTAACAGATTTTTCCCATAACCATAGTATCAGGTTTTATATTCAATCAGTAAATGGTACTGTCACTTTAAGAGGCACATAAAGACTGACCCAGATTAGCAAAGCTTCACTTGTACCAGTTTGTCTGAATACTGATGTCTTCTACTAGATGCTTAAGATCTTAACCACAGGATTAATAACACTGATCTTCAATGGGAGGTTGCTTACAATCAGCCTCCCATATCCTATATTCAATCAGTATTCCTCACTTAGTTAGATCAAGAGTAAAGCAATGGTTACATACCTGAATGTAATTCTATCTGTGGTCACACCGGGTTCCCCCCTATAACTGCGTGCCTGCCTCCGCCTACGCACGTTTCAAAGTTGGAGTTATTCCTCAGGGACTATCCTTTTATGCAAAGTTGTACAGATCGCAAGTGAGTCCGCTGGAGGAGGAGATTGAGGATTTTCTGGATAGAGCTGGGCTCCCACAGTTGTCCGCTGAGTCTCAGGAATTGCTGGATGAACCGTTTGACATAGGGGAGCTGGAGGCCGCCTTAACATGTATGGCTAATAATAAAGCCCCGGGGGTGGATGGATTACCGGGTGAAATGTATAAGCAGTTCAGGGGGCCTCTGTTATCAAACTTACTGGAGGTGTATAATGCGGGATAGGAGAAAGGGGAGTTGCCACAGTCCATGCGAGAAGCGATCATTTTAGTATTGCCCAAAAAGGGCAAGGATCCCACTGAACCAGCCTCGTATCACCCGATTTCCTTATTAACAATAGACATCAAGCTTCTGGCCAAAATGATGGCTAACAGGCTTGACAGAGTCATTACTTCTATTATACATCCAGACCATGAAGGTTTCATGCCTAACAAATCCACAGACAATTTCCGCAGATTGTTCCTTAATATGCAGGCCAAGGCGGACAATGTTGGACACAGGGCCATTCTCTCACTGGACGCTGCCAAAGCTTTTGATAGTGTGGAATGGAGATACCTGTGGGTCACCATGTGACATATGGGCTTTGGGGAGAAATTTATAGGATGGTCTCAATTGCTGTACACTGCCCCTAGAGCTAGATTGCGGGTCAATGGACAGTTATCTGAGGATTTTCCCCTTTTTCAGGGGACGAGACAGGAGTGCCCTTTGTCCCCTCTGTTCATTTCCATTGCCATCAAGCCGCTGGCAGCATCTTTTGGTGGGATGAGGATATCGTGGGATTCCAGTATGGAATGCATGAGGAAAAGGTGACGCTTTACGTAGATGATACGCTCCTGTTTTGGGGAGATGCGGGCAACTCTTTGAGAGCAGTTATGTGGGTGCTGGATGCTTACAGTGCTGTGTCAGGGATTTTAATAAATTGTGACAAATCAATGTTGCTCCCGCTGGACTGGGTAACCGCTGTAGAATTCATCCAGAATCCATTGATTCTGATACGAGTAGTCAGGGAATTTTGTTATCTCGGAATTCAAATATCAGCTAATATAAATGATAAGAAATTAAATTTAAATCCCCTGTTGAGTAAATTTAGACAGAAGATTGCGGCTTGGTGCAGACGATACCTCTCAGTGGCAAGAAGGGCAAGCCTGCTAAAAATGATCATTATGCCCCAGCTCCTCTATGTCTTACATAATGCTCTGATGTGTTTGCCACAAACAGGTTCTATAGAATCAATGCCTTCTTCAGGGATTTGATCTGGAAGCGTAGGAAGGCACGTATCAAACAAGAGTATCTGCAGCATGCCAAGGAAGATGGGGGTCTGGCGGTCCCTAATCTGTGGGTCTACTATATTGCATCCCAGGGATAACATCTGGTGGGATGGGGGGACCCAGCTTTTGACAGCTCCGTAGGTATGATTCTTAGGCATATGGTGGAGAGTGGTCCATTTTTGGCTTGCAGAGGCAGGTAAATTCTGGCTGAATTCCTGAAAATTTTCCACGGTAGTGATGATCTGGAAGGTGTGGCAGAAAATTAAACAGTGGAGGGGGGTTACCTTGTTTCACCAAGATATACCTCCATTTTGACTGAGTTGTTGCAACTGCGGAATTTTGGTCAGTGGAGGAGGATCGGGATAAGGTGTGTTTGGCAGCTGCTGAATGGTAACACGCTCAAATCGTTTAAAAAGTTAGGGAAGGAATTTACCCTAGAGTGCATGATGTTCTACCAATATTTGCAGCTGCAACATGCATTTCTCAAGCTAAACAGACAGTCACAGATACAGGTCCAGGCAGATAGCATACTACTAGTTAGATTAAAATTGACCGAAGACCTGGGGCCTATATCAGGCGCACAATGGGAAGACATTCTGCAATATACCCCTACCATCTCCATGAGTGAATCCGGACGAATGTCACAACTGTTCACCATACACAGAGTGTACAGGTCCACTGTATGGATGTGTAGAGCGGGATTGAGGGAGGACTCGGATTGTCCTCGGTGTGGGATGGAGGAAGCAGATGCTGTCCATATGTTCTGGCTCTGCCCTTGACTGCAAGCCTTCTGGATAGTTGTTTTAAATATCATACAAGGTGTGATAGGTGTGAATGTGACTCGAGACCCACCGACATGCATTTTGGGGCATGTAGGAGATCTGATGACGGATGAAGGGGAAAGGAGGCAGATGCGAGAATGCTATATATTGCAAGTAAGATAATCAACCTACATTTGCTTGTTGAGAATCCCTCGACAAGGAAATAATTTCTACATAAAGTCAAATTTATTATTCTCATGGAACGTAACATCTACACTAAACGGGGCAAGCTGAGTCAGTATGAAAACGTTTGGTAGGGTTGGCTAAATTACCCAGGGCTGGTGTCCTTCGATTTAATAAGACACAGAGTATTGGGACTGTAATCCAAAAGGAGTAATGGGAGGAATGTACTTATAAATCTTTATGTATAGAATCGGAAGTTATTTGATTAATCTGGATCCTTTGTGTTGACACATTGGGTTGGGGAAGGGTGGGTGGGGGGCTGGTTTGCTCTACCTCTGTTAGGGTTGTTTTTGAAAATTGTGAATCTTCGGCTTTATATACTGCTATGTCTGTTTGGATAAAAATACTTTATTTAAAATAAATATACACCATGTTCCAAATTATTATGCAAATGTTCTTTTTCTCTGATTTTCTTAAATGGTCGGTGCAAGTCAGTGTAATAAAAGTCATCACCCGTTACAGTATACATTGAATTTTATTGAACAAACCTCCCAATAATAATAGTATAATATTCAAAATTAAAAAAAATCTAAATGCACTGTTCCAAATTATTAGGCATAGTAGTTTCTAAATATTTGATGTTTGAAAGAACTGAAAATGCTCATTTGTTGAATTTGCAGGTCACATTCACTGCGATTAAATGCTATTTAACTCAAAAACATCCTAACAGGCCAAGTTACATATTAACAGAGCGTGGGAGGAGTTAGGGAGGTAGAAAAGTGTATGGGAGGGAGGAGAGTTAGGCAGTGAGTAAGAGACAGTTGGTTGCAGACAGTGAGTGAGAGGAGACCCTGGGGGCACCAGGCATTGCAATGCGTCTGAATCTGGACCCAGGTAATGCCACCCAGAGGGGTTTGGTCACGGGCAGAGGACCGGCTCTGAACACAGTGCGGGAGTTCAAACCTGAGCTGTTAAACCGGAGGCCCTGAGCTTCTTCAGGAAGTCGCGGCCAAAGACCCGGCATATTCCTTGAAAAGACACTAGGATCAGGGGAATCTAAAGGAGGTTCCCCACAGAAGATCTTTGTGAGCTTGCTCGAGGCTCTATGCGCGGAGGCGCTGCACAGTAGTGAGGAGAAAGTAGCGCAATGAAGGGACCGGCAGGTAACGACAGACACACCATGCAGGGTCCTAAATGAATCATCCCGGTTCCCTGGTGACTACCCAGGCCAGAAAGACCCGGGTGACTGTAAAATCTGTCAATTTGCCTGAAGTACTGCAAGTAAACCTGATCAGAGTTAAATACTGGTGTGACTTACTTTATTTCCCTCACCTGAGGAGCCGCATACAGCTGCATGAAAGGATAAATGACAAGGCCGTGTGGTAAGCTGCCTCCCTGTGTAAAAAATATTACAACTGCCCCGGGGATTCTGCTCGAGGAGCGTAACCATCTGGCTGCTCTACCATCACCCCGGAGGTCTGATCCGCAACTCCGGTAATCTTACAGGAACCGTAGGTGGCGTCATGAACTACTTTTATTTATAATTATTTTTACTGACTTTCAGCGGCCACCAGGGCTATGGGATTGGGCACAGACCCCCATGATATCCCCCGTGAATTAACGCACGGAAACGAGTACCCCACGGCCCTGGGGCGGGTCATATATAAATGTGTGTGTTCAGAATTTGTGTCATTATTAGCCTTATGAAGAGGCCATAGAGTCTCAAAAGCTTGCTTTGCTTTTTCTTACCATTTTTTCAGTTAGCCATTAAAAGATATCAACCACTGAGGACTCTCAGATTGTAATATTTTCTATCTACTGGCTTACATGGTACAAACATTTTTTACCTTATTTTATCACATAAATTCATTTTTGCCTACATTTTTCTCATTTCACCTCCTCAACTGAAGCAAAGCATCATACACAAATCAGATTCTAAAAAAATATTTAGACACACAGGTTGTAATGTAACAAAATAAGTAAAAAGCTAAAGGGGTGAATACTTTCACAATCCACTGAAAATATCTATATAAAATGCTATATATATTTAATTTTTTAGAGTAATGGTTTATAATCTAATGCAGTGCCCAATATTAGTAATAGTTACAGTTTAAATCAAAACAAGGTGAAAATGATTGCTGTTCTCTATGCATTTTCCACCCTGCTGGACCCATCGACATCAGAAGCACATACTGGTTTTATATAATGCAGAACTCAGAACAACTTAAAAGTTTTAAGTGCAAAAAGTATTTGCTAAAGAGTGGATTTGATGGTCAGCTGGCGTGTGTTAAAAAATGAGGTGCTGTACCAGGTGCAAAAAAGCTAAACACCATAATCTAGAAACCATTCAAAGCACTATACTTACTAGATATGATTCATAAATGGGACTTGTCAATCTCTACTTATTTGTAAGTACAATGTTGCTGTTAACATTTTTTTTATACAAAGTTCATCATAATGAAGAGTTCAAGAGATGAATATTAGTAATCATATATTTAAAGTGTAAATGCAATTTCATTGAATGAAAAAAAAAAAAAAAAAAAAAAAACAATACCACACTGGTTGTTAATGATGGGTCACATAGCAGCTAAGATAATGCTCTTTTGCGGCATGTGATTTATTTCCTCAACTTTTTTTGTGCGCATTTTAGGGCTGTGTGGGTGTGGCCAGCAGCTGATAGGGAGCAGTGTAATGTGACAGCAGAGAAGGGGTAAGAGAGATCATGAGCTTTGTGGGGAATCAGCAGAAGGAGCCAGATGACAGATCAGAGAAGCTTGTACCATGGTAAGGGCAGACGAGTTTACACTGATCCTGACATTCTGACATTGCTCAGCACTGTGCTGTAGCCTGAGATAATCTGATAGTCAGGAACTCGCACACTGTGTAAGCCCCGCCCCTTTACCCTTATATGGTTATGTGGCCGTAGTCAGTGTAAAGACGGATCTGACTGAGAATGAACATGTCTGCTTCAGACACAGTCTAGTGGGGACATCTTGTGGAAGGTTTATGAATGGTCTTCCACCAGATTTCACTTATAATGTATATTTGAAAGTTTAATATAATTGCTTGCTCTACATTATTATTATTAAATACAAATTTAAGTGGCGGTTACCGTTTAAGCAGTGGTTACAAGTTGGATTACTATGGAATCAGTGGCCACATTTTTCTTGTTTTTAGTACTAGCACCTTTTAATTATTAACATAACTTAAATTGGTTTTCATCATGCATTCAAGAAAGTGCTAGAAAAAATATTATTTATTGTAATATTGCCAGTTTCAGATGATCAGAGCTCTGTGACATGGCATGCTAATAAGTGCATTAATGGCATCTAAAATGAGTTTGTATGTTCTCCTTGTATTTGTGTGAGTTTCCTCCAAGTGCTCTGGTTTCCTCCCTCATGCCAAAGACATACTGATAGGGAATTTGGATTGTGAGCCCCAATGATCTGCGTAAAGCGATGTAGAGCTACATAGGTCACATGAAATTACATTAATATAAAATAAATAAATATATAAAAATGTTTGTGATGGTCCTATTCAAATGAAGGGGGCATTTGGAAACTATGGGCACACTGGAAACCATCAGTTTCAGTTACCTAAATCTGTTATTCAAATCTGCTGCTATTGAGTATAGATAATATGGGTACACTGTGACTACTATAAGCCAGTTTCAGCTGCAATTCTTAGGTCGGGTTCACATTTGAGTTTGTGATGGCAGCGTTCCGAACGCTGCCAAATGCATGCGCACTGCGTTCCTATGTTTAACATGGGAACGCATGGTCCCTGCATTTGGCTGCGTTCGGATGCACATAATATGTGCCCCCTCCACCCTCCGAACGCAACATGTTGCATTTTTTGTGCGTTCACGGGCGCTTGTTTTATCAACAAGCGCCCGGAAGTGCACAAACAATGCATGACAGTGCAGGAGAACGCTGCAGATCACATTGAAATATCTCCCGGTGGCCGCCGCTGATCTCCCGGGAGATCAGCGCCGGCCACCAGGAGATCAGCGGCAGCCACCAGGAGATCAAAAGGAGCAGCCGCTAATCTCCCAGCGGTGTCGATGTGGGAGATTTGAAGAAACAGCTGATCTGATCTGACAGCTGTTTAAATCTCCCGCGCCGACATCACCTCTTCAGTGTCAGGGCGGGAGATTTAAACAGCTATCAGATCAGCTGTTTCTTCAAATCTCCTGTGCCGACATTGTCGGGAGATCAGCGGTGGCCGGGAGGAGGAGATCTCTGCCACTGATCTCCGCCTCCCGGACGCCGCCGAGATTGCTGATTGGCTGGACGGACATCATACTGATGTGAACGCATGCGGAGATTTTCCGCTGTGTTCACATCAGTATTGCAGCATTTGTGTCTGCATGAACCCAGCCTGAGATGGGCTGTGATACCTTATCTATGCTCAATTACTAGAGACAGCCAAGAAGCTTTTGCTGATTTCAGCGAATTACAACCAATACTCTGAATAATTTATACAGTAAATATGTAGATTTGTACAGGGGTGCATCAAGCCCCCCAACTCCAGCTCCCGGCTGCAGGTGAAGAGCGGGGATGTGGGGAGGATGGGGAGAGGGTTTGCTAGCAGCTCCCATTGCTGGTGAAGAGTAGGTGGAGGGGGGTTCTAGCAGCTCCCACCGCAGGGCTATCTCTGGCGGCAGCAGGGGGAGAGGCTGTCTCTTACCGCAGACGGCGACGCCCATCACACAGGAAGCCGCTGTGTGGTGCTGGCACCGCCCTCTTCTGCACAGCCGCTCCCCCTGCCTACTTGCCGCCTGAGCTTAAGGGCTCACACTATCCAATGGACGGTGCGGGCGTGCGGCCCTGGATTTGTAGTTTACAAGTGTGTAGAGTTTACAGTTTACTATCTGAAACATAAAACTGAGATCAAAATTCATTAGATTTTCAATTTTCATTTCAACTGTTCAGATTTTATGAGTCATTGCTCACTGCAGCTTACTATCCTATATAGACAGACTGATCCAGATAGTTAACCATAAACAGATTATATGAATTTTAGTTGCCACTTGTTTTCAGGCCTATGTACATCGGCTGATGAAACAGTGATGGAACAGAGCGATTGTTAATATGATCGTTCTCTCCCTATACAACATAATGTTACCAGGAGCACATCACCCGTTTACAAGGGGTGATGTGTGGCCAATAATCATTTTAATGCATGCAAATATCAGGTGAGTGGTGGCCCAATTAGTCAGTCTGATAATACTGATCAACATATTTATCAGGTTCAGTTATGAAATTAGCTATTTCTTAATGATTTTCACCTCCTAAATTCAAATCTAACAATGAAAATTCTTAGTTGGCTCTTGATTCTATGATATGGAAGAGTTTTTATTTTACTGCTACATATAATTAATACAAAAAAGATGCAGTACTTTGAAAAATTATTATTTTTTCAAATATAAAGATGCAGTATATTTCGTTTTGCCAATTTTCTGATATTTATTTAGAGGAAACAGCCAAATAACTAAAACATGTCTAAACACATTTGCAAATTATAAACAGTTAGGCTGGCTTCACACTTGCAGATGCATCTGCAGCGTTTTGCAGATGCATCTGCAAGTATCAGCATGCAGACCGCGGCCGCGGTCTGAAAGCTCTCATTCATTCCTATATGTGAAGCGTCCGCAGGCGGATGCCTGCTTACAGATCACACTCTCCCGCCCGCACCATGGACGCGACATCTCGCGTCCGTGGTGCGGGCGGGAGTGTGTGATCTGTAAGCAGGCATCCGCCTGCGGACGCTTCACATATAGGAATGAATGAGAGCTTTCAGACCGCGGTGCGCCCTATTATAAACATAGGGGCCGCGGTCTGCATGCTGATACTTGCAGATGCATCTGCAAAACGCTGCAGATGCATCTGCAAGTGTGAAGGCAGCCTTACAGTAATTGCACTACGAAGTTCAGTTCTCATTCAGTGACAATGCTTTTTTGCTTGCCTCTTGTACTCCATCAGTTCATCTCTTACAATTGTACAACGGTAATCTGCAAGCATGGATAGATTCCATTTTCCTTGATTTTTTCTCCGTAGCCATAATGTCTTGGTGAAATATCTCACCGTGCGCATCGCTCACTGCTCTGTAGTTTGGAAGAAATAAGTGTAGATGTGTATGTAAGAAATTAATCTTTAAGGACATGTTAGTCAAGTTTCTTATGTTTTGAGGAGATTATCCAACAACTCTTTATAGTTATCTGGTCTTGAGATTTCCCAAAAACTAATTACTAGTGATTAGTGGATCTGTAGATGTTCGTGTTCGCCAACTTTAAAAAAAAAAGTCAAGTTTGGGACCCAGACGTAACCTGAACTTGACCCTGAACACCATGTAAGACAAAGGGGATCAAAAGTTGAGTGTAGTAAAATGGTAGTAGTAAAGCCTAGGGGGCTGCGAAAGGAAGCAAAAAGGGTATTAAAATGATCAAATCATTCATACATGGGTTTCCGCAGTGGATAAGAGTGCTGCCAGACTGTTTCCTTATGTATATGACAAGTGGGGCACCACATATATGTAGCGACCGGTGGTAAGGCAGCGGGTGTGTGTGTATGTCTTGCTTCAACAGAATCTCCATACTCAGATTTAACTGGTCGTAACATCTCTTTACTGTAAAACATATCTATAACACAGTCAACTGATCTAGCTGCACACATGTATATGGTGGAGTCCCTGGATCTTCACTTTATCTGGGTGCGCAGTAAGAAGAAGACAAAGAGAAAAAAACAAAATAGAGATATCTTTCCCTAACTTTCCCTCAAATCACATACCAGTCTATCACAGAAGAGGATGACGCTCCCAAGTGGCAGGCCTGGGATCTCACGATGACGGGTCCCGGTGCAGCGCTGAAGGGGGAAACTTCTCAGTCCTCTTCTTTGGTCTTCTTCCGCAGGTAACGGATTTTTGTTAGTCTCTCTCTCTGTCCCGGGGCACACCGAGCAGCAGAAGGGAGATCACGGTAGCACAGATGGCTCCCTTATGTCGGTCACAGCCCCTGCACATGTAATCCGGTGGCAATGTCCTGAATTCTGGAGGCAATGTCCTGAATTTGAGTTGAATCCTCACGGGGTATTTCTTCCCAAGAATCCGGTTGCAAAAGAGCCCTATGTCGGGAGACACCACACGCAGGTCTGTCCTGGCTGAGCTCCGGGTCTGCACTGCTCTCCCACCCTTTCTCTTCCTGGGTAAACAAAAGAGAGGGCAGGGGATTTCCAACCTCTGTGATTGTTTCCGCACTTGTCCACCAGGGGGCATTAGTGGACTGTACAAAGTCCAATTCCATGTCCATCTCAATGCGGCAGTCTGAATTGTTCACCTCATTACATACACCCCCACTTAAAGGTTGGCAGTCTCTGTCAACTACCGTCGGTTCCCAGGCGGTGATGACTGTAGTTGTCACAGGGGTTGGTTGAGAAGTGGGCCATACATACTGGTCCCTGTAAGACCGTCCGGGTGGGATCCCAGCAGTGGTGCGGTCAGTGCGTCGCAAGGGTCGGTTGTTCCCCTCCTCGTCACTGTCTTTACGCCCCACTCCAGTCAGTACTCCGGGAGAGGGACTGGTCTGTGTAGGTGGGTCACCGGTCTCAGAGTCGACGTGATCTCTATGTTGAGAAATGTCCGTGACGTCAGTCATGTCAGCAGCGTCACCTCCTCCGGTTACTGTGGGAGGGGAGTCAGGCCGGGAGCGGCAGGGGTGCAACATATTTCGGTGCACAGTGCGGGTGCTGCGGCTGTATTCACCCCGCACTCGGTATACATGTCCATTGGGGTAAGGGCGTTCGAATACCCGGTAGACTTCAGTCTCCCACTTGGCTCGAAGTTTCCCTTTAGGCTTCCTAATACGGAGCAAGACTAGCTGTCCCAACTTTAAGGGTTTCTCTTGCACGGGGAGTGGGTCAGCATGTATCTGGCCCCGGATTTGTTGACTCACCAGCCGGTGTACAGTCTCCATCTTCTGTTGGTGAGCATATAGCCAGGAGGGGTAGTTATGGCAGACATCTTCGTCTGGGCGGAATAGGTTCAGGTCATGAACCCCTTTTCCTGGGCGGCCAAAGAGAAGGGTGTGTGGGGTGTAGCCAGTGACGGAGTGGACCTGGTTGTTGTAGGCCCATACCAGGTCTGGAAGGAATTGGGGCCATCGATCTTTCTTATCTTCGGCCAAGGTGCGGATCAGCTGGAGTAGGGTCCGGTTAAAGCGTTCACATGCACCGTTCCTTTGTGGATGGTAAGGAGTGGTCCTCGACTTCTGGATCCCATACAGCCGATGCAGCTCCTCGATGACTCTGCCTTCGAAACAAGCCCCCTGGTCGGAGTGTAACCTCTCCGGACATCCATAGACATGGATGAACTGTCGACAGATGGCCTGTGCAGCCGATTCGGCCGTCTGGTCCTTGGTAGCAACAACGACGGCGAATTTTGTGAAGTGGTCCACCATGACTAGGTAGTATTGATAGCCACTGCTCGCCGTCCCGATCAGCAGATAGTCCACCATCAACAGCTCAAGAGGCCTGGAGGTTTTAATCGTCTGGACAGGTGCACGCTGTTCGGTGGACTTGTGCAGTTCACAGGTGCGACAGGTTCTGCAGACGTCTTCAACCAGCTTGCAGAGCCCCGGACAATAGATAGATTGTTGAATCCACCGAAACGTCTTATCTACTCCGAAGTGTCCATTCCTTTTGTGGGCTTCGGCCACCATCTCACGGGCTAACTGGGCAGGTACTACAACTTGTGTGCATTCCTCCAGCATGTGAGACAAGAGAACCTTCCGGTATAATACTTCTTCTCGCAGAACCAGCCGGTCCCACTGGCTGAGCAGGGTCAAGGTTCCGGTAGACAGTCGTGCCCGCGTGTCAGGGGGGGGCTTCTGCCTTTGCTTCACCCATTGTTTGAGTAGAGCCCATTCAGGGTTCTGGTCCTGGAGCCTGCACCACTCTTGGGGACACAGTGTGACCCCCACTGGAGTTCCAACTTCGCCCACAACGAACTGGCGGTAATCCAATTAGCTGTTGGGCAAGCCTTGCAAAGTCGGGCGTCTCGTCTCCTTCTAGTTCTTCATCCCGGTCTCTGGTGAGTAAGGGGTATGACACTCTAGACAGGCTGTCCGCATTTTGATTCTCAGCCCCAGCCCTGTATTTGATCTTAAACCAACTAAAACCAGAGTCCCTATAAAATAGTCACTCCACTAAAATCATATGATGCAACAGAAAAAGAACCTTTTTCTATAGGAATGATTAAAATTAGTCTCCAAATATAATTTCAAAATCTTTATTAATCCTTTCCACAAAAATTAAAATATTACATCAGAGCATTCCCTCATAAGGGATCCATATATTTCAGCAACTACAGTCAATATTACATAGTACATGTATATTACACTTGACAAATCATCATATCACCACAGTATACCATATCTTTCTATACTGCTGGCAGGATTCAATGGCTATAGATGTAGATAACAAGGATGGGGCAATCACCAAACACTCATGCATATAGTATATTATAAGCCACTGACCTCACTCTCACTGAGGCTAAAGGCACTTCCTCCAGTCTCACTAATTAGTAATGAGCACCTTTGGCGCCACCCTCCTTAGTTATCAATCCGTAATATATAATTCCGAACCCTTAAGGATAGTCAAGACATGTACCTGATTACCGCTGTGCTATGAATATGGTCCCTTCTCCCCTACGTCCGTTTCGCTACCTCGCTTCTTCCAGGGGGGCGCCCAGTATCCATTAATCCTTGCACGGCGGTCCCTTCCAATAATACTTCCAGGGTGGGGCTGTTTGATGCAAGTTTGTTCCGTGGCTGGCTCTGTTTTCCTACACCCCTCTCTTTGGCCTCCCCCGCCGAGTGAGCCTCTTTGGCTGGGGCGTCTAGTTTAAAGGTGGCCGCTGTTGTGGGGCATAACTTGCTGGTTCCGGTATATCGGCCCGTGGATGGACTTGAACGTTCTGGGGGCAACGGTTTGCTCTATGGCGGGGATCGCCGCATGTCCAGCATCTTCCCATCGGCCGGCTGGGTTGTTGTCTCGCTTGCCTGTCCGCCTGTTGGTCCAGGGTGAGCTGAAACACCTGTTTCTGCAACTTTGCCACCATCTGCTTCAGTTCTTCCGTGTCACTGTTCGGGGTTCTGATACCAGTTATGGACCTGCAAGCCACGGTATAAGTCTGGGCCTCCATGACAGGTCCTCTCGAACGTTCTATCGCTTCTTGCTTAACCTCAGCGAACGTAAGGGTAGGATTTATCCGGAGTAGATCTTGCAGTGAGCGGTTAAGGTTCAGGTCTCTTAATCCAGTCACGAATTGATCTCTCAACACCAGGTCACGGGCGCCCGTACTAGCTATCTGTTTTTCTTTCCTGCAGGCTTGTTCAAGCACTACTTGGAGGGCTTTGGCATATTGAGGGATGTCCTCCGATTCGAGTTGAGTACGCCGGAAGAACATATACCGTAATGTTCCCGCATATGTGGTCGGCCCATAGGTGTTCTCCAGAACCCGCACCAAGTCATCCAACGTACGCCGGCCCCTAACCGTCTCCAGCCTGACTGTCGTCCACGCCTCCCCCTCTAATGTTAGCATGCCCATTTCTGCTAAGGTCTTAGGATCAATGTTATACATCTCCCCCACTATCTTAAGTTGTTCAGGCCATTCAGTTACAGGATAGTTCCGTCCGTTAAACTTCCTCACCTGATTGACAATAGATGCCGGGGGGGC
Organism: Allobates femoralis; assembly: GCA_033576535.1. NCBI lineage: Eukaryota > Metazoa > Chordata > Amphibia > Anura > Aromobatidae > Allobates > Allobates femoralis. Next base: position 189,792,156 of record JARQOC010000004.1, read on the forward strand.
TGTCCGGTTATAAGTTACTACCGGGAGGAGATTCTGTTGATCACACATCCTGCCGACTACGCCAGATGTAGCGACCGGTGGTAAGGCCGTGGGTGTGTGTGTATGTCTTGCTTCAACAGAATCTCCATACTCAGATTTAACCGGTCGTAACATCTCTTTACTGTAAAACATATCTATAACACAGTCAACTGATCTAGCTGCACACATGTATATGGTGGAGTCCCTGGATCTTCACTTTATCCAGGTGCGCAGCAAGAAGAAGATAAAGAGAAAAAAACAAAATAGAGATATCTTTCCCTAACTTTCCCTCAAATCACGTACCAGTCTATCACAGAAGAGGATGATGCTCCCACGTGGCAGGCCTGGGATCTCACGATGACGGGTCCCGGTGCAGCGCTGAAGGGGGAAACTCCTCAGTCCTCTTCTTTGGTCTTCTTCCGCAGGTAACGGATTTTTGTTAGTCTCTCTCTCTGTCCCGGGGCACACCGAGCAGCAGAAGGGAGATCACGGTAGCACAGATGGCTCCCTTATGTCGGTCACAGCCCCTGCACATATAATCCGGTGGCAATGTCCTGAATTCTGGAGGCAATGTCCTGAATTTGAGTTGAATCCTCGGTAAGACAATGTCCTGCAGACCGGGGGTTGCAGCAACGATTCTCACGGGGTATTTCTTCCCAAGAATCCGGTTGCAAAAGAGCCCTATGTCAGGAGACACCACATGCAGGTCTGTCCTGGCTGAGCTCCGGGTCTGCACTGCTCTCCCGCCCTTTCTCTTCCTGGGTAAACAGAAGAGAGGGCAGGGGATTTCCAACCTCTGTGATTGTTTCCGCACTTGTCCACCAGGGGGCATTAGTGGACTGTACAAAGTCCAATTCCATGTCCATCTCAATGCGGCAGTCTGAATTGTTCACCTCATTACATATATTCCTTGCTTCCCCCACCCACCATCTGTAACAGTGTTTGTGCTTGGCTGCAGTCAGATTGCTTTACATGCTCCTCTGTGATGACATCTTTGATTGGTTGCAGTCAGTCTGCTGTTGGTGTAGTATAAAATAAAAATAAATGATGTTAAAAATGACGTGGGGTCCTCCCTATTTTCTAACCAGACAAGCCATCAGCTGGGGGCTAATATCAGGCTGGGTAGGATTCAATATCCATGGGTCGTCAAACCCTGCTATTACCAGCTTGCTGCTGTCTGCTTCATCTTCACTGGATATCAAAATAGAAGGGATGCCACACCTTAAATAAATAAATAATGGAAAAAATGAACGTGGGGTGATAAGTGAATATAAAGCAGTCAGCAGCAGGATGGTATTATATGGGTAGGATATTCCATGGCTGTTGGCCCACCCCAGTCTAATAATACCAGCTGGCAAAGACCCCAGAATTGGCACATCACATTGGATGCACCCAATCTGATGCTTTACCTGGCTCTTACCAATTGCCATGGTGTGGTGGCAATTAATTACATGAAAAAAATACAGCTGGCATCAAGCCTATTGGACACCCCATTACTAATCCTGTAAGTCAAAAGAAATAAACAAAAAACAGAAAATCCTTTATTTGAAATAAAAATTCACACACCATCTTTCACCAATTTATTAACGCTAAAAACACCTCTTTAGTTACAAACTAATCCACATGACATCCCATAACAACCCTTGGCTCTGGTACATCCCAAAAGCTGTGTTGAGTGGTGATATTAGAAAGTGTGATCATAAACCACAGCCTCCAAAGCACACTGATGGCACTGTGGGAGCCACTGTTGAGAGCGGCGAAGTCAGTGAGTTCACGGAAGTTCACAGTTAAGAAGTTCCCTCAGTGCCCTCTGTGACCATCGGTGACCTCTCTGCTGGACTGGACTTGCAGGACTGCATGACACGGCACACCACCTAGGGTATGTGTGCACGTTGAGTATTTGGCTGCAGACATTTCTGCACCAAATCTGCATCTGCACTGCATTTTTTGCTGTGTTTTTTAATGTATTTTTGCATTCGTTTTTGCATGCGTTACTCACGCTGCAATAATTGACATGTTGCATAATTTTTTCTTAAGCAAATATTCAAAGGAAAAAAATTGTCGTGCACAAAACTTCAGAATTTTCATTGCCTTTGTTGACATAAGAATTTGTCTGCAGTTTTGAGAGAAATCTGCATTAAAAACACATCAAATTACACTGTGTGCAAGTCCAGGGCCAGTAATTTTGTCCAATATCTTGTAGTAATGTGCCCTAACCTGGTCTGCATCATGCAGTAATGTCCTGATCATGGTCCCCTTCTTGGAGAAATGTCTACATCCTGGTCTCCTTCTTGTAGTAATGTGCCTAATCATGTATTAATACCCTATCCTTGTCCCCCTGTTGTAGTAAAGTTGCCCTCCTGGTCTCCTTCTGATTTTAATGCCCCATCCTACGCCTCTTCTTGTAGTAATTCCACATCCTGGTCTCCTTCATATAGTAACGCCACATCTTGGCCTTTTTCTAATGTCAGCATCCTGGTCCTTATGTTATAGTAATGCCCCATCCTGGTCCTCTTGTTGTAGTAGTGCCCAATTCTTGTCCTCTTCTTGTCGTAATATTCCCATCCTGGTCCCCATCCTATAGTAATGTACCCTTCACACACAAAAAAATTTGTTCTAAACTTTCTTCCATTCTCTCATGACCCTCTTTTCTGCACAAGCAGCCCGCTGGCAATGTAGACCCCTTGACGATCGTGGCCTGGTTCAGTGGGTCACCAAAGTTATCACTATTTATAAGTAATCCAGAAGGAAAAGTAGCAGATAAGCCGAGGTAAGGTTCCATGAAGATTCGTAGAGGATTCCCGAACATCACAGAGCCATAATCAGGTATCGGTCCGGGTTCTGCTTTCCAGGAAGGCACGTAGAGTAAAGGGAGTCAACTGAGATGTGGTTCTGGTAATGATCCGAGGTCGAAACACCATGACACCATGTCAAATGCAGGTAGAAGAATGGTAGTCAAACAACAGTCCAGGGTCAGTAAACAATGAACAGAACAGACATCGGTATGCAGGCCAAAATCACAGCTTACATAGGAAGTATGACTGGCAGATATCTGGGAGAGGTTACTCAGTAAAGTAGTATAGCAATCACTGAAAAGGTGGAACACCTGAGCAACTCGGTATCTCCCAGAATCAGAATAGAGCACTTCACTGAAAATCAGCATATTGACAGCCCAGCACACTCAGCATTCACAGTAATATATCTATAGCATCCTAGAAGGGCTGCATGGAGGGATCATGACAAGTTTAATGTGCGTTCTTGGACGTATGTTCAATTGAAGTGTATTGCCAGTGCCATGCAGAGACATGCTCTCTGTACAGCTATACCAATGCCAGCCGTCAGCCAATCAGAGATCAACAGCTGATGTTATACGCCGACAACAGCTGCTGGCTTCTGATTGGCATTGGTATAGCTGTGCAGAGAGCTTGTCTCTGTGCTGCATCGGCAAAATATTTCAATTGAATGTGCGTCAAAGAATCTGGGTAAAGTTCAACATGAAATAGTCTAAAGAGCCACATGTTTGAGACCCCTATAATAGATGATATAATAGACTAGCTACCAATAATAATAGTAATAATAATATTTATTCATGTATAAAGCACTATTGATTCCATAGCACTTTATTTATATTTGCCCTGTCCCCATTAGGGCTCCCAATCTAAATATCCTATCAATATGTATTTGGAGTGTGGGAGTAAACTGGAGTACCTGGAGGAAACCCACACAAACATGAGGAGAACATACAAACTCCCTGCAGATGTTGTCCTTTGTGGCATTTAAACCCAGGACCTCAGTGCTAACCACTGAGCCTCCATGCTGATAATGAAATAATAAAAACTCAATTTTTCGATACGCTTGCTTGAAAGGTGTCATAAGTAATTAGAACCTCCACTGGATATTTAAAATTAGAGCCAATCAGCAAATTTATTTGTATACTAGCTGTAGTACCCGGCTACGCCCGGATTAATAAATAACTGATGTTAGTTATAACAAAATATAATTTGAATATGTCATATTAATGACCTGTAAGAAAATAGAAGCTGAGCTGTGATTGATTGCTATAGGCAGCCTAATAAATCTCCAGCCAACAGTAAACCCTCCCCCTGGACAGGCAGTATATGTTACCTCACACATACACATAATAGGCAGCTCATGTGACTGACATCTGCCTTAATTCCCTATATGGCACATGTGTTGCACATTGGCTGTTTTTAATCAGATGTTTATGTTTGGAAATTAAAGATAGCACATGTATGAGGCGAGTTGTGTGAGGTGATTTGTGCACATCTGTGTCTGTCTGTGTGGTGTGTGTCCCTTGGGTGTGTGTATGTGTGTGTCCCTGGGGTGTGTGTATGTGTGTGTCCCTGTGGGGTGAGTGCATGTGTCCCTATAGGGTGTGTATGTGTGTGTGTCCCTGTGGGGTGGTCTGTGTGGTGGTGTGTCTCTGTTGTGTGTGTCTCTTTGTGGTGTGTGTGTGTGTTTCCCTGTGGGGTGAGTGCATGTGTCCCTATAGGGTGTGTATGTGTGTGTGTCCCTGTGGGGGGTTGTCTGTGTGGTGTGTGTGTGTATCTGTGTTGTGTGTGTCTCTTTGTGGTGTGTGTGTGTGTGTCCCTGTGGGGTGAGTGCATGCGTCCCTATAGGGTGTGTATGTGTGTGTGTCCCTGTGGGGGGGGTGTCTGTGTGGGGTGTGTGTGTCTCTGTGTTGTGTGTATCTCTTTGTGGTGTGTGTCCCTGTGGGGTGAGTGCATGTGTCCCTATAGGGTGGCTATGTGTGTGTGTCCCTGTGGGGGGGGTCTGTGTGGTGTGTGTGTCTGTGTTGTGAGTGTCTCTTTGTGGTGTGTGTATCCCTGTGGGGTGAGTGCATGTGTCGCTACAGGGTGTGTATATGTGTGTGTCCGCGTTGGGGGGGTGTGTCTCTGTGTTGTGTGTGTCTCTTTGTGGTGTGTGTGTGTTTGTTCGGGTGCATGGTGAGTACCCAATGTTGGGGCTGCACCTTAGTGACTATACACTTGCTGTTACTCTTTGTGTGCGTGTGGTGTGTATACATGTCCCCGTGCGTGGTGAATATCTCATGTTGGGGCCCCACCTTAGTGACTATATGCTGGTATTTGCTGTTAGTCTTTGGCGCTATCATTAAGCCCCTCTCATTCACAACTGTCAACTGGTAACTGTCACTTTTTCCCCATTATGTAGATAGGGGCAAAATTGTTTGGTGAATTGGAATGCGCGGGGTTAAACTTTCGCCTCACAGCAAAGCCTATGACGCTCCCAGGGTCTAGACGTGTGACTGTGCAAAATTTTGTGGCTATAGCTGACAGCTGTCGATTTTCCTCCAACATTTTTCCATTTCACTTTTTCCCCATTATGTAGATAGGGGCAAAATTGTTTGGTGAACTGGAACGCGCAGGGTTAACATTTCGCCTCACAACATAGCCTATGTCGCTCTCGGGGTCCAGACGTGTGACTGTGCAAAATTTTGTGGCTGTTGTTGCGACGGTGTAGATGCCAATTCCGGATATACACACATACATACATGCACACATACATACACACATTCAGCTTTATATATTAGATTTGTTCTCAGAACCACAAAATTAGCTAAGTTCAACTGTTTTCATCTCTAAACCAATCTGACTGCAGAAAAGTGTAATCATTGGGCTAAAGGCACGCTGGCGCAAGACTCGCGCGAGTATAATGCGAGAAAAAATTGCATTGCGCTCGGACCTGTATCTTTAAATGACACAGGTCACATCAATGCGATTTTCACGCACTACACTTGCTTTGCGAGGGCAATGCGAATGCAATCGCAGCATGCTATGATTGCACGCCATTCCCTCGCGCGAGAGGCTATTAAAAGTATATGGGTGCGAGTCAAACTCGCACCCATACACCACATGGTGCGATACTGTGATAGCAGCAGTACAAGATGTTTTGTAAAATCACTGTAAAATAGAGAAATATTATGAATCCCTGGCTTAAATTCCCCGACAAATGCTGTCCGTGGTCCTTCAGGACCGCAGACAGCATCACACTCACACGACCACCACAACGCACTCACACTCGCAGCACACTCACATACATACAGACAGCCACACTCACCACACTCGCACCACACACACCCAGAAACATGTACAGCACTCGCTTCACTGTCGTGCATCAAACACGCTCCGTGTTTGATGCATGACAGTGTGCCTTCAGCCTTAACGTGTAAGCACTTACTTATCGGCTTGTTAAAAGGGTCATAGGAAAAGTAAAATGTATGTTATAGTCTGATGCTGTTGATCATTCATTTCAAGTTTTTAAATCATGACACAGTAATAAATCTTGTGTGTTTTAGATATTATATCATCTTATCAACTGGTGTGGTATTTAATCTCTTTAGAATTAGACCTGTTTTATGCTTTAAGGGACTAGGCATTTTTCATTTAATCATCCATATTGTTGCATTCATTGCATTTTTTTTTCACCATTTTGCTGTGTTTTAGATGCTGCGTTTTTCCAGCGTTTTTGCCATTGTCTGCAGACAAAACGGAGGAAAAATAGATCATGATCATTCTTTCCCATCCGCAGCAAAACCGGAGAGAATTGACACTTGCAAAACCAATGTGTGTGCACGGCGTTTCGGTGAAACACATTGGTTTTGCTGGGAAGCCCAACCGCAGGAACAAATTACCATACATTAGCACAAAACTAAAGGTGAACTGCATGCGGAAAACGCAGCAAAAATGCAGGAAAAACGTCCTATGGGCACATACCCTTAGGGTTCTCCATTCTGGAACCTTAAATATTATCCAGAACATAATGTCAGCTAGATTGATTGCTTGATCTCAAGGTCCAAATAGGTTTGCGCGTTATGTGGGCATTTTAATAATAATAATAATAATAATAATAATAATAATAATAATATTAATAATAATTGTTATTATTATTATTTATATAGCGTTAAAAATATTGTGCAACACTTTATAATTCAGAGGTGACATATACAGACAATATGATACAATACAGTGAAACACAATTCAATTCTACAGATTCCAGGAGGAATTGAGGTCCCTGCTTGCAAGCTTACAATCTATGAGGAAAGAGGGAGGCACAAAAGGTAAATGGTAAAAATGCCATCATATATCGTCCAGCTATCAATATAATAAGTAGGAGATTCAAATAATGCTACATAAACCAGTCACCAACAAGGATCTGTGCAAGTGCAGATAAAGTGCTGTTAAGTGCATGGAGGGTGTAAACACATGATGCGAAGGATCAGATTTAGAAGAAAATGTAAACTTAGATAAGTGAGGTGAGGTGATAGGCTAGTCAAAAGAAATACTTTTATAGGGCTCACTTAAAACTGTGGGTATTGTGAAATAATTGAATTGTTCTTGGTATGGTGCACTCCAGAGAATTGGTGCAACTCCCGAAAAATCTTGGAGACGTAAGTGAGTAGATCGGATTATCGAGAACATCAGTCTTAGGTCATTAGTAGGACAGAGGGCATGTGCAGGGTGATAGAGATGAGGAAGGAGATGTAGAACAGTGCAAAACTGTGGAGGGTTTTGTGGGTAAGAGTTGTAAGTTTATATTGGACTCTGTAGAGGAAAGGCAATGACTGGCACATTTCTCCTGAGTTGCACCAATTCTCTAGAATGCTCTACCCCAAGAAATTAGGTCTATCCACAACTTACATAGTTTCAGGGGGTCCCTAAAAACACATCTTTTTAGGGTGGCCTGTCATGATTTCTAGTCAGAGTCATCTAGACATAGCCTACCCGCTTCACCAGTCTCAAGTGGATCACAAATAATGGTTGGTGGCCACATATACTGCTCCTATCTGTTCCCCATCTCCTCCAGTTGACTATACCATCATTGTAAATAAGCACTTGTACTTTGTGTTACCCCCACCTCAGTGTTAGATTGTAAGCTCTTATGAGCAGTGCTGTCATTTATTTAATTATTGTATTGTATTATGCTTTGTATTGTATTGTATTATTTTTTGTATTGTATTGTATTTTCTGTTAACTGTTTCTTATGATTGTTTAAATATATACCTCTGAATTGTGAAGCGCTGCGGAATATGTTGGTGCTATATAAATAAAGATTATTATTATTATTATTATTATTATTATTATTATTATTATTAATATGATCCTAACTGCTGCATTCAGGATAGATTGGAGAGGGGAGAGTTTGGTAAGAGGGAGAGCAGTTAGTAGAGAATTGCAATAATCCAGACAAGAAGGAATAAGTGCGACAATAAGAGTTTTTGCAGTAAGAAGAGGTCGAATTCTAGAGATGTTTTTGAGATGTAGATGATCTGAGCAAGTGATCAGATTTGGGGAGTAAAAGAGAGATCTGAGTCAAATATAACCCCAAGACAGCGAGTGTGCTGCTGAGGAATAATGGTAGAACCAGATACAGAAATGGCAATATTGGGTTTATAGAGATTAGTAGATGGAGGAAACACGAGAAGTTCAATTTTACTTAGATTCAGTTTAAGGTAGAGGGAGGACATGATGTTAGAGACAGCAGACAATCACTGGTATTTTGTAGTAATGCAGGGGAGAAGTCAGGAAAAGAGGTGTATAACTGGGTATCGTCAGCATAGTTATAGTACTGAAAAAGAAACCTGCTGCTGGTGTGTTCATTGGGGGCAGTGATTAGGGAGAAAAGGAGGGGGCCTTGGACTGAACCCTGATGAATCCTGACAGTAAGGTGTAGAGGAGGGGAAGAGGCGACTCTATAATGCATTTCCCCCTCCACATTACTGCTTAAGTTAATTCTGTTAGGCTCAACAGTGGGACAGCCTTTAATTTGCTTGTATCGGGGAACCTTCAAGCAAAAAAGAGGGGGGAAAAGCAATCAAGTCATTCAACTAGACTTGCTTTAATAACAACATACCAAAGTTTCATGTTTTATAATCAAACCAAGTATAGTTTTTTTTTACATCCTAGTAATATTCCAAACTATGTAACTATCTCAGTTCCCTCAAGGCAAGACAACCAAAGCATTTGCTTCATGTAAATTTGAAGAAAGAATGCAGACTCTTCCACAGAGCCGGCTGTGATCAACTCGAGCATGTGCATTTGTTTTGCTGATAAATCCAGGGCTCTCTCATGGCAAATTACAGGATGAGGTTAGGGGGGAATTGAAAATCAGAAAAAACATGGCACCATTTTTATAGCCTTTGTTGTGGAATGATAAACTCTTTGTGGTCAGGAGACTATTGGGACCTTAAGGGCACAGAACTTCAAATAACAACAAAATCCAACAACAACATTATTATACAATGAGAAATCTCATGGCTCTCAAGAACCTTCATTCTTCACGTCCAGTTGTAAATCTTCATGAAATAGCTTGCAGGTGTCAGGATTAAAGTATATTCTTTGGGAGCTTAAACATAGCACCAGCTGGGCTCCTCATTTGCCAGTTGTAGTTGTTTCTTTGTTCTGAAAATGTTGACAGTACAACTAACACTATTCCCAAGAGTACAGCCGCAGCTAAATCAGGATGAGTAAGAGAACAGCTGTAGTTATTTTCTGTGTTTACCATACCTGCCTTTTTGATTTATTGGACATCCCTCTCCCGTAATGTACATTCCATAATGCAGAATATTTAGTTTGTTTTCATATATGGCCATGATAAAGCAATGGAAAGTATCTTGGCAGGTATTACTTGGCATACTGAATATTTAAATGCTCTCGATATGAAATGTAATTCATTCAGGTCACACGCTCTCTACATAAAGACCAATGAATATGGCAATGCAGGATCAGCATAAATTCCTGCTTATATATGTGCCTTCATGAAAAGGCCATTGATGTGAAATATTTCCGGCTATCTGGCTCCATGTCATTAAGAGTATGGCTTTTAAATACATGCCTGAATTATGACACAAATGCTAAAAATTCCAAAGGCGTTTTATTGCATATCCACTACATTTTGCTAAATGGGCTGATGCTTTTGAGATAGAAAACCCAAGGGAAGAATAAACATCTATTATTGAAACATATAATATTAAGGAACAGCGTTTGACACGTGCAGATTAAGTGAACGAGGAATGCTTGCATGGTAGTTAGTGATCCTTAACATAAACTGCACACGCACATTTAATGGGTACCTTGTAGGATACATTTAATTAGGTCCCAGTCTTTTTACAAGACACAAATAACGAAGAACAGTGGTGCTGTACTGAAAGCAGGTCTGCATTTTTGGAACGTTGTTTTATAGTATATATCTTAAGAAGTTACATGGCTTTGTCAGCAGTTTGGCACTTATATATTTATTAATATCCATATATTACTCTTACTATTTTCTGTTTTGATATAGAGGCTCAGTGATTAGCATTGTTATCCTGGGCTACATTTACTTGGATATTGAACATTCTTCTTATGCTTGAGTGGATATTTTTGTGGCATACTCCAATTATATTTCCAATATTCTGGGCCCCATAGTGGCTTAGGAACAAGGCACTGTAGTTTTGTGATCAGGGGTTTAAATTAAACATCATGCATTGAGTTGTTCCACTTAAGTTTGTATTTGTTTGTTCCAGGAACTCTAATTTCAATAATAATAATAATAATAATAATAATTATATGTATTCATTTATTTAGCACTATTAATTGCATAGCACTTTACATACAACAGTAATACTGTCCCCATTGAGGCTCACAATCTAAATATCCTATCAGTATGTCTTTGAACATACTACTACACTCCAAAAACCATATGGGTAGAAGAACTAGCTTTTCCTTGTTAACTTGACTGTAGTAGCTAAGAAAGCAAAATTGGACTATAGGCTACACTATGGACAAAGAACTTGAGTAAGGATTTAAAAATGTAATAAATGATCCAGCTCATAGGTTAAAGAGGAAGACTGGGGAAATAAAAAAAATGTTTTTTACTGTCCCTGCCATCCTACATGATGAAGCAGAGCTGTACACTACAATTTATAGATCGCTTATAAATCAATAAAATCATATCTGCTCCTCATCACTCACCCATCCCTTAGGGGACATAGAAATTCAGCTTCATGCTGCTGCTGAGCTAAGGAGGTGTGTTGGGGACATGTAACCGTGGGCTCCAGGATCATCTTACATTCCTGCCCCCTTATACTTCTGTATGAACAGGAGGTTGTCCGGTCCTATGGTCACACTACAATCCTGTCCGTGATATACCATCCCATGTAATGTGAGAACACTGGTGCTCTCACCTCAAATAGCAATCATTTCACCAAGAAGATGTAAATACATGCTGTGATCTTCTGCTGTAAAACTTATGATAATATTTAATGTATGCTGCCATGTATCAGGCTAGGAGCAGTGGCAAAACACTGCATTGATTGGTTCAGCACCTGCCATGGTCTACCTTCCCGCAAAAGGGAGGGGAGAGTCCTGAGGAACAGATATGATTTTATTGAATTGTAAGCAATCCATAGATCATAGAACTGTAGTGAACAGCTCAGTTTCATCATAAAGAGGGTCAGGGAGAGTACAAATACATTTTATCTCCCCAGACTTCCCCTTTAATTAGTGCCTTTAAAAATTGTCCCAAGAATAAGTATATGTGTTAGGTAGGTAAATTAATTTCAAGCCCTTTAGGAACAGGGTTATGTATGCACATTTAGGAACAAGCATGCATTTTCAATACAGCTTCTGTTAGAACTACATAAAAAATGAGTAGTAAAGGAAACAAACAACAAAAGGATGCTTGAACTGAGGGTAGGCTGAGTTCACATGTCCGGTAATCATCCATTTGAAACGTATCCATTAAACAAAAAAAAACTGTATCAGGTTCAAAATGATAAAAAAAAAATCAGAAAGTTAAAAACTGATTTGTTCAATGTCCTTATAAATGGATCAAGCTGCAATTAAATGTTTTCAGCTGCACAAAGAAGTTGTACAGACACAATAAGGCAATGTTCAAAGATGCAACTCTTTTCAGCATACATTACGGCAGAAGTGCACAATCTTTTTCGATTCATAGCCTACAGTGTCTTAATAAGCCAATCTCAAGGGATGCAAAAAAATTATGAGAGCCTTCCCTATTGTGATGCTCCTTGCAGATTTAAAGTATAATGCCTTGAAAAAGTTTTCATACCCTGTGAACGATCAAATTAAACCAAATTAAACATCATTATGGAAACCATGAACGCACCAGACAGGCCAGGAATAAAGTTGTGGAAAGCGTCAAACAGGGTTAGGTTATTAAAAAAAAATAGGACAAGCTCTACGTGACTTACAGAGCAATGTTCACTCCATCATCCATAAAAGGGAGCAGTATGGGTAAACTGCAATCCTTCAAAGAAATGGCCATCCACCTAAACTGAAATGCCAAGCAAAGAGAGCACTAATTAGTGATGCAGCTAAGAGGCTTATGGTCACTCTGGAGGAGCTTCAGAGACTTACAGCTCAGGTGTAAGAATCTGTCCACAGGAAATTATTAGTCATAATCTCCATAATTTTGGCTTTTATGGAAGAGTGACAGGAAGAAATCCCTTTTTTGAAAGCAAGACATAAGAATTTCCAGTTGATATCTTCAAAAACCCATCCAGGGAAAACAGCGAGCATAATGTGTTCTGGTCAGATGAGACCAAAATATACATTTTTTATTTAAATGAAAAACGCTATGTGTGGCGGGAAACTAACACTGCTCATCACTCTAAAAACATCATCCCCACAATCAATCATGATGGCAGCAGCGTCCTGCTGTTGATAGGCTTTTTTTCATCATAGACAGAGAAGCTGGTCAGAGTTAATAGGATGAAGGATGGAGCAAAACACAGGCAATCCTGAAGAAAAACCTGTTAGAAGCTACAAAAAGCATGAGACTGTGGCAAAGGTTCACCTTCCAGCAGGACAACAATCCTAAATTTACTGCCAAATCTACAAGGCATTGGTTTAGATCAGGGGTGGGGAACGTTTTTCTGCCGGGGGCCCATTTGGAAGTTTCTATCATCCTTCGGGGGCCACACAAAATTATCAACTTTAAAATTATCCGCTATATTTGGTTAAACAATCAACTCACCCTTACTGTGGTGGTTGGGGCTGGTTCTCTTCTGCGTGGCTGTGATGTTAGGATATATTGATCATGTTACTTCTCTGCTTTTCCAGGTTTGCTAGAGCCCTAGACATGACAGGAGAGACTCGGAGGATATACGTCACTGGGGATGCTGAGGTTGGGGCATAGAGATCAATGGGGAGAAGCATTTAAAAGGTAGCCAGTCGGCAAAATGCGTCTGCCAGCCTGAGCACTGTGGTCTCCAGTAATCTGCACAGGGGCCACAGAAAATGTCATTGAGGGCCACATGCAGCCCTAGGGCCTGAGGTTCCCCACTCCTGGTTTAGCATAGTCATGTGTTTGAATGGATCAGTCAAAATCCAGGTCTAAATCTCATTGAAAACCACTGGCAAGACTTGAAAATTGCTGCTCACAGCCACTCTCCATTCAATCTCACTGATGTACAGCTATTCTGCAATGAAGAATTTAGCCTCTAGATGTGCAAACCTGGTAGATACATAATCCAAAAGACTTGCAGCAGTAATCAATACGGGGGAACTGAATTCAAATGCACGTCCCAATTTTCAGAACTATATTTTTTAAATATGTAGAAAACCTTGTATCATTTACTTTACACTACTCAATTACTTTGCATTGTATCTCATACAATATAGTTAAGTTTATGGGTGCAATGTGAAAAAGGAAATTAATCCTCTAGCGAACTCAGGAAGGCAGATACATCTAAAAACATTCTTTTATTTTCATGATGGTACAGGCAGTGGATACCCGAGTATATCAGAGAAGATCCCATGTGTGTCGACTCTGTCGAGTCTTAGCCATGACTTAATCCATGACTGTACCATGAATTTTTAATCATGAAAATAAAAGACTGTTTTAGATGTGCCTGCCTTCCTGAGTTTGCTGGAGGATTCATCTCCTTTCAGCTGAATGCTTACCACCGGGACCGGGCGACTCTGTGTGTGGATCGCGCTCTCCAGGGAAGCCGAGGGGAGAGCTGAATTTTCTGTTATGCATACAATATGAAAAAGGTGGAAAACTTTACAGTGGTATGAATTATGAATACTTTTTCAAGGCACTGTACACAGTATATCATAAAAGTCTGGTAGGTGAAAATTCTATTTACAAGACTCATAACTCCACTATTCAGAATTCAGATTTAGAGCAGACCTATTCAATTTGACTTTAGGTTGATGTAAGGAGGTGGACTTGCAGCCGCATTCCTCCCTAAATACACCAATCACGTTATTGTGATGTCGTGTGAATTGTGTCCTGCGTCTTTATGAATAATGTGAAAACTATAATGTTTAGTAATAATGTGTAATAATGTTTTCATGTATAATGTAAAGCACTTTCATATGTGAGGTGTGCCAGACTACAGGGCAATCAATAGTTAAGTGTTGGGAGTAGCCCAAAATAGAAGGGGATAGCATATAGGGAAAGAGATGGTTTCCTTCTAAAAGATCAGATAGACCCCATCGTGTGAATATCTATGGTCTGAGAGGTTATCAAGGCAGCATGCAGTGGGTGACATGTGGCAACAAAATGGAGAAAGGAGACCGAAGTGAGATAATGAGATCCTAAAGTGGACTAAGACACAGAAAGCGAGACAGCATTGAGGCTAGAGACTGACCCTCAAGAGAAGGGGATCTCTGGCAAAAGGTCTGGAGGAAGGACTTTAGCAACAAGGCTCTAAGCCTAAAGTGTAATGGCTCAGGTTAGACTGGTATGTGATCAGAGTTAACTTTTCTGGGTGTAGTCTCACAAAGTTACTGTGCGAATAAAACACTTAACTGGCACTATTGGCAAACTCCCTATCACCTTCCTCTGCAAGGAAAAGAGACATAGATATGGAAGAGAGCACAAGCCTCTACTCTGGCCATAGTGACCGGAACCCCAGAACCTTCTCGTCTGCCAGGAAAATAGATGTGGAGCCATGAAAAGGGAAAGTGACTGTTAGGTATTTAACAGTTGAGCTGGCTGGGTTGAGCTGGGACTCACAGGACCAGTAAGATCAGAAACAACCCATTGGGAGATGGAATTGTGCCTAAACATCCTCTGTAAAATTGGAAAATGCTGTAAGTTGTGTGTCTGTTATCTCATGTATAATCAAGAAGAGGAGGGAGGAGAGGGACAGTAGCTCTCCAAAGTGTCATAAATCAGATCCCCTTGGATGGAGACCAAGACTAAGACCTTCGGGTCGAAACATGTCGGTGTGTTCACTGGTTGCCCCGATGTGAAGCTGTTCACTTTTGCACAATAAAAAGTTGTACCTGGAGAACATCTGCAGTGCTGGATCATTTTATCTCTTCTGTTATCTCATGTGAAACAATGAAAGGAAAAGACTGTCAAGGGAAGTTTTATAATTGAAATTTTTTTGTCAGTCTAAATCGTCATCCCATCCTGGCCAGCCTGAGCGAACAGCAACATGCGGCCAACAACTCACATGACACAACTCCCAATTTGGACCATTACTTTCATGTAGTGTGTCGGGTAATCCAGAGTCAATCCCTTGCCCACAACTATCACTCCAACACACCCTGCATAGGGGCTAAAATTCAAATAGTCTAAACTTCTTTGTTCTACAAAAAGCTTTTTGGTGGCTCACTTTGTAAAATAAGGTGTTTTCACAATGACTTTTTGAAGCAGAAACTGAGCAGAATCCTCCTCAAAAACTAAAGGCTCACCCAAATTTTGCAAATATCACCTTCTGTTGCCCTGTTGCCTTCAATTCAGTGTCTTCAGACCTTCCCACCTCTTCAAATTGTCCTTCCATCCATGACACCATCTCTCTGTATTGTACCCACCATTCTCCTATCTCATCACAATGTCCTCCCACACTGTTCCCTTTCTATACTATGAACCCTATTATACTTTTTCCCTCTCTGCACATATCTCCACTATACTGGCCCTCACACGAAAACCCCCTTTTACAATGAAAGTTCCACTAAGCTTCAGTCCCATAGAGCACTTAACTTCTCACCATCTTCTCCACTTCTTCAATGCAGTAGCAATAATGGCAGCAGTGTCACTAGTACAGATGAGTGAACCTTTTGAAGTTCGGGTTCAGTTCAGTTTGCCGAACAGGCAAATATTTGCCAAATAGTTCAGTGAACAGTTTGCCAAACTTCTGAACCCCATTCAAATCAATATATATATATATGTAGGTTAACTTTTTTTGGAATAAAAGAACTATAAAGACAAGATGTTTATGTCCACAATTGATTGTAAAGTGTTGTGGAATATGTTGGCGCTATATAAAATTATCATTATTATTATTTTTGAAAACTAGTATGATGTTGAAGCCGCATCTCTAAGTGAACAAAAATTCAATTTGATTAAATTGTTACATTTTTGCATCTATCAGTCATGTCCTTGTTCATATACATGGTATTGAACAGTACTTCAAACTGTCACTGACAGACCAAGCACTAAACAAATGTTTTTACATGAACTATTTACGGATTTCAATTTTCTTAATTAAGTGGATATTTCTGGAGATTGGTGGTCAGTTACAAAAATCAGGAAGGTGAAAGGCCAGAAGGGGGTATGAAGAATAGTCTGATATGTGAGCAGATGGCATTACATAAAAGCAAATAAATTGTGGAGTACAATACACTCAACATGAAATGAGAATAATGTTTTGGTTGCTAATTAAAGCAGTGTTATATATTAGACTTAGAGTGTTCCTGCGTAACTCTAATACCACACCTTTTTAGTTATTATTTGAGAAAATATGTTACTTCTTGAGAATTATACCATAATCTATATTTATAACAGCAAAATTACATTACTATAAGATTTTTTATAAAAAAAAATTATAAATTTTTTTTTAAAAAATTGCTCTGTGTCAAACTATTTCTACGACATTTTGCACACAATTTGATCTAAATGATTAAATTTTTTGAGCATTAAGTCTAGTGATTAATACACCATAATTAGAACAAAAATTCATCACAATAACAACAATCCCTTATCGGAAACAATTGGAATAGTAGGAATAATTGTGTGAGTTTTAAATATTTAAATTGGATTTTATTGCATGAAAAAACAATTTGATCAACTACCGACCAGCAAGAATTTTGGTTCTCACAGATCTGTTAGCTCTCGGCTCCATCCACACTGTGTGTTTTTGGTCTGTTTTTGCTCGTCAGTTTTTGTAGCCAAAACCAGGAGTGGGTAATAAATACAGAAGTGGTGACGTGTTTCTAATATACTTTTCCTGTGATTGTTCCACTGCTGGTTTTGGCTGCAAAAACTGGTGAGCAAAAACTGGTAAGCAAAAACTGGTGAGCAAAAACTGGTGAGCAAAAACTGGTGAGAAAAAACAGAGCAAAAACAGAGCAAAAACAGAGCAAAAACAGAGCAAAAACAGAGCAAAAACAGAGCAAAAACATTCAGTGTGAATGGAGCCTTCCTTTCAGAAACCCTCCTACTCTGCACTTATCTGTATTAATTGCACTTGTTTGACCTGATTACCTGTATAAAAGACATCTGTCCACACACTTAATCAATCACAGTCTAACTTCTCCACCATGGCCAAGACCAAAGAGCTGTCTAAGGCCGGCTTCAGACTGCGGCAGCGTCCGGTCCGGGGCTGTCAGGAGTGACAGCCTGGACCGGAGTTTTGCTCCATAGGAGACTGTCAGGCTGCACGGAGCTGGATCGCGGCGGGTGTTAATTATCTGCTATCCGGCTGCTGTGTCGCCGGATGAATCCTGCAGAAGTGGGGATTTGTCTGCCGATTCCAAAAACGGTGCATGCAACGTTTTTGGAATCGGCAGACAAATCCCCACTTCTGCAGGATTCATCCGGCGACACAGCAGCCGGATAGCAGATAATTAACACCCGCCGCGATCCAGCTCCGTGCAGCCCGATGATATTCTATGCAGAAAAACTCCGGTCCAGGCTGTCACTCCTGACAGCCCCGGACCGGACGCCGCCGCAGTGTGAAGGCACCCTAAGGCTGCCTTCACATTTGCGTATGGAGAGCAGCGTACCAAACGCAGCCAAATGCTTGCGCACATGCGTATGGCTGCGTTTGGCCGCATTTGTGTTCGGATGGGCATAATTTATGCGCCCTCCGACCGCACTCCAGACGCAGCTTGCAGCATTTTTTTGTGCGTTCGCGGCGCTTGTTCTATCCGCAAGCGCACAAAAAATGCATTGATCTCAATGGATCCGCAGTGTTTTCTGCATGACACCGCAGGAGAACGCTGCGGATCACATTGAGATCTCTCCCGGTGGCTGCCAGTGATGTCACAGGAGATCACCGACGGCCACCGGGAGATCAGCTGGAGCCTCTGATGATCTCCTCCTCCCCGCCGCCGGTAATCTCCTAGCGATGTCGGCGGGAAGAAACAGCTGATGTGACAGCTGTTTGAATCTTCCCGCGCCGCGGTTATTTTGGCTAAAGGTTGTGCAACCAAGTATTAAGCTGAGGGTGCCAATACTTTTGTCTGGCCCATTTTTATAGTTTTGTGTGAAATGATCAATGTTTTGCTTTTTGCTTCATTCTCTTTTGTGTTTTTTCATTGAAGACAAATTAAATGAAGATAATACCGTATATACTCGCGTATAAGCCGAGTTTTTCAGCCCAAAAATTGGGCTGAAAAGTCCCCCCCTCGGCTTATACGCGAGTCATACGGCCCCCCTCAAAGTTTGGCGCCCCCACCTCAGTTTCTGGGCCCCCCCGCATGCAGCGCTGCACATATACATTACGTGTCTAGCAGCTGTTACCCTCCGGTGGCAGATCGCGGCTCCCGGCTCCGGGCTCCATCTTCCTCTCTGTCTTCCTGGTTGTCATGTGACCGGCGCGATGACGTCATCGCGCCGGTCACAAAGCAGGAAGACAGCGAGGAAGATGGAGCCCGGAGCCGGGAGCCGCGATCTGCCACCGGAGGGTAACAGCTGCTAGACACGTAATGTATATGTGCAGCGCTGCATGCGGGGGGGCCCAGAAACTGAGGTGGGGGCGCCAAATTATGAGGGGGGCCCTGCTGGGGCCCTGTATACTACCACTGGGGCTATATACTACCACTGGGGCTATATACTACCACTGGGGCTATATACTACCACTGGGGCTGTATATATACTACCACTGGGGCTATATACTACCACTGGGGCTGTATACTACTACTGGGGCTATATACTACCACTGGGGCTATATACTACCACTGGGGCTATATACTACCACTGGGGCTGTATATATACTACCACTGGAGCTATATACTACCACTGGGGCTGTATACTACTACTGGGGCTATATACTACCATTGGGGCTATATACTACCACTGGGGCTGTATGTATACTACCACTGGGGCTATATACTACCACTGGGGCTATATACTACCACTGGGGCTGTATACTACTACTGGGGCTATATACTATCATTGGGGCTATATACTACCACTGGGGCTGTATGTATACTACCACTGGGGCTATATACTACCACTGGGGCTGTATACTACTACTGGGGCTATATACTACCACTGGGGCTATATACTACCACTGGGGCTGTATGTATACTACCACTGGGGCTATATACTACCACTGGGGCTGTATACTACCACTGGGGCTATATACTACCACTGGGGCTGTATACTACCACTGGGGCTGTATATATACTACCACTGGGGCTATATACTACCACTGGGGCTGTATACTACTACTGGGGCTATATACTACCACTGGGGCTATATACTACCACTGGGGCTGTATATATACTACCACTGGGGCTATATACTACCACTGGGGCTGTATATACTACTGGGGCTGCGTGTATACTACCACTGGGGCTGCTGCTGTATACTACCACTGGGCTGCTGCTGTATACTACCACTGGGGCTGCTGCTGTATACTACCACTGGGGCTGCTGTATATACCTCTGGGGCTGCTGTATACTACCACTGGGGCTGCTGCTGTATATACCACTGGGGCTGCTGCTGTAACACTGCTGGGGCCTGTATATACCACTGGGGAGGCTGCTGTATACCACACTGCTGGGGGCTGTATACCTGTGCTGGGGTCCACCCTCGGCTTATACACGAGTCAATAAATTTTCCCAGGTTTTGGGGGCAAAAGTAGGGCGGTCGGCTTATACACGGGTCGGCTTATACACGAGTATATACGGTAATTCCAAAGAATTTGTGATTGCAATCATTTTCAGGAAGAAACTGAGTATTATCTGACTGAATTTCAGGGGTGTCAATACTTTTGGCCAACACTGTAGTCATTGACCTGAAGAGAGCTAGGGCCACAGTCTCAAAGATTACCATAAGTAACACACTATGCCTTTATAGACTAAAATCTGAAAGGTCACGCAAGGTCCCGATGCTCATGCCAGCAAATGTCCAGATTCTTTTGAAGTTCACCAATGACAATCTGGATGATCCAGAGGATGTGCAGGAGAAGATCATGTGGTCAGATAAGACTAAACTAAAAATTTTTGGTATCAACTCCATTCGGCATGTTTGGAGTAAGGAGAAGAATGAATACAACCTCAAGAACACCGTACCGGCCGTGAAGTATATGGGTGGAAACATTATACTTTGGTTGTGCTTTCCTGTATATGGGACAGGACAACTGCATTGTATTTAAGGGAGGATGGATGGCATCATGTATCGCGAGAATTTGGCCAACAAACTCGTTCACACAGAGCATTGAAGATCGGTTGTGACTGAATCTTCCAGCACAACCATGACCCGACCATGACCATGCCAGAGTAACTAAGGAATGGCTCCGTAAGAAGCATTTCAGGGTCCTGGAGTGACCGAGCCAGTCTCCAAACCTGAACCCAATAGAAAATCTTTGAAGGGAGCTGAACTCAAAGTTGTCTCACGACAGCCCCAAAATCTGAAAGATCTGGAGAAGATAATCTACATGTATAATCCCTGCTTTTTCCTCTCCACCTCTTCCACAGAATGAGACACTTAAAGTAAACCTGTCAACAGAATTTGGGGTTTAAACTAAAAGAGCCACCCTCTGCAGCATATATGTTGCATTTGTCCAGCCCCAGGCCCTGGGGTACTCGGGTATTAGGTTCAGAGGGGTTCACGGGGATGTCACTGGTGACGGTGCCTGAGCCCGTGGACTGGGTGACACTTCAATAAGGGGTTATGTACAGGGGTTAAGAGTTATTGTCACATGACGCCACCTGAGTTGCCGGTTGCGACTCTGGGGACGCTCAGGTCTGTGCAGTTCTCACAATGATTGGGGTACCCTGCCGCTGCCATGCGGACCACCATGCAGCCTCTGGAGTACTTCCTCCTAAAGCTCCTTTAACGTCCTCCGGCTTCTCTGAGTCTGTCTCGTCTCCCTCTTCCTCAGCTTCTACAATCAAGTCTGGTTCTGCTGGGGACGGCCGCGCTGGCTCCAGCTGGAGATAGCTGCGGGTATGGGACGGTGGTTCTGCAGGGGCTCTGGTCTGGGTCTCTGCATCCCGGATCTGGACGGTTGGCGGGATGGGTGGTAAGGATGCTTGGTATTCCACGACTGCTTGTACTGCTACCGCTGCCTCTCGCGCTTCTTGGCCTTCTCTCATAGTCATCATTTCACAGGCCCTTTCTGCACTCCACCGCTAGCACACCCACTCCAGGGCTTCCTCCATGTCCTGGCAGAGCCATCCAAAATTGTCTCTCCAGTAGTAGGCATCCCCCTCTAGTGTTAAGAGGGACGCCGCTGCCGGGTCTCCTTGTGCGGCTCTGGCCTGTTCTTCGACCTCGCGCATGATGTCTCTCCAACGGGGTGCCGCCATGCTTCCGAGTATAAAGGATCCTTGCTCATTCAGTCCTTCTCTTCCGGTTTGTATCTTTAGAGGCAGCCACTCCCGGAGCACTTCCTGTGGGCCGCCCCCCTGATTGATTGATGGCAATCGGGGTGGTCACACTTTTTCGCGCCTCCGTCTTGGCCCTCCTTCTTCTAGGGGCTAAAGCACACCCCCGGGCCAACACATGGTGTTTTGTACATGACTACGGCGCCATCTTGGGTCCTCCTGCAGTGATGGCGGGATCCCATTTTTGACACCAAGCAATGGCGGGAAAAGTTCTTTTCAATACAGCTCAAAAGTCCAAGGCACACAGTACCTGGTATCACCGGGCACGAGATCCTGTTCGTGAGTGCCAGAAATATATGTCGATCCCCAGGCCCTGGGGTACTCGGGTATCAGGCTCAGAGGGGTTCACGGGGATGTCATGGGTGGCGGTGCCTGAGCCCGTGGCCTGAATGACATATCAATAAGGGGTTATGTACAGGGGATAAGAGTTATTATCACGTGATGCCACCTGTAGTACCTGGTGAGGGATCACCAGCGCCGCCACAGTCCCCCGGAGGGCGATGGTATCGCGGCAAGGATGGCAAAGCTGGTCCTCCGAGGCAGCGTTCCTGTAAGCAAACAGGTTGAATTCTGTAGCACAAAGACACGGAGGAAAATTCACTCTCCCGGGTACTTTACTGTAAACAGTCATCAGCATACAAGTCCACAGTTTAGCTGATAAAGAAACAGATAACTTTACGGGTGGCTGCAAGTGGATGCCAGGTGGTATGGTGGTACCCGTGGTATGCCTTAGTTGATGAACCCGTGTCCTTTCTTCCCCGCCTAGGATGAGTCTATACCCAATTACTCCTTGAAGGTAGTCTTGGGGCTCCCCTCCCTCGAAGTGAAGAAGCAGGCAGACCGCTCCGTCTGGCAGGGTGCCACAGCCGGTGAACAGACCGCAGCAGCCGGTTGACGACTTCAGAGGTAGACTCTGGCCGTTTGCTCGGGTCCGGCGTTCCCGTGGTGGACTGGGGAAGCTCCCTGGAGTATGGTCGCTCCACACTGGGGTTCCCCCTTTCTCTCTTGGGCCCAGACTCACGCGTCAGGCACCCTCTTTCAGGATCCCTCAGGATCCCTTTTCATGTTTCCTCAGGATCAGCCTGAACCTGTCCTGTTAGACCTTCCACCTCGTTCCACACTCCTCCTTGACTCCTCTCCAACTCCCTTCTCCTCACTCTCCCAAGAGGTGCTAGATCCCTCCCAGGTAACCTCCCACCACTAGTCTAGTGTGGGAGTGCAGAAATGGGTCCCACCCACCAGCCTAACATCCACCTGCAGTTGGGGAAAATTACACCACTTTTAGGAGTGCAATACCCCACTGTGAACATGTGGGGCGCCACACATTCTAAGAAGGAGGCTATTATACTTGACTGCCCCTGTACACCAAATAAATTACTTTTAAAAACTTCCCGCACTGTGTTTGATTTCAGCTCGGTCCATCCTTCCTCTCCTCTCCACTCCATCCATCCTCTCTCTTCTTGCTGTCTGACATCCTCTATCTTTGATTGATACCCAAATCATGTGCCTGAGCAAAAACTTCTCCAGCTCACACAGGCGCACTGTGCTCTACCTTACTGCGGGCACACCCTTAAACTCATCTACACATGCACAAACAGCTGAGGTCTCTGCGCAAGTGCAAGATTAACCCAGGTGTATGAATGATAAAGAAGACGTCATTCTGAGAGCCGGGGTGAAATCTCATGGATGCGCAGAGATTTTAGCAGTTTTCACATGTGTAGATGACTTTAAGGCTCTGCCCGCATCAAAGTCAGAGACTCGATCAATGATGTGCCTAGACGTCATTGGTCGTGAAGGAGTTAATACTAAAATAACAGGGATATGTAGAGTGACCCATCTTTCCAATTACAAGTATTCCTGCCATCTCAATTTATATATATAATATTGTGCAAAAGTAAGGAATAAAAGAGCAAACTAAATGAATTAAATATTTTGCGTTGTCATCCTTTTCCTTCAGAACAGCATTAAATCATCAATTCTAAGGACACTTGTACACAGTTTTTGAAGGCATTCGGCAGGGAGATTGCTCCAAACATCATGGAGAACTAAACAAACATCTGGATGTAGGCTTATGCAAATACTTTTGTTTCTTCATCTAATCCATAAATTATTGTTCTTTTTTATGCTGAAGATAGTTCTAACAGCGGTGCTGCAAGCATTGTAAAATCTAAAATTTCCTTTTTAAATAACTATCCTTAAACCCTAACCACTTTTGTCATTTGCTTTATGATACAATACCCTACACTTCTCTATACCTAGCTAATCCATCTATGTTTTTTTAAATTCACATCCTGAAACATTTTGTTTGAGAGGAGTCTCAAACATAATGTTGTAGGAAGTTGGGGCTGCACTCACTCCCCGCAGAGTCTACGGTATCTCCCCTTATGGAGCAGAACACCATCACGGGGCAGTGCTACAGTTACTTACTAGTATCTTGCCTCAGTAGATATTTACAGTTCGGGTTTGTACATCACTACCTGGGAAAACATGCAGGTGAGGCTGGGGTTCCACATGAGCCCTCAGTCCGTTTTTGGCTTCATCTTTGTTAATTTTTTTTTCTAAGTCCAAAAACTGACAGAAAAAACGGATTGGATGTAATAAACACCCTGTCCGTTTTTCTCTGGAGCTCAAAACATTGCTCTGTCCGTTTTTGAGCCAAAAACGTTGCATGCAACGTTTTTGGCATCAGTTAAAAAACGCATGCGTTTTTTTAACATGGGGCCCTATGGGAAACGCATGCGCAAACGCATGGCATATTTGGCACTTGCGTTTGCGCATGCGTTAACGCGCATGCGATTTTAATGAAAAAATGACTAAGTCCAAAAACGTTCAGGAGTGCAGGAGGCTCAAAAAGCACCCTATAAAAAACGGATTGGTGATGAAAATCACTTCCAAAAACGGACTTCTACGTGGAACCCCAGCCTGAGGGCTTCAGTAAACCTTTTTATACACTTATTTAAGAAGTAGGACTCCTAGACTGGTAAAGCCAATGCTTCTGTGTTATACAGAAGAGAATGAGAAGTGTACTGCCTTCTGTTTAATGTAATTTGAAGTTATGCTTCGGTAAAGAATTCCTTGTTTTTATTTACATGTCTGTAAACCTTATCTGGAAGTCTTATGGGGGGTTTACACACACCAATCATTGTGTCCAATATCTGAACAGATCTCTGGTTGCAGTGAAATCATGGACACATAGTTCCATTTTGTGGCTGTGTACAAATGGTGCAAAATGTCCATGATTTCACTGCAACCAGAGATCTGTTCAGATATTGGACACAATGATTGGTGTGTGTAAACCCACCATTATGGAATTAGCAAGGAGCATGAGAGGACCTGAGGCCTCATGGTGGGTTTACACACACCAATTTATCTGTTCAATATCTGAACAGATCTCTGGTTGCAGTGAAATCATGGACACATTGCTCCATTTTGTGGCTGTGTACAACATGGAACTATGTGTCCATGATTTCACTGCAACCAGAGATCTGTTCAGATATTGAACAGATAAATTGGTGTGTGTAAACCCACCATCATGGTACTTAAAATAGCCTCAGCAGCACACATGCACATACACACACACACACACTTACACACATACAGAACTTTCCATTTAATGCATCGTGCTGGGGCGATGAAAGTGCAGCCCTGGGTCTATAACTACAACCCTGGGTGAAGCTTGACAGCTACATTGCCAAGAAAATGCATCTGCCACATTAAGACGGATCTCTTATTTTTAGCTTTCCAAGCTGTGCAGTGTTGTCTGTCAGGCATGAAACCTGTCGGGAAAATGGAGCTCAGAAGCGACACAATCGATTTTGGTTCTCTAGTCTATAACAATAAGCTAAGGAAAGCAAGGGCCTCTATCTGGCTAGTTGTGACTGAGTGTGTTAGTAAAACGTAGCTCAGAAGCCAATATTGTGGCGACCCTGCGACCAGGAGGCCACATAGAGAACTGCAGCCAGGTAGGAGGAAAAGACAGTTTGCACCACAAACACCCTCACAGACATCCCACACACCACTAGGAGGCAGCACCCAACCCGGAGCCCGGAACTCTAGGCGGGATAAGGGGTGGTGGGTTTAGAGGACAGTGGGTGGGACAGCATGTAGGTCAGGTGACAGAAGGTAGAAATAGAGGAAGAATAGGAGGAAAGGGTCAGTAAGCCGGAGTAAACAGTAGTAAGCCGGAGTAAGCCGTAGACCAGCAGTAAGCTGAGAAGCAAAGACCGAGCTGAAAAGACTAGAGTAGGCCAGAGAGTGCCGAGCAGAAAGAAGGAAGCACACGTTCTGGAGGAGTGGGGCTGATGGAGACGCAGAATCCAAAGTGCCAGAGAAACCATGGAGATAAAGCACATCCATAGCCAGCACCCCAGGAGTGTGTTGGAAGAGACGGACCAGCAGCACTGGCTCCTAGGAATACGGCAGCACTGACCAACTCCCGGCGGAGTAGTCTTCCCTACCGAAGCCAGAATCACACGGGGCAGAGGGAGCCTGATAGTGCCTTGTGGGAGAGGTCTATTGGAGACTAGGCAGACTGCAGAGAGTCGGCTCTGACAGGGAACCGAAGATCTACCCGGTATCCCCAGATTCACCGACGGGGAGCTCCAATTCTAGGTTGGAGTTCCCGCCTAAAGGATAGACAGCTCAGTGGCAACCACAAGGACCCACCAGGGTCCGAGCTACTGCTACACTGTCCGGAGACACACACAGAGACAGAGAAAAAAGCCTGGAAAAGACCATGGAGAGAGTGAGGGGTCGCAGAGTAACAACCTGGCTGCAGAGAGTTTAAAGGAACCCGGAGTAGAAAGTCTGTAACCCGTGTAAGAGAACTGTAACTTGAAATGTAGTACTGAGAAAACTGCACAGTAAACCCGGTGAACCCAGCTTCCAACTCCCGTGTATGATTCTCTGCAGACGGAACTTTATGATATCTTTGCACCCTTGTCAGTGACTGACTTCTTCCAGCCGGACAGCAGAAAGGTCACACCTGGAGAGCCACAGCCTGTCAGCTCTGCACACTGGCTGGAAGAAGGCTGCAGCAGCAGGAAAGTAAGTGAACTGCACCTATTGCAACCCTCCATCATAACCATCATACACTTTAACTATCACTGCCCCGGGGAAAGCAGCTCTACAACTATTCCATCTACAGCTGCCTAACATCATCCCCAAAGGTTCTGCAGCAGCGGTGATCCCATCATTGACCACAAACCGTGGGTGGCGTCACGACAAACTGTATCCTTTGTATATATCCCCTTTTACTTGTGAGAACCCGGGACACGGTCCGGACCAGGACCTCAGTGACATCCCCAGCAGCGACCCGGTCAGGTACAGAGTACCCCGTCCCAGTGGGCTCCACAATATTATTCCTCTATAAGAATAAGGTATGGAAAGCAAGAGCCCATATCATGGCCACTTGGGAAGGTGTGACACCTGAAAATGGAGTTCAAAAGCCACAGTAAAACATTTTAGTCCTTCTTTATCAATAAGTTATGGAAAGCAAGAGCCTGTATTACGGACAGTCGTGCCAGAGTGAAACTTATGTCTGGAAAATGGAGCGCAGGAGCCACAGAATCAAATTTTTGTCTTCTTTAGTAATAAGTTATTGAAAGCAAGAGCCTGTATCATGGCCAGTCATGCCTAAGTTAAATCTGTTTCCACGATAATGCAGCTCAGAAGTGACACAATCAATTTTGGACCTCTGTAACAATAAGCTATGGAAAGCAAGGGCCTCTATAGTGGCTTGTCGTGACCGAGTATAGCCAGTGTCAAGGAAAATTTAGCTAATTGCATAATATATATTTAGGGTCTCTTTAAAAATAATCTTTAAAGATGACCTGTCACCCCCCTGGTGCATGGCAAACTAAATGCACCATTGAATGCAGCATGCCTGCTGCATTCAGGGAAGGGGTCCCCTATGTCTCTAGCCCCCCATGTACCCTGAGAAATACACTTTAGAAAGCTTACATATGAGTCCAGAGGGCATTCCTGCTTATGGAAGAATGGGGGGATATGCCCCTGATGAAGTGGCCATAAGACGTTTAGGCCACGAAATGTCATAGGGGTTCACCTACCCGGGTCCTCCCTGCATCATTTACCTTACCCATGGCTACTGGCGGTATGGGTAATAATGATTGAGTCTATGTCATATCTGTTGGTCCTGCTAATTATATTACATGCACTATGGTATGCACTTTATAAGAGGCACACCTTAATGATATATGTAATGAGAGGTGATAAGTATTGTATCTGATGTAATGTTGGTACAACAATAATACATGATATGGTCACATTTGGACATGAAACATTGTGAATAGATACAATTCTTGTAAAAAACTGATTATATTACACAGTATGATGGATTTTTTAGCTGGGTAAATAATATTGGTGCCTTTTGTACTATATGAAACTGATACAACATGTATGTATTTGACCTTGTAATATTATAACCCATTGCCTGTTCCCCATGGGGTTGATTACATTGCGCCACCACCTCCCCTGAGCTTTCCTTTTTGATGGTGTAAGAATAAATTCAACACCTAAATTGCAGCATTTGAAGCATTGACTCATTTTTCCTTTGTTTGTATGCTTATTCTGAGCAGCTTCAAAGGGGCTCCCTATCTCGGGGTTCGCCACTTTTATTTAAACAAGGTAATTCTTGTTCTAATACCAGTGGTAAGGAGTAGTACTCCTAGAGTGGTAGAGCTAAGGCACTATTTGCAAGGGTGACAAAAATTAGAAGTTGGCTCCCTTATACATGCTGAACGAGATGGTTAGGAAGAAATCATAACAATTGTGTTACTATTGGTAAGGAGTGGTACTTATAGAGGGTTGAGCCAATGCACTAAGTACTGTACATGAGCAGCCAAAAATTAGAAGGAGACTCTCTGATATATCCTGGAAGAGACAGTGAGGAGAACCTCATAATGCATTCTTTTACTGTTGGTAAAGAGTGGAATCCTTAGAGTGGTTGAGCCAATGCACTATGTGCAAGGGTGGACCAAAATTAGAAAGAGGCCCTCTGATACATGCTTCAAGAAGTCCCACAGGAATTTTTTAAGATATGGTGAGTGCCACTATTTCTCTTTATTTGAAACATTGACTTGTTACTTTCAATAGTAAGCACCCTGTGTTGTATCCTCTAAAGCCCTTTCACATCAGCGTTTTTTTTAAATCGCGGCAGATGCGGTGAAAAAAACGCATCTGCCGCGATTACCGCATAACCGCGACACTTGCGGCACAGTTGCGGCAAGCCCAATGCAATGTCTATGTTTTCACGGCCGCACCTGCCGCAAGTGCCGAAACCGCACTTGCCGCACCTGCCGCACATTTACCGCAAGCCCCATAGACATTGCATGGGGCTTGCCGCAACTGTGCCGCAAGTGTCGTGGTTATGCGGTAATCGCGCCAGATGCGTTTTTTTCACCGCATCTGGCGCGATTTAAAAAAAACGCTGATGTGGAAGGGGCCTTAGACATAGTAAAACTTACTTTAACCATTTTGCATTTGTGTATTGGTGGTCCTGTAAGGATTTTTTCTCTCTCTTTTGATGACATCATTAAATATTGTGTTACCATTGGTAAGAAGTGGTACTCCTAGGGGTAGAGCCAAAGTACTATGTGTAAGGGCGAGCAAAAAATGTACCCCTGAGGAGTGTACATATATCATGACTATCAAGATATGGTGGAAAAGCTGGAGAAGTGGGAACTGAAAAAAAATATACCCGTTTTTGGATGGGAAGGAGTGCACATTAAAACAACTTTAAAAATATCAACATTTTGGGTGACTTGAGGTTTGGTAGGTGTAATTCAGGGGGTTATAAAATCTGGTGAAATCCAGCCCTTGTTCAATTCTACAAGAGTCAGTCTGTTTTCATTTTATTATTATTATTATTATTATTACTATTTTTATTTTTTTATATAGCGCCATTAGGTTCCATGGCGCTTTACATGAGGATAAGGGAGACAAGAACAAGTACACTAAATCTAGGCGATCGGGACGTACAGGTACAGGAGGGGCAGGGACCCTGTCAACAAGGGCTCACAGTCTACGAGGGGCGGGTGGGGATACAGTAGGATGGGGGAATGTCAGGTATGGGGCGGTCGCATGGGTTGGATGTCGCCATGGGTGGATGTCCATATATTATGATGGCTTCAGCGGCACTAAAAACTCACTCAGACAATACACTAGCAGCAGGGCAATCCAGCACCTCCAAGGCGTACAAGGATAGTTCATGCCATGTGTCCAGCTTGGACACCCAATAGCTGTATAGCACTGAGGAATCACATGCTACAAATACGTACAAATCTGTTGCATGACGTTATATTGTGTTTGTTTTCTTAACTGGACCGAAAAACGTGGTAGTCCACTTTTGCATGTGTGTTTCACAAAAAACGCATGCCCATTTTGACATACGTTAGAATGTGTTTTTTTTAATGGAATCCTATTAATGCATTAAATACAGTGAGTCCTCACTTAACGATGGGGTTAGGGACCAGAAGCTCCGTCGTTAAGCGTATCCCGTCGTTAAGCTTGACCCTGTAATTCTCCAACCGGAGTCCAGTTATGCTGTCCAGTTGCTGCTCCCATCTGCCTGCATGCTGTGTTCTACAGCTTCCGGCCGCCCATGCTGTACAGTCCAGCACTCTGGGGGGCCGCGTTTAAACGGTGCACAGGAAACATTTCCTGTGCACCATTTAAACGCGTCCCCCAGAGCGCTGGAATGTACAGTGTACAGCATGGGCGGCCGCAAACTGTACAACACAGCATGCGGGCAGATGGGAGCAGCAACTGGACAGCATAACTGGACTCCGGTTGGAGAATACTGTACAGTACTGCACAGTACAATGTACCAGAATCCTGAGACCCGGAGCCACCAGGGAAATCACCTTTCATAATCTCAGGAGACATTCTGGTAAGTGTTGTACAGTACTGTACTGTAGTTAAAAATGACCGTCGTAAGTGCGAGTCGTCATTAAACAGACCCGTCATTAAGCGGGGACTCACTGTATTGCGTTACATTGAGTTTGTGCTGCTGTCAAATGTATCCATTAAACGGACAGCACAAATGCCATGTGAACCTAGCCTTACTAGTGGTCTACAAATATTTGAAAGGATGTCCCAGTGCAGTGGGAATTACCCGATTCTCATTAGTACAAGGAAGTAAAGAAGCAATTGGTTGAAACTAAAAGGAAGGAAATACATATTAGATATCAGGAAGACCCTTCTGACAGTGAGAACAGTCAGAGAGTGGAACAGGTTGCAACTCAAATTTGTGAGCTCTCCATCAATGAAAATCTTCAAGCAGAAGCTGGATAAACATATAGCTGTGTGATTTAGGACAACCTGCACTCACAGGGAGTTGGACCCAAAGGCCCATGAGATCCTTTTCCAAATCTACCATTCTATGATTCTACAATTCTATGATATCTCTCTAGACCTTATTAAGGCATATTAAGATGCATGAGTCTTGGGATTGAGACTCAAGTCCCATGTTTGTTGTGTTCCACATTCTGTGTTTTTTGTATTTGTGCTTGTATTCATCCCTGCTGTGTTCTACTTCATCCATCCTGCCGCTCCTGAGGTTCCTGTGTATGCCAAGGCCTTGCTGCCTAAGGCAAGGATCACACTAGCACCAAGCATCCTCCAAAAGGATGCATTTTCCTCATCTTAAAATGTTTGTAAACAGCTGCGTTAACGCACCCATAGACTCCAACACAAAAAACGCATGGTCAAATTGATATGCGTTCGGTACTATGCTTTTTTTTTTAGCGCACATAATAATGTGGTCTGCAGCATGTTTTGGCTGTTTTGGGAAACGGATGCGTTAATTTAACATTGGAGTCTATGACAAACACACCCGTTAACAGATGGTACATATATGTACCATGCTTTAATGCATGCGTCAAAAATGCACACACATGTCATGTGAATGCCAAGGAACAAAACCCATCCTTTTAATGCATCCTTTTGGTGGATGCCACAACCCAAGTGTGACTCTAGCCTAAGTGACTTCCTGCTAGCTAGCTACATCAACACCCAGGGTCTATGTGCTCACCTAGACCTGAGGCTTAGAGAATCCACCTCATCAGGTGGGCCTATCATTTGGATCATTGTCATATTTGAAAAGTGCATGTCTACCAAGGGTATGGAGTGATAGATACATCTTCTCTTTCAATATAGATTATTACATATGTGAATTCAGGATACACTCAATGAAATGTAGCTCCATTACACTAGCTGCACTCATGGTCAGTCCCAAAATAATACACCGCCACAACCAAATTTCACTATACACATCATGCATTTAGAAAAATTAATTTAGAAACATGCAAGGTGCCTACAATGAAAAATTGGCTGTGGCCATGTCCTTATGTGTGACCACATAAATGCTGCTGGTGTTGGAGAACTACATTTCATTCATGACATGAATTTACAGATGTTCTGCTCTATATTGAAAGAGAAAATGCTTCCATCACTTCATGTTTTTGGTGAATGTGCTTTTTTCTCTAAATACATATTACCTACAGTGAAACATGGTGATGGCAGCATCATTATATAGGGCTTCATGAGTGCTACTGATGTCGGAAAGCTACATTTCAATGATGGTATCATGAATTCACAGATTCACAGATGTTCTGCATTATATAGAAAGAGAAGATGCTATCATTACTCTGTACCCTTGATGAATATTAATTTTTCCAAAATGATGATGATCCAAAACACATTGTTGCATTTCTTAAGAAGTACAGGGTGAAAGTGATTCGGGATTCAGTGGCTAAATATGCCTCCTTATCTGCATCTAGCAAAAATCACCAAATTGGTACTAAGAAATATATAGAAAACTCACCGAAGTTTTGACACTTTTTTCTACCCTTTGCATCTAGCAGATGGCTGCAGATTCCCCCAGGAGGTGACACATGCGACCAGACACCGGTGCACAGCCCCCTGCAACCCATAACATGGGGGCGGTTTGTGGCAACCAGGCGACCAGCCATGCTAACAAGGAGGGGGGCTGGTGGTGAATGCAGACACATGGACTCCACTAGGCCTCTGCCACTCACATCCAGGTGATACATATAGTGTCTGAGCAGCCTATTGGTAATGCCCCCAGACCGGGCGGGCCACTCAGCACTGAGAACATGCATCACTGTGACAGACGCCCCCTAGAGGAATGTCTGAGGACCGAAACGTCGCTATTCTAATGCCATAAGAAGCCATTAAAGGCTGAACTTTTCTAAAGTCGTGTGCTGCAGCCTTATTTCTTTATCTATATTGTCTGGAGTCAGTGGTTGGATACCACTCTGAAGGACTGCTAAGCACTGGGCGTATGCTAACCAAGAGACGCTGCTCAAATTTTTTTCCTATCTATCTATCTATCTATCTATCTATCTATCTATCTATCTATCTATCTGTAGCGACCAGTGGTAAGGCCGCGGGTGTGTGTGTATGATCTTTCTCAACAGAATCCCCATACTCAGATTTAACCGGTAGTAACATTTCTTTACTGTAAAACATGTCTATAACACAGTCAACTGATCTAGCTGCACACATGTATATATTAGAGTCTCTGGATCTTCACTTCTTCCGGGTACGCAGCAAGCAAAGAAAAAAAACACAACAACATGGAGATATCTTTCCCTAACTTTCCCTAAAATCACGTACCAGTCTATCACAGAAGAAGGTGTCGCTCCCACGTAGCAGGCCTGGGGATCTCCTCAGTCTTCTTCTTTGGTCTCCTTCTGCAGGTAACAGTCTGTCTCTCCCAGTCTCGGGGCAAACCGATGAGCAGAAGGGAGATCACAGTAGCACAGATGGCTCCCTTATGTCAGTCACAGCCCCTGCACATGTAATCCAGTGGCAATGTCCTGAATTCAGGAGGCAATGTCCTGAATTTGAGTGGGACCCTCGGTAAGGCAAGGTCCTGCAGACCGGGGGTTGCAACAGCGATCCTCACGGGGTATTTCTTCCCAAGAATCCGGCTACAAAAGAGCCCTATGTCGGGAGACACCACACAGTCTGTCCTGACAGAGCTCTGGATCTCTAATCATCATCTCCCGCCCTTTTTCTTCCTCAGCACAAGGCTGTTGGGGGAGGGGATCAGACTGTGTAATGTTCACTGCAGTGTCCATTTGAATAACAACACAGTCAGGGCTACCCACTTCATTACATACCCCCCCACTTAAAGGTTGGCAGTCCCTGTCAACAACCGCCGGCTCCAAGGCAGTGATGACTGTAGTTGTCACAGGGGTCGGTTGAGAAGTGGGCCATACATACTGGTCCCTGTAGAACCGTCCGGGCGGGATCCCAGCAGTGGTGCGGTCAGTGCGTCGCAAGGGTCGGTTGTTCCCCTCCTCGTCACTGTCTTTACGCCCCACTCCAGTCAGTACTCCGGGAGAGGGACTGGTCTGTGTAGGTGGGTCACCGGTCTCAGAGTCGACGTGATCTCTATGTTGAGAAATGTCCGTGACGTCAGTCATGTCGGCAGCGTCACCCCCTCCGGTTACTGTGGGAGGGGAGTCAGGCCGGGAGCGGCAGGGGCGCAACATATTTCGGTGCACAGTGCGGGTGCTGCGGCTGTCTTCACCCCGCACTCGGTATACATGTCCATTGGGGTAAGGGCGTTCGATTACCCGGTAGACTTCAGTCTCCCACTTGGCTCGAAGTTTCCCTTGAGGCTTCTTAATACGGAGCAAGACTAGCTGTCCCAACTTTAAGGGTTTCTCTTGCACGGGGAGTGGGTCAGCATGTATCTGGCCCCGGATTTTAACTCACCAGCCGGTGTACAGTCTCCATCTTCTGGCGGTGAGCATTTAGCCAGGAGGGGTAGTTATGGCAGACATCTTCTTCTGGGCGGAATAGGTTCAGGTCATGGACCCCTTTTCCGGGGCGGCCAAAGAGAAGAGTGTGAGGGGTGTAGCCAGTCACGGAGTGGACCTGGTTGTTGTAGGCCCATACTAGATCTGGAAGGAATTGGGGCCATCGATCTTTCTTATCTTCGGCCAAGGTGCGGATCAGCTGAAGTAGGGTCCGGTTAAAGCGTTCACATGCACCGTTCCCTTGTGGATGGTAAGGAGTGGTCCTCGACTTCTGGATCCCATACATCCGATGCAGCTCCTCGATGACTCTGCCTTCGAAACAAGCCCCCTGGTCGGAGTGTAACCTCTCCGGACACCCATAGACGTGGATGAACTGTCGACAGATGGCCTGTGCAGCCGACTCGGCCGTCTGGTCCTTGGTAGCAACAACGACGGCGAATTTTGTGAAGTGGTCCACCATGACTAGGCAGTATTGATAGCCACTGCTCGCCGTCCCGATCAGCAGATAGTCCACCATCAACAGCTCAAGAGGCCTGGAGGTTTTAATCGTCTGGACAGGTGCACGCTGTTCGGTGGACTGTGCAGTTCACAGGTGCGACAGGTTCTGCAGACGTCTTCGACCAGCTTGCGGAGCCCTGGACAGTAGATGGACTGTTGAATCCACCGAAAGGTCTTGTCTATTCCAAAGTGACCGTTCCTTTTGTGTGCTTCGTCCACCATCTTACGAGCCAATTGGGCAGGCACCACGACTTGTGTACATTCCTCCAACATGTGGGACAGGAGAACCTTCCGATATAGTACCTCTTCTCTCAGAATTAGCCGATCCCACTGGCTGAGCAAGGTCAAGGTCCCGGTAGACAGTCATGCCCGCGTGTCAGGGGGGGGCTTCTGCCTTTGCTTCACCCATTGTTTGAGTAGAGCCCATTCAGGGTTCTGGTCCTGGAGCCTGCACAACTCTTGGGGACACAGTGTAACCCCCACTGGAGTTCCAACTTCGCCCACAACGAACTGGCAGTAATCCATCATCTGTTGGGCAAGCCTTGCAAAGTCGGGCGTCTAGTCTCCTTCTAGTTCTTCATCCCGGTCTCTGGTAAGTAAGGGGTATGACACTCTAGACAGGCTGTCCGCATTTTGATTCTCAGCCCCAGCCCTGTATTTGATCTTGTAGTTGAACTTCGAGAGTCGAGCCATCCAACGCTGTTCCATGACTCCGAGCTTCGCATTTTGTAAGTGGGCCAACGGGTTGTTATCGGTCAGGACCAGTACTTCCGCCCCTGTGAGGTATCCTGCAAATTTCTCCGCCATAGCCCACGTTAGGGCCAACAGCTTCAGCCGGAACGAGCTATAATTGGTGGGGTTCTTCTCGCCCTCGTGTAGGGATCGACTGGCATAGGCTATGACACGTTCCTTGCCTTCTTGTACTTGTGAAAGTACTGCCCCTAGACCTTGTAGGCTGGCATCGGTATGTAGTTGGAAAGGGAGATTGTAGTCTGCATATGCCAGGACGGGGGGTGAAGTCAAGGCACCCTTTAGGGCTTGGAAGTATTCTTCCTGGCTGGGTCCCCAGCTGATGGGTCGTCCTCTGGGGCCGTTGGTGGTCCCTCGAAGCAATTCGTGCAAGGGTGCAGCAAGCCGGGCGAAGTTTCTCACGAACCGGCGGTAGTAACCGGCCAACCCCAGGAAGGCCCGTGGATGAACTTGAACGTTCTGGGGGCAACGGTTTGCTCTATGGCGGGGATCACCGCATGTCCAGCATCTTCCCATCGGCCGGCTGGGTTGTTGTCTCGCTTGCCTGTCCGCCTGTTGGTCCAGGGTGAGCTGCAACACCTGTTTCTGCAACTCTGCCACCATCTGCTTCAGTTCTTCCGTGTCACTGTTCGGGGTTCTGATACCAGTTATGGACCTGCAAGCCGCGGTATAAGTCTGGGCCTCCATGACAGGTCCTCTCGAACGTTCTATCGCTTCTTGCTTAACCTCAGCGAACGTAAGGGCCGGATTTATCCGGAGTAGATCTTGCAGTGAGCGGTTAAGGTACGGGTCTCTTAATCCAGTCACGAATTGATCTCTCAACACCAGGTCACGGGCGCCCGTACTAGCTATCTGTTCTTTTTTCCTGCAGGCTTGTTCAAGCAGTACTTGGAGGGCATTGGCATATTGAGGGATGTCCTCCGACTCGAGTTGCGTACGCCGGAAGAACATATACCGTAATGTTCCCGCATATGTGGTCGGCCCATAGGTGTTCTCCAGCACCCGCACCAAGTCATCCAACGTACGCTGGCCCCTAACCGTCTCCAGCCTGACTGTCGTCCACGCTTCCCCCTCTAATGTTAGCATGGCCATTTCTGCTAAGGTCTTAGGATCAATGTTATACATCTCCCCCACTATCTTAAGTTGTTCGGTCCATTCAGTTACAGGATAGTTCCGTCCGTTAAACTTCCTCACCTGATTGACAATAGATGCCGGGGGAGCTGTCCGGTTATAAGTTACTACCGGGAGGAGATTCTGTTGATCACACATCCTGCCGACTACGCCAGATGTAGCGACCAGTGGTAAGGCCGCGGGTGTGTGTGTATGATCTTTCTCAACAGAATCCCCATACTCAGATTTAACCGGTAGTAACATTTCTTTACTGTAAAACATGTCTATAACACAGTCAACTGATCTAGCTGCACACATGTATATATTAGAGTCTCTGGATCTTCACTTCTTCCGGGTACGCAGCAAGCAAAGAAAAAAAACACAACAATGGAGATATATTTCCCTAACTTTCCCTAAAATCACGTACCAGTCTATCACAGAAGAAGGTGTCGCTCCCACGTAGCAGGCCTGGGGATCTCCTCAGTCTTCTTCTTTGGTCTCCTTCTGCAGGTAACAGTCTGTCTCTCCCAGTCTCGGGGCAAACCGATGAGCAGAAGGGAGATCACAGTAGCACAGATGGCTCCCTTATGTCAGTCACAGCCCCTGCACATGTAATCCAGTGGCAATGTCCTGAATTCCGGAGGCAATGTCCTGAATTTGAGTGGGACCCTCGGTAAGGCAAGGTCCTGCAGACCGGGGGTTGCAACAGCGATCCTCACGGGGTATTTCTTCCCAAGAATCCGGCTACAAAAGAGCCCTATGTCGGGAGACACCACACAGTCTGTCCTGACAGAGCTCTGGATCTCTAATCATCATCTCCCGCCCTTTTTCTTCCTCAGCACAAGGCTGTTGGGGGAGGGGATCAGACTGTGTAATGTTCACTGCAGTGTCCATTTGAATAACAACACAGTCAGGGCTACCCACTTCATTACATATCTATCTATTCCAAAAAATGGACTGCAGCACACCTTATCAGAGGTTGTACTGTACACTGTGTGCAGAATTATTAGGCAAATGAGTATTTTGATCACATGATACTTTTTATACATGTTGTCCTACTCCAAGCTGTAAAGGCTTGACAGCCAACTACCAATTAAGTAAATCAGGTGATGTGCATCTTTGTAATGAGGAGGGGTGTGGTGTAATGGCATCAACACCCTATATAAGATGTGCTTAATTATTAGGCAAATGCCTTTCTTTAGGCAAAATGGGTCAGAAGAGAGATTTGACGGGCTCTGAAAAGTCCAAAATTGTGAGATGTCTTGCAGAGGGATGCAGCAGTCTTGACATTGCCAAACTTTTGAAGTTTAGTTGCGGAGCCCACTGGGACGGGGTACTCGGTACCGGACCGGGGTATCACAGGGGGTATCACGGTAGTTTTTGTCCGGACCGTGTCCCGAACGCACAAGTAATGGGTTTGAGGATTATTTACAGGGAATATAGTCATGACACCACCCCTAGTATGTGGTCAGGGTGACCACCGCTGCGGCAGAACCTATGGGAATGATGTTTGGCAGCCGGTGATGTAACGGCTCTCCACGGGCAGAGCCTGGTTTCCCAGGGCAGTGATGATGACAGTCTATGGATGATGCAGGGTAGGGGTAGTGGTAGAGATGATAACAGTTTGTGAGGGAGAGTAGAGCTTGAGCGCAAGGATTACATAGACTCACGTTTTTTTAGTTTTCCAAGTCTTTACTGCAGATGGTATTCAGTAGATACTGTCCACGGAGTCTGTATCAGGGCCGGATTGCTCCCACCCTGGCCGGGTCCTTGGCTTCCTACTCCTGCGCAGTGTATGTGGCTTTGCTGCCGCTTTAGCTAGGCTGCTGGCCCTGTCTCTCCTCACTGGTAACAAACTTGCTAGGCAACTTGAGTCTTAGCTTTATGTTTTTGACTGGGAAGTATCTATCTATCTAGCATACAAAATGAAAGGCAGCACTTCCTCCAGTTTCAAGTTATGCGGGTTTATTAGGTCCTAGGACTGCGACGTTTCGGCACGCAGCCTTCCTCAAGCAGTGTAATATAACCAAGCTGCTACTGTATCAACCGCACCATCACCGCCATGTTTTCGGCATTGTTTATGTTAAAACACGCATGCTCCGCATGTAAAAAACCACATGGCGCCCGAGACTCTCA
Source organism: Allobates femoralis (assembly GCA_033576535.1). NCBI lineage: Eukaryota > Metazoa > Chordata > Amphibia > Anura > Aromobatidae > Allobates > Allobates femoralis. The sequence continues at coordinate 189,831,322 of JARQOC010000004.1, forward strand.
CTGAGTAGTGCGCATGCGCGAGATGTATAACGAGTCACGTGACACCGGGAATAAGGAAGTGGTTTTTGCTTGAGGAAAGTCTTTTGTGGACTGAAACGTAGCATCACACACTTGTGGCCGTATTAAAGGGTCCATATTGGAATAAGTATTGAGTTCTGCCTGTTTTTTTGGACATTCAGTTGCCGCAGTGGAGCTCTGCATACAGGATTGTTGCACCAAGCTGTTTGAGGTTCATGTCCTGACTCTATTGCTTTATTTTTATCTATCCATCTATCTACAGTTGTGGCCAAAAGTATTGACACCCCTGCAATTCTGTCAGATAATACTTAGTTTCTTCCAGAAAGTGATTGCAATCACAAATTCTTTGGTATTATTATCATCACTTAATTTGTCTTCAATGAAAAAACACAAAAGAGAATGAAGCAAAAAGCAAAACATTGATCATTTCACACAAAACTCCAAAAATGGGTCATACAAAAGTATTGGAACCCTCAGCCTAATACTTGGTTGCACAACCTTGAGCCAAAATAACTGCGATTAGGGATGGGCGAGTATACTCACTACTATTCGGTACTCGCCGAATAGTAGCGGTATTCGTGTACTCGCTACTCGCCGAGTAAATTAGGATTCCTCGGGAGTAGAAAGTACCGAGTACTTTTGCAGTGTATCAATAGATACACTGCAAAAGTCCTGTAAAAGAGAGGAAAAGTGGTTAAAAAATAAAAAAAATCGTATACTCACCTTAACCGACGGCTGTACCGGGACCGGCCGATGCACATCTATTCATGTTAAAGGACCTTTCACTCTAGCAGTCACCTGATTGGCCAGATGGAAAGGTCCTCTCAGGTACACCGAGGACCTTTCCATCTGTCCAGTCAGGTGGCCGCTAGCGATTACGTCATTGTGACGTGGCGGCATCTGATTGGCCAGATCTCTCCCAGCCATCTGATTGGCTGAGAGAGTGAAAGGTCCTTTAACATGAATAGATGTGCATCGGCCGGTCCCGGTACAGCCGTCGGTTAAGGTGAGTATCCGATTTTTTTATTTTTTAACCACTTTTCCTCTCTTTTACAGGACTTTTGCAGTGTATCTATTGATACACTGCAAAAGTATTTGGAATCACTATACTCGCAACGAGTAGCGAGTACCGAGATCTACTCATTGCGGGTATAGCGATTCCGAATAATATGGTACTCACCCATCCCTAACTGCGATCAACCGCTTCCGGTAACCATCAATGAGTTTCTTACAATGCTCTGCTGGAATTTTAGACCATTCTTCTTTGGCAAACTGCTCCAGGTCCCTGATATTTGAAGGGTGCCTTCTCCAAACTGCAATTTTTAGATCTCTCCACAGGTGTTCTATGGGATTCAGGTCTGGACTCATTGCTGGCCACCTTAGAAGTCTCCAGTGCTTTCTCTCAAACCATTTTCTAGTGCTTTTTGAAGTGTGTTTTGGGTCATTGTCCTGCTGGAAGACCTATGACCTCTCAGGAAAGCACAGCTTTCTCACACTGGGCCCTACATTATGCTGCAAAATTTGTTGGTAGTCTTCAGACTTCATAATGCCATGCACATGGTCAAGCAGTCCAGTGCCAGAGGCAGCAAAGCAACCACAAAACATCAGGGAACCTCCGCCATGTTTGACTGTAGGGACCGTGTTCTTTTCTTTGAATGCCTCTTTTTTTCCCCTGTAAACTCTATGTTGATGCCTTTGCCCAAAAAGCTCTACTTTTGTCTCATCTGACCAGAGAACATTCTTCCAAAACGTTTTAGGCTTTCTCAGGTAAGTTTTGGCAAGCTCCAGTCTGGCTTTTTTATGTCTCGGGGTAAGAAATGGGGTCTTCCTGGGTATCCTACCATACAGTCCCTTTTCATTCAGACGCCGACGGATAGTACGGGTTGACACTGTTGTACCCTCGGACTGCAGAGCAGCTTGAACTTGTTTGGATGTTAGTTGAGGTTCTTTATCCTCCATCCACACAATCTTGCGTTGAAATCTCTCGTCAATATTTCTTTTCCGTCCACATCTAGGGAGGTTAGCCACAGTGCCTTGGGCTTTAAACTTCTTGATGACACTGCGCACGGTAGTCACAGGAACATTCAGGTCTTTGGAGATGGACTTGTAGCCTTGAGATTGCTCATGCTTCCTCACAATTTGGTTTCTCAAGTCCTCAGACAGTTCTTTGGTCTTCTTTCTTTTCTCCATGCTCAATGTGGTACACACAAGGACACAGGACAGAGGTTGAGTCAACTTTAATCCATGTCAACTGGCTGCAAGTGTGATTTAGTTATTGCCAACACCTGTTAGGTGCCACAGGTAAGTTACAGGTGCTGTTAATTACACAAATTAGAGAAGCATCACATGATTTTTCTAACAGTGCCAATACTTTTGTCCACCCCCTTTTTTATGTTTGGTGTGGGTTTATATCCAATTTGGCTTTAGGATAGGGATGTGCGAATCTACTCGCTAGGACTCGTTACTCGGCGAGTAGTAAGGGACTCGCAGGACTCGGTACTCTGCGAGTTTCCCAGCGATTACTTGCACGAGTCCAATGCAAATCAATGGCAAACGCTGACAAAACTAGGATTGCCATTGTCTTGCATTAGACTCGGCTACTGTGCCAGTGATAGCAGGGAAACTCGCAAAGTAACTGCTGTTACATTGCGAGCCGAGTCCAGCTGTCTTCACTGTGCAGGCTGCTGCAGCTCCAGGGTCCTAGAGCCCGCCTGCTCACAGAGATGATGTAGCAGTGCTGAGATTGTTCTCAGTCTGCTCATTCCCTGTGCATAGACATCTATATCTATGCACAGGGGATGTAGCAGAGAGGACATCATGTTTTGGACTACGTCGGATGGAAGAGGATTTTTTTAATTAAAGATGGAGTCCCTAATGGCTTTTTTTTTTATTTCTAATAAAAAATTTTCTCTGTGTTGTGTTTTTTTAACCCTTTGTTGGAGATTCTTAGTGGCTGGGTCAAACGTGGCCTGACATTAAGAATCTCGGGCTTAATACCAGCTTGTATAACAAAGCTGGTATTAACCCCTTTATTACCCAGCGTGCCACCGCCACCAGGGCCGCTGGAAGAGCGGGGTTCAGCGCCAGAGGATGGCGCTTCAATGAACGTGCCATCTTCTGGGGCGGCTGCGGGTTGCAATTTGCAGCGGGGGGTGCCAGAAAGCTTGGACATCCCTGCGCTGCGGATTCCAGCCCCCAGCTGCTTAGGTGTACCTGGCTAGACATAGAAATTGCGCAGAGCCCCACGCATTTTTTTTTTATTATTTCATGAAATTCATGAAATAATTTAAAAAAAGGGCTCCCCTATATTCTTGTGTCCGGCCAGGTACAAATAGGCACCTGGGGGTTGGGGGCAGCCCGTCGCTGCCTGCTGGATCCGGCTGGTTCCAGAAATACGGCGAAGCCCACGTGAAATTTTTTTCTGACAAATCCATGAAACAATGTAAATAAAAGGGACTGCATCTTTATTAACCCCTGGACCATGGGCGAGGGGTTAATAAAGATGCAGTCCCTTTTTTAGGATTATTTTATTGATTTTTCAGAAAAAAAATTACATGGGCTTCGCCGTATTTCTCAGCCGGATCCAGCAGGCAGCCAAGGGCTGCCCTCAACCCCCAGGTGCCTATTTGTACCTGGCTAGACACAAGAATATAGGGGAGCCCTTTTTTTTTTTATTATTTCATGAATTTCATGAAATAATTAAAAAAAAATGCGTGGGGCTCCGCGCAATTTCTATGTCTAGCCAGGTACAGCTAAGCAGCTGGGGGCTGGAATCCACAGCACAGGGATGCCCAAGCTTTCTGGGCACCCCCCGCTGCAAATTGCAGCCCGCAGCCGCCCCAGAAGATGGCGCGTTCATTGAAGCGCCATCCTCTGGCGCTGAACCCCGCTCTTCCAGCGGCCCTGGTGGCGGTGGCACGCTGGGTAATAAAGAGGTTAGGGCCAGCTTTGTATTATCAGCTAGCCCTAAGCCCGAAATTTATGGCGGTCACGCCAATATTAGACATGACCGCCATGAATTTCTATTAAATTGTTTTAAAAAAAACACAACACAGAGAAAATTTTTTATTAGAAATAAAAAAAAAAGCCATTAGGGACTCCATCTTTAATTAAAAAAATCCTCTTCCGTCCGACGCAGTCCAAAACGCGATGTCCACTCTGCTACATCCCCTGTGCATAGATATAGATGTCTATGCACAGGGAATGAGCAGACTGAGAACAATCTCAGCTCTGCTACATTAGTCAGCAGGCGGGCTCTAGGACCCTGGAGCTGCGGCAGCCTGCACACAGAGCAGACAGGACGCTTATCTGTGCGAGTTTCCCAGCGATTACTTGCACAGTAAACGAGTCCAATGCAAATCAATGGCAAAACTAGGATTGCTTCAAGCTGAAGCTTCCGAGACACATCTGTGATTTGTAAATCGCACACTACTCGCTATTACTCGCTTCCCCATTCATTAACATTGGACTCGCTAGACTCGCAACGAGTAGCGAGTCCTGGGCTCGGACTCGCTAGAGTCAAGCGATTCCGAGTAATTTAGGATTCGCCCATCACTACTTTAGGACAATATTTTTTGTGTTTTTTCATTGAAGACAAATTAAATGAAGATAATAATACCAAAGAATTTGTGATTGCAATCATTTTCAGGAAGAAACTGAGTATTATCTGACAGAATTGCAGGGGTGTCAATACTTTTGGCCACAACTGTATCTATCTATCTATCTATCTATCTATCTATCTATCTATCTATCTATCTATCTATCTATCTATCTATCTATCTATCTTCACATACATATGGTTGCTTTAAACTACTCCTCATACTCATTTTGATTAAATATTTCTGTGCCGGCTGCTGTCAGCCACACAATTTATTGGCAGTTAATGGATCCCCTAGACTAATAGTAATATTTCTAAAACCGAAGGCCGATTCAGACATTGCTTATAGACAGAGTATAGATTTTACAACTTTGCTCAATGAAAAAACTTTATGAGCTTTGAAATACTGCCCTTAAATCAATTTGACCTACCGACTAAAATGGCCATTCATTTTATTAAATAATTATAAGTCTCAAAATGCACATACAAAATATGATTTACATGAATAAAATTGGAGACAAATTTGTGTGGACTCCGTCAACCAGTTGTGTCTGTATTGTATAGGAGGGTTTTACTGTCTTAATGTTTCAATTCATGATGAGTCCTATTTGGAATGTTGGGATTTTTCAAATCTGGATGGCATTTAGGTGGAAATAACTTTGGAATTTACTTATTAGGGTGATTTAGAGAAAGAAGTTTTACGACTCATTGTATTTTCATTATTACGAGTTTTGGGTGGAAATATTATGAGCTTTTATTTAAAAAAATTCAGAAATTTACAAAACTAAATGAAGAATGTGCATTTTTTTATTTTCATGTTTTTGACCTAAAGCATATACTCATATTCCACACAATAGTTAATATTTGAATGATTTTTCTAGTTTCAAATTTGTATGATTCATAGGTTTGCAGAAATATAAAATAATATTTGAGAAGGTACTTACCCTCCCTGGTGATCTAAAGGTCTAATGGGCCTTTTGATGTAACAGATGTTTCACAAATTTCTTTGCGCTAAGAACATGAAAAAGTCTATTTACCTTAGTAATATGTAGATGTAGCTCTGAATGTTTCAATTTTACAAGAGATAATACAGGACAAAATACCTTTTATTTGTTGGTTTAGCATTATAGAACAAAGTAGCACTCACCGGCCAGGAGATAAAAATTCATCTTTATTTACCAACGGTCATCAGGCTTACAAACTGAGGTTGCAGGGGGTAGGATGGGGGTAGGATGGTATATTGATGACATTTTTTCCACTGTACTCGGGCTACTCGGCGAGTACCGAGCAATCTCGTGATACTCGTGCTGTACTCGGGGTCCTCATCCCTGCATGTTGGAGCTCTTTAGAGAGCCAGCCCACATGCAGGGATTGGCTGGCAGTCACTGCAATGCCACAGCCCTGTTAGTTGTGGCATTGCAGTGATTGGCCGTCCCGCACAGCGTGACCGAGCCTTTATAAGACCCGGCCACAATGTGCTCTGCACACAGCCATCCAGACAGTCAGTGTAGGGAGAGTGTCTGCTGCTGCTTAAGGGACAGATTTGCGGCCCTCATAGGTAGATCCGGAGCAGGGCTGCAAACTGCTGCTGACCAGAACAGTCCTTCTCAGGACTAATCTAGGAGGATATAGGCAGGGTGATCCAGATCGGAGTCCAAGCTTTCCAGTGACCAGAACAGTCCTCAGGAGACTGTTGGAGCTGACCAGCTGTATACAGGCAGGGTGTAATATCCATATCCAGCTTTCCAGTGACTAGAACAGTCAGGAGACTGTTGTAGCTGACTAGCTGTATACAGGCAGGGTGTAATATCCAGCTTTCCTGTGACCAGAACAGTCACCAGACTGTTGTACTTGACTAGCTCTATACAGGCAGGCTCTGATATACAGCTTTCCTGTGACCAGAACAGTCACCAGACTGTTGTAGTTGACTAGCTCTATACAGGCAGGGTCTAATATCCAGCTTTCCTGTGACCAGAACAGTCACCAGACTGTTGTACTTGACTAGCTCTATACAGGCAGGATCTAATATCCAGCTTTCCTGTGACCAGAACAGTCACCAGACTGTTGTACTTGACTAGCTCTATACAGGCAGGGTCTAATATCCAGCTTTCCTGTGACCAGAACAGTCACCAGACTGTTGTAGTTGACAAGCTTTATACAGGCAGGCTCTAATATCCCGCTTTCCTGTGACCAGAACAGTCACCAGACTGTTGTAGTTGACTAGCTCTATACAGGCAGGCTCGAATATCCAGCTTTCCTGTGACCAGCACAGTCACCAGACTGTTGTAGTTGACTAGTTCTATACAGGCAGGCTCTAATATCCAGCTTTCCTGTGACCAGAACAGTCACCAGACTGTTGTACTTGACTAGCTCTATACAGGCAGGGTCTAATATCCAGCTTTCCTGTGACCAGAACAGTCACCAGACTGTTGTAGTTGACTAGCTCTATACAGGCAGGCTCTAATATCCAGCTTTCCTGTGACCAGCACAGTCACCAGACTGTTGTAGTTGACTAGTTCTATACAGGCAGGGTCTAATATCCAGCTTTCCTGTGACCAGAAAAGTCACCAGATTGTTGTAGTTGACTAGCTCTATACAGGCAGGCTCTAATATCCAGATTTCCTGTGACCAGCACAGTCACCAGACTGTTGTAGTTGACTAGTTCTATACAGGCAGGCTCTAATATCCAGCTTTCCTGTGACCAGAACAGTCACCAGACTGTTGTAGTTGACTAGTTCTATACAGGCAGGGTCTAATATCCAGCTTTCCTGTGACCAGAATAGTCACCAGACTGTTGTAGTTGACAAGCTCTATACAGGCAGGCTCTAATATCCAGCTTTCCTGTGACCAGCACAGTCACCAGACTGTTGTAGTGGACTAGTTCTATACAGGCAGGCTCTAATATCCAGCTTTCCTGTGACCAGAACAGTCACCAGACTGTTGTAGTTGACTAGCTCTATACAGGCAGGGTCTAATATCCAGCTTTCCTGTGACCAGAACAGTCACCAGACTGTTGTAGTTGACTAGCTCTATACAGGCAGGGTCTAATATCCAGCTTTCCTGTGACCAGAACAGTCAGGAGACTGTTGTAGTTGACTAGCTCTATACAGGCAGGCTCTAATATCCAGATTTCCTGTGACCAGCACAGTCACCAGACTGTTGTAGTTGACTAGCTCTATACAGGCAGGCTCTAATATCCAGCTTTCCTGTGACCAGAACAGTCACCAGACTTTTGTAGTTGACAAGCTCTATACAGGCAGGCTCTAATATCCAGCTTTCTCGTGACCAGCACAGTCACCAGACTGTTGTAGTTGACAAGCTCTATACTGGCAGGCTCTAATATCCAGCTTTCCTGTGACCAGAACAGTCACCAGACTGTTGTAGCTGTATACAGGCAAAATGCGCAAGGGCGTTGGCAAGGAACAAGGAAGTGGACGTGATGGTGGTGCAGGCAGAGGCCGAGACCGTGTGCAAGCACTAATTTTGCAACAACAAAGTGCCACATCTACTCGCTCGCACGTCCTGTTCCAAATTCTTGGGGCCCGCAGCAGTACACCGCTCTTGAACCAAGACCAGTGTCAACAGGTTGTTACTTGGATAGCGGATAATGCTTCAAGTCAGATTGGCACCTCCACAAACACCCTGTCTTCCACACGGACAAGTGTCAGTAGCCGTGATACTGCACCGCACATTTCCCAACCTGATCCTCCTTCCTACCACCAGGCCGAGTACACGTCCACGGACATTACTGATCCCACACTTGGACACTTGGAAGAGCTGTTCACGTATCCATTAGCACAATCTGGCCTCTCGCCAGCTCCTGTTGAAGTGGGTGATGAGGAGATCGTATGTACAGATGCCCAAATATTTGAGCAGCCACATTCTCACGAACGGAACGTTGGCAACGTGTCTCAACAAGGGGTGGACGATGATGAGACACAATTGCCAGGAAGTCAGGAGGAGGATCAGGGTGCGGAAGAGGAAGACGACGTGGTGGATGATCCAGTAGCTGACCTAACCTGGCAGGAGGATATGCAGAGCGAGGACAGCAGTGCACAGGGGGAGGGAGGCGTAGCATCCCAACAGGCAGTAAGAAGCAGGGTCGTGTCCGCAGGCAGAAGGCAGGCAACCGTTCCCCGGAACAACAACACGACACAAGGTGCCTGTGCAAATGTTAGGTCTTCCCGAGTCTGGCAGTGTTTTAAGTTGGCTCCAGATGACTCTAAAAAGGCCATTTGCAACACCTGCCATGCCAGCATCAGCAGGGGTATGAAAACTAGCAGCCTGACCACCACCAGCATGATCAGGCACATGTCAGCCAAGCACCAGACTTTGAGGGAAGTACAACAGAGTCGAGGAGCGGTGCTTGCTGATGTCACTGCTACGTCTTCGCGTGTTGTGCGTGCGAGCCAATCCCCTGTCCATGCTGGCCGCGAACAAGCCTCCGGCCCTGCACCTGAAGTTGCCCACGCACAAATAACACCACCATCAACCACGTCCTTGTCCCAGCGCAGCGTTCAATAATCCATTCAGCAAACCTTTGAACGCAGGCGCAAATACGCTGCCAGCGCCCCACATGTCACAGTCCTAAATGCTCACATTTCGCGACTGCTTGCGCTAGAAATGTTACCTTTATGGCTGGTGGAGACGGAAGCATTCCGCGACCTGATGGCGGCTGCTTTCCCACGTTACTCGGTCCCCAGCCGCCACTATTTCTCCAGATGTGCCGTCCCCGCGTTGCATAACCACGTGTCACAAAGCATCACACGTGCCCTGAACAACGCTGTTTCAGCCAAAGTCCACCTAACCACAGACACGTGGACAAGTGCTTGTGGGCAAGGCCGCTACATCTCCTGGGTTAATATTGTGGAAGCTGGGACCCAGTCTGAGCGAGGGACGGAACACGTCCTTCCCACACCAAGGATTGCAGGCCCTACCTCAGTCAGGGTTTCACCCACTCTCTACAGCTCCGGAATGTCATGCTGCTTAGCCTCCTCCTCCTCCTCCTGCGCATCCTCATCCACTTTACCCTCCACACCAGTCCCAAGCTGGAAGCACTCCAGCACTGCCTCTGCGAAGCAGCAACAGGCTGTGCTGAAGCTAATATGCATAGGTGACAAACCCCACAATGCAGAAGAGGTGTGGACAGCTCTGAAACAGCAGGCAGATCACTGGCTCACACCTCTGAACCTAAAGCCAGGAAAGGTCGTGTGTGACAATGGCCGGAACCTGGTAGCAGCTTTGAGGCGAGGCCAGCTGACGCGTGCGTGGCCCATGTGCTCAACCTGGTGGTTCAGCGGTTTCTAAAGTCATACCCAGAGCTGTCTGATCTGCTGGTAAAAGTTCGCCGCCTGTCTGCACATTTTCGCAAGTCACCTGGTGCTTCAGCCGGCCTTGACGGCTTTCAGCGCCGTTTGCGTCTTCCGGCCCACAGACTGGTGTGTGATGTCCCCACGCGTTGGAATTCAACTCTGCACATGTTGGTCAGGATATGTGAGCAGAAGAGGGCAGTTGTTGACTACCTGCATCACCTAAGCCGTCGGGAAATGGGTCAACCTCCACACATAACACCTGAGGAGTGGAGATGGATGTCCAACCTATGTACCGTCCTCCAAAACTGTGAGGACTCCACCAAGATGGTGAGCGGCGATGACGCCATTATTAGTGTCACCATACCGCTACTCTGCCTTCTAAAATGGTCTCTGCTGAAAAACAAGGATGATGCATTGCAGACGGAGCGCAATGACTTGGAGCAAGAAACAGTAGTGGGTGTGGGTGATAACACACAGCCCAGCATCTTCTCATCACAACGTGCAGTGGAGGACTATGACGAGGGGGAGGAGGAGGATGAAGACATGGAGCAACTCTCTGGCAAAATTGAGGATATGACATGCACACCAGTCATACCATCGATTCAGCGTGGCTGGCAAGAGGACAGGGGAGATGAGGAGGAGGAGGACAGCATGTTCAGTCATCGTGTTGGTCAGGATACTGAACTGATGGCTGTTAAGAGTCTGGCACACATGGCTGACTGTATGGTAAGCTGCCTGGCTCGTGACCCTCGCGTTCAGAACATCTTGGCCGACAATCAGTACTGGTTGGCAACACTCGTAGACCCACGCTACAAGGAGAACTTTATGTCTCTCATTCCTGAGGCGGAGAGGTCAGCCAAAATGCAGCAGTTCCAGAAGGCCATAGTCACGGAAGTAAGCAAAGCATTCCCCTCACAAAACGCAAGCGGCATAGGTCAGGAATCGGTGGACAACCAAGGCGTACGGCCGAGAGGGGCACAAGTCCAATCCGCCAGAGGTAGGGAAACAGTCTTTACGATGTGGGACAGTTTTCTCAGCCCCTCACGTACCACAGCCCCTGAGGTGCGGGGTAGTGCCACAAGAAATGCTAAGTTTGGCCAGATGCTGAAGGAGTACCTTGCAGATCGAACAACTGTACTGCAAGATTCCTCTGTGCCTTACAATTATTGGGTCTCCAAGCTGGACACGTGGCATGAATTGGCTCTCTACACCTTGGAAGTCCTGGCCTGCCCTGCCGCTAGCGTTTTGTCAGAGCGTGTTTTCAGTGCAGCAGGTGGAATCATTACTGATAAACGCACCCGCCTGTCAACTGAAAATGCTGACAGGCTGACTCTGATCAAGATGAACAAGGGTTGGATTGGGCCAGACTTCACCACACCACCATCAAATGACAGCGGAATTTAAATTTTGTTATGGGAATTTGCCATGTACCTCCACTCACCCATGGGTACACACTTCTGGACGTTGGCTAATCGCTGGACTGCTCCTCCTTCTCCTCATGTGCCACCATGATGACCGTTACAATAGTTAGGCTGTTGTTTCAGGTATACCCCCCAGTGGTAAATTTTTTCGCCCATTCTTTTAGAATGGGCATTACAACGACAGGACACCCACTCCTTTTCAATGGGAAAATGTTTTGAGGCCCTTATGCACTTCTCTATCCAGGGACAATGTGGAGCCTCCCAATTTTTGGCTGCCCTGCCAAAGGGCTATACTACAATACACCCACTTGAGGTTTACAGGCCCTCATGCATGTCTGTATGCATGGGTCATTGTTGAACCTCCCAATTTTTGGCTGCCCTGCCAAAGAGCTATACTACAATACACCCACTTCAGGTTTACAGGCCCTCATGCATGTCTGTATGCATGGGTCATTGTTGAACCTCCCAATTTTTGGCTGCCCTGGCAAAGGGCTATACTACAATACACCCACTTCAGGTTTACAGGCCCTCCTGCACATCTGTATCCAGGGGCATTGTTGAACCTCCCAATTTTTGGCTGCCCTGCCAAAGGGCTATACTACAATACACCCACTTCAGGTTTACAGGCCCTCCTTCACGTCTGTATCCAGGGTCATTGTTGAACCTCCCAATTTTTGGCTGCCCTGCCAAAGGGCTATACTACAATACACCCAGTTCAGGTTTACAGGCCATCATGCAAGTCTGTATGCATGGGTCATTGTTGAACCTCCCAATTTTTGGCTGCCCTGCCAAAGGGCTATACTACAATACACCCAGTTCAGGTTTACAGGCCATCATGCAAGTCTGTATGCATGGGTCATTGTTGAACCTCACAATTTTTGGCTGCCCTGCCAAAGGGCTATACTACAATACACCCACTTCAGGTTTACAGGCCCTCCTGCACATCTGTATCCAGGGGCATTGTTGAACCTCCCAATTTTTGGCTGTCCTGCCAAAGGGCTATACTACAATACACCCAGTTCAGGTTTACAGGCCCTCATGCATGTCTGTATGCATGGGTCATTGTTGAACCTCCCAATTTTTGGCTGCCCTGCCAAAGGGCTATACTACAATACACCCAGTTCAGGTTTACAGGCCCTCCTGCACGTCTGTATCCAGGGTCATTCTTGAACCTCCCAATTTTTGGCTGCCCTGCCAAAGGGCTATTTCAGGTTTACAGGCCCTCCTGCACGTCTGTATCCAGGGGCATTGTTGAACCTCCCAATTTTTGGCTGCCCTGCCAAAGGGCTATACTACAATACACCCACTTCAGGTTTACAGGCCCTCCTGCACGTCTGTATCCAGGGTCATTGTTGACCCTCCCAATTTTTGGCTGCCCTGCCAAAGGACTATACTACAATACACCCAGTTCAGGTTTACAGGCCCTCATGCATGTCTGTATGCATGGGTCATTGTTGAACCTGCCAATTTTTGGCTGCCCTGCCAAAGGGCTATACTACAATACACTTCTTCAGGTTTACAGGCCCTCCTGCACGTCTATATCCAGGGGCATTGTTGAACCTCACAATTTTGGACTGCCCTGGTAAAGTAAAATACTACAATATACCCACTTTCTCAAAATGGGCACATTATGTCAAGACAGGGCTTCATGTACGTCTCTTCTCAGGGACATCTGAGTGCCACACAATGTTTTCACGTAAAATCTTTCATGTAATCACAAAAATTAACATACATCAGCTGTATCTCACTATTGGGTATGTGCCCTTAACATTTCCACCCTGAATATTCATTTTGGTGTCATTTTGGAAGATTTTCTGGTGACCCCGTAAAATTGGCGTGAAACTCGGACAGCATTATTCACAGCTGTAACTTTTGAGTGAGAAATGCTTACAGGGGTCTTCCCCATGGTGTTACCATGTCATTTGAACACTCTTCTGAGAATTTTGTGACATTTTTAGGGTTTCTACATGCTGCCGGCGGTCATTTCATAAAAATACTCGGGTCTCCCATAGGATAACATTGGGCTCGGTGCTCGGGCCGAGTACACGCGTATCTTGGGATGCTCAGCCCGAGCATCGAGCACCCGAGCATTTTGGTACTCGCTCATCACTAATTATGATGTGTTTACTGATTATATAAATTCCCTATTTGTGACACTAGTCTTTTGGGTGGACATGTATCAGGGTTCAGGAGCAAAAGAACAACACACACATTTGAGGCAAAATTTTGGAAATTTACACAGTATCTACTATATAATCTCCTAATCTCGCCAAAATCGCGCGCTAGCGCTAATTGGTCGCCGGCAGACGCGGTGGCCAATGAGCGTAGTGTATGCAAATGAGCCGAGCGGCGTGTAAATTCAAATATTGCGCACCGCTCGGCTCTCCACTAACCCCCCCGCTCCTCCTGCCCTGCCTGAGCTTCCCCCCCCGCTCCTCCTGCCCTGCCTGCGCTTCCCTCCCACACCTCCTCCCTGCCTGCGCTCCCCCCCTCTCCTCCTCCCCGGAATGTCGCTTCTGTGCTCCCCGACTGTGTGTGCGAGGTTAGTGTCAGGCCCAGCCCCCTTTCTCCTCCTCCCCGGTATGTCGCTCCTCTGCTCCCTGGAAGTGTGGGCAGGGTGTCAGGCCCCGCCCCTGTTCTCCTCCTCCCTGGGATGTCGCTCCTGTGCTCGCCGGCTGTCCGATCTGATGATGCCGGCGATGGTGGTGCTGAGTGTCCCCGGACTGTGCGGGCTCCTGCTGCTGCTCTCCGCTGTGCTGCTCCCGGGCCGGGCGCACCTGTATGATGAGGATGACCTGCTGAGATGGCCAGGGGACGGAGAGGTGAGAGCCAGTGTGTGTGTGTGTGGCTGTGAGTATGAGTCTGTGTGTGTCTGGGTGTGTGTGTCTGGCTGTGGGTGTGAGTCTGTGTGTGTATGTGTGTGGGTCTGAGTCTGTGTCTAGGTGTGACTCTGTGTGTGGGTGTGAGTCTGTGTGTGGGTGTGAGTCTGCTCCTTCCTCCCCCTGCCTGTGCCGCTTCATCCTCCGTCCTCCTCCACCCTGCCTCTCTGTGCTATGTCCTCCCCCTGCCGCTCCGTCCTCTCCCTGCCTGTGCGACTCCATCCTCCCCCACCCTGCCGCTTCATCCTCCCTCACCCCACTGCTTCGTCCTCCATCCTCCTCCCTTCGCCGCTCTGTGCTCGGTCCTCCCCCTGCCACTCTGTCCCCCACCCCGCCACTTCCTCCTCCTTCCTTTGTCCTCCTCCCCTCCAGCACTTCATCTTTTATCCTCCCCCTGCCTGTGCTGCTCTTGTCTCCCCCACCCCGCCGCTTTGTCCTCCATCCTCCTCTCCCCTGCCGCTCTGTGCTCCATCCTCCCCCTGCCGCTCCATCTTCCTCTACCCTGCCTGTGCAGCTCCATCCTCTTCCACCCCACCACTTCCTCTTCCTTCCTTTGTCCTCCTCCCCTCTGCCACTCCATCCTCTGTCTTCCCCCTGCCTGTGCTGCTCCGGCCTCCCTCACCCCGCCGCTTTGTCCTCCATCCTCCTCTCCCCCGACACTCTATGCTCCGTCCTCCCCCTGCCTGTGCCGCTCCTTCCTCAACCCACCTCACCGCTTTCTTCTCCTTCCTTTGCCCTCCTCCCCTCCGCCACTCCATCCTCCGTCCTCCCCCTGCCTGGGCTGCTCCGGCCTCCCCTACCCCGCCGCTTCATCCTCCGTCCTCCCCCTGCCAGTCCGTCCTCCCCCTGCCTGTGCTGCTCCATCCTCCCCCACCGCACCGCTTCTTCCTCCTTCCTTTATCCTCCTCTCCTCCACCACTCCATCCTCTGTCCTCCCCCTGCTTGTGTTTCTCTGTCCTCCTCCCCCCCACCGCTTCATCCTCCGTCCTCCTTCTGCCGCTCCGTCATCCCCCTGCTTGTGCCGCTCCATCCTCCCCCACCCCACCGCTTCCTCATTCCTTTGTCCTCCTCCCCACTGCCACTCCATCCTCCGTCCTCCCCCTGCCTGTGCTGCTCTGTCCTCCCCCACCCCGCAGCTTCATCCTCCGTCCTCCTCCCCCCTCCGCTCTGTGTTCCACCCTCCCCTTGCTGCTCCGTCCACCCCCTGCCTGTGCCGCTCCATCCTCCCTCACCCCGCTGCTACCTCCTCCATCCTCCATCCTCCTCCCCCCTGCCTCTCCATCCTCCCTCCTCCCCCTGCCAGTTCGTCCTCCACCTACCTGTGCTGCTCCTTCCACCATCCTCCTCCACCCCCGCCATGCCATACTCCCCCCGCCGCTCCGTCCTCAAAGTCCCTCCCTATTCAGCCCTCACCACCTTCCCCATGCAATCCCTATTTCTATATTGTAGAATACCAGATGCGTTAGAATCGGGCCACCAACTAGTTGGCCAATAATTGCTAAGGTTTCCAAAATACCATTGAGATGGGACCACAGCATTGACCATCATGTTTTTCTTTTTCTTTTGACAGTAGATTAAAGTTTCCCCTCCTGGAAAGCACAAAGATGACAGTTGAATGAGAATTGATTTTTCCAGGTACAGTTGCAGCTTGCATTGGTACTATTTTGGGTTTGGGTAAATATATATAGAACCCTACTCATCTAGACAGAACTGACATAAAATACTTCGATAAACTGAAAATGTTTGTCCTGATTGAATTTGAGCAAAGCTTTGTGATATTTGGCATTCTTAGGGCAGTTTTGCCCAACCTTGTCAAAATGGGTGAAGATTAGACAGAACAGGGAGATGATATTGCCCTGTCATCTAATTCATAATGAGCTTCGGCATATGTTACTCCAGAAGTGAGATTTGTGACAAGGCACAGAGAGGTGCACACACTATTCAGAGAAGCCTTCAATAGGGAGCAATACCAGTGATCATGAGGGCCAGAAGAGGAGAGTTAGGCAATGTTTACACAGTGCGTTTTTGCTGCAGATTTGGGGTCAGGTTTTTTTCCTTGGTTTTATGTAAATATATGGTAATCCTTTCCTGCTTTTCTCAGAAAAGCCTATGTGATTCTGGAATTAGCTGTCCACACACATTGATTTTATTTCCCTGTAAAAATCGTCAACATCCCAAGTTGTCTTCTGCATTTTTGGCTTTGTTCTATGGCAAAAACGCAGAAAAAACGCAGCAAACAAATCTGCAGAAAAATAACAGCAAAAACGCGGTTAAGACGCCGAAAAAACGCACCTAATCCGCAGCAAATCCACAGGAAAAAACACAGTGAACCTCCTGTGAAAAATTTAGGAGAAGCTGGAGACACCTCAGATTTTGCTGCGGATTTGCAAAACCAAACATCAACGTGTCTGGACATAGCCTAAGCGTTCCCAAAGACATTGCTGCAGTTTAAAACTCTTTTTTGATGGACCTTAAGGAGTGCAGCTTTATCTAATGCATTTAGAGCATTACAACTTCAAGATTTTACATGATTAAGAATTATCAATTACTAAAAATAATTTACTGAGCTTATTATTATTTCAGTGGGGAATGTATCAAAAAAGGAAGAGTAAATCTGCCTAAATTTATGTGGATTGTATGAGATATATTGTATTTTTCAGACTAAAATGCACTCTTTTTTTTGCACAATTGTGGGGGAAAGTGGGTGGTGCATCTTTTGGTCCGAATATATGGGGGCTGTGGTGCTGTGCAGGCTGTGTTGGAGGGGTGGCAGCTCTGGAGCGGCTGGAGGAGGCTGGTGCTGGCTGCATAAGGAGTAGGAGGTAATATTCACTGCATCCCGCTGTCCATCTCGCAGTGCTGAAGTTAGTGCTGAGCAGTGGTGGGAGGCAATGTATGTTACAGTAAACCCCTCATTACTGTATATGGCCCCTCCATGCTGCCACACATGCTAAAATAATAAACTGTATAACATACCTGTCCGCCGTCACATCTATCTCTCCCTCTGCAGCCACAGCAGAATTGATCTCTTCCTGACTGTGCATGCCGGCATCCTGTCATGTGACCCAGCACAGCATAGTGATGTCATCGCTATGAACCCCGGCCACATGATCGGATGTCCCAGGAATGCACAGACAGGAAGAGATCGAAGCTGCTGCAGCTGCAGAGGGAGAGATGGAGGTGACGGCGGACAGGTATGTTAGACTGTTTTCTATATTAGTGTGTGTGCAGCAGGGGGGCCTGATACAGTGATGGGGGGTAGGTGCAATAACCCAGGATTGGGGAGTGCTATATTCCAAGATGGGGGTGAAGGCGCTATATCCCAGGATGGGAAGTGCAATATCCCAGGATGGGGGTGCTATATACCAGGATGGGAGACTATATACTAGGATGGTGTCACGCTTGGGAGGTAAGGGAATCAGGTAACAGGTAGGTGAATTAGGCAAAAGGGGGTCAGGAGAGCCTAATCTGACCCTGATGCTGGGTCCCTGGCTCACCTTGATCTCGGAGGTACCTCTGATGGTGAGGAGTTCTGAGCCGCTACCCTGTACCCTAAAACTCCTGATTAGCACTAGGCTGAGGGCCCCTACCTCCACCCATGGCTCAGGAATCACAGCTTCTCCCAAGGAAAGACTTTAGCCCAGCAGCCTAGCATGAGCACAGCACCAAGACCTAGAGCACATAGCTATCAGCAGCACCTGACAGAGGAGAGGGAAGGCTATTTAAAGCCAGAGGGAGGGGATTCCAGGTGAGTCACATATTAACTCCTGAACAAGTAATTGAACATAATAGTGACTGCAGTTCTGGAGCACACCACAGGAGGCAAGGACCTACACAACCATCAACCATGCAGCTCTTAAAGATAAACCACATACACAGCAGCATCCAACAATGTCAGCGCCATCTAAGCGCGTGACAGATGGGAGGTTGTATAGCAGGATAGTAGGACATATACCAGGACGGGGCTATATACCACGATGGCGGGCTATATATCAAAATGAGAGGCTATATACCAGGATGGGAGGCTACATACTAGGATGGGGGGGCTATATATTTCCTGGAAGGGTCCAGAGATGGGGACATTACCATCATAACAGTGTCAGCAGCAGATTCCGACCCTCATAATAGTACATTATAACCACATTTTTTACTTAATTTTTTCACTAGTTTCCTCCTCTAAAATTGGGTGCAACTTATAGTCCAGTGCGTCTTATACTCCAAAAAATACGGTGGTACATCTCATTTCATTAATGTGTGTGAGATGGTCTTGTTTTCATGTAATATAATGTAAATTAATACATTGAATTTAATAATATGGCTATCCATTCATGTATACTCTAATACCTCATAGAATAAGACACTGTTATCAATTATACTTTTGTAGTAACAATTGATATATTATCATAAACAAATACTTCCCCTTATTCTTAGCCTTATATTTATTTGGTCTGTTGATTTCAGTTTTCAGTTTCTCATAGTCTACTACATTTCCCAGTTCAGATTAGTTATTTTTGTAACCATAGTTCTTCTTGCCTTCTATTTAGTATTGGTAAGTGTCAAATGAACAGGCAAAATTATGTTATCATAGCATGCTCCCTCAATTACAGTATATTGAATACTAGATGTGGCTCAATGATATAACATCAGGAGGGCAGTGACATCCCGATGGGGGTGGCAGCCGTCTCTCCCCCCTGTGCGGTCTCACCCCTGTCTCTCTCCCAATGTAGGTAAATAAATGCATTTTTCCTTAAGAATCAGTTTTTTTTTTTCTAAATAAACTGTATAATTTCCTGGTAAAAAATCTTCAAAATTTCCAGCGCCGGTAAACCAAGCAGCTACAGGATGCTAACCCCCGCTGCCTGGTGTTACCTTCGCTGGCACTGACAATTACAGGGAAGCCCTTATTGTTTTCAATTATTTAACTAAATAATTTTAAAAAATTGACGTGAGCTCTGCCATATTTTCAATTGACAGCCAAGGCAACTCAGTCAGCCAGGGGCTGGAATTCTCAGTGTGGTAAGACCCAAGGCCCTATTGGTGGAGGGCTGAAGTGAAAGTTGACTTTGTGGAACCTTCTCCCTACTACATCTCTGGAGCTCAGCCACAGTGATCTTGGGATTCTTCTTTACCTCTCCCACCCAAGCTCTTCTCCCACAATTGCTCAGTTTGGCTGGATGGCAAGGTGTAGGACAACTTCTGTTGGTCTCAAATGCCTGCAATTTAAGAATTATGGAGGCCACTGTGCCTTGAGTACTGGAGAAATTATTTTGTAACCCTGGCCAGATCTGTGCCTTGCCACACTTCTATCTTTGAGCTCCTTGGGCAGTTCCTTTGACCTCATGATTCTCATTTGGTCTGACATGCACAGTGTGCTGTGAGGTTTTATATAGACTGGTTTGTGCCTTTCCAAATCAAGTCCTATCAGTTTAATTAAGCACAACTGGACTCCAATGAAGGAATAGAACCATCTCAAGGAGGATCACAAGGAAATGGACAGCATGTGATTTATATATGAGTGTTTGAGTAAAGGGTCTGAATACTTATGACCATGTAATATTTCCGTTTTTCTTTTTTAACAAATTTGCACAAATATCTACATTTCTGGGGGGTTTCAAGTCACGATGGGGTGCAGAGTGTACATTAATGAAAAAAAAAAATGAACTTTTTTGAATTTACCAAATGGCTGCAATGAAACAAAGAGTCAAAAATGTAAAGGGATCTTAATACTTTCCTTAGCCACTGTAGTTCTTATGTGAATATATAAACTTAGGCTTTACAATACATTATAACAAAGGAAATTACCTTGATACTGGTATTTGAAGCCCATCTACCTTCTTTGCATTGGAGTCACTTTCTGTAATCCTTTTATAAAATAATTTTTTTAATTCTTGTAAAATAAAGATTTAAAATAAAGATTAAATAAAAAAAAACTATAGTGACAAGTGTCACTCTATCCTTTGTGAGGTAACAATGGTGATATTTTGGTTTAGTCATGCTGAAGGACAGCACTAGGATGCAGTGAACATGCATAGCAGTATGGCTAAAGTTTTTAACTGTCATGTGTACTGAGCCTTGAAAAAGTATTCATACCATGTGAGAATGTGATATAGTGCTTTGATATTTTTTGCAATACAGGTGTTAGTGTGTGCTGCACTTGTCTTATATCAGCATGTATCATGTGTGCTACGCTTCACTGCAAGGTAGGCATGAGTGGGCCAGAATGGAAACAGCTTGATGGTGGGACAGATGCAGATAGATGAGACCATGTTCAAGAATACTATATGGGCAATTTGCAGTCCAGTAATGTATCTGTGACAGACCCAGTTCATTGCTTTGAAGGTGGAAGAAGACTAACTTCATCTCTTGGTCTTGTGTGGCGGTACAGGTTGCATCAATGTTATGTTTGTCCCAGTTTTGATGAGAGATGCTCTCTATTCTAGCCCATAGAAGGGGGAGACACAAGAATGATGTACGGCACATAATTGTTTTAGTTGTCGAAGACCACCAGGGTATCCATGCTGGATAAGCAGGGTATGTAACGGTTAAGTATTGGTCATGTCTGTATTTTAGAAAATTCCCTGTTCCTGAACAATTTTCTTCCTAAATTTCCAACCCTTTATAACCTGTAAATGATTACCACATATTTAGAAATGATCATTTGTATAGTATAATATTTAAAATCTTTACGTGCACATGTAAAAAGGAGAACTATAAATATTACCCCATACTATTAAAACTCAATTTTATCTTTATAAAGAATATGTTTCATGATGTTTATTATATGAATCAGTAATAAAGATTTCAACATTGTTTCTGGCAATGTTGTCTTTCCCCGTAAATCAAAATAAGTACAACTGCTAAGTTTTACCAGAAGAAATCACAGTCACGTTTGATGTACATTATAACTGGACCCAAGAGAGGTTTTTGAAATGTTGTCCTACAATTATCAGATGAAAAATAGCCAACTCGTACCCTGGTTGCTAATATATTAGCCTATTATTTGCAGTGAGAAGCTGGGAAAGCATACCTCAAGCCCTACTCCATGAATGGTTCTGATTTGAACATTATACTATGAACAGATGTATAGATACTGTTAATAGCTCCTTCTGGAAACATTAATCACATGGTTTTGCTAATAATATTTGCTGCAAGTATTTAAAGTTAAAGCAGATCCAGGATTGATATGATTCAAAAAGTGTCACCTTGCTAAAAGTCTCACTTATTAATTAGTATGGATAACTGCAAACCACCGAGGCAGTACCTTACATACAGAGATAGTTTCCATTATGCTTTATGGGTAATCTTGTGTGGGTGCCAAATCAATTAGAAATTAATCTTTCTGCACTTCAACCCTAGTGATACATTGGCAAGTTCTGGAGAGGTTCCAGCTTTCTACCAAGGAAATTATTACACTTTTAATGTAGGGTGAAAGATTGATGGCAGTAATGTTACATTACCCTAACCGAAGACGTTATGACTTGTGGCCTCATATATCATGCACAAAAAGGAACAGAACCTAGTTCTCTCTACAAGAATGACCAATGTTTACAAAGATTTATGAATCAATTGATACCAAAAATTGGGGCCTATAGAATTTGTACATTTCTCAGACTATGCAGTATTTATACCACATATATATGATTAGAATTGGCTGACAAGTAAGAGCATTAGTAAATGAAATGTTGGGCTGAATGACTAAGAGGTAGGCCACACACAGCCCCAAGTATACAACAGGAGGCCACACACAGCCCCCAGTATACAGCAGGAGGTCTCACACAACCCTTAGTATACAGCAGGAGACCACACACAGCCCTCAGTATGCAGCAGGAGGCCACACACAGCCCTCAGTATACAGCAGGAGGTAACAAACAGCCCTCAGTATACAGCAGGAGGCTGCACACAGCCCTCAGTATATAACATGAGGCAACAAACAGCCCTCAGTATACAGTAGGAGGCTGCACACTGCCCTCAGTAAACAGCAGGAGACAGCCCACATTCCTCAGTATACTGCAGGAGGCCACGCATAGCCCCAAGTATACAGCTGGAGGCCTCACACAGCCCTCAGTATACAGCAGGAGGCCACACACAGCCCTCAGTATACAGCAGGAGACCACCCACTGCCCTCAGTATACAGCAGGAGGTCTAATACTTTGTTTCTTTTATATGCAAAATGGTCACTATCCCGGGCAACACCAGGTGCTACAGCTAGTTAATAATATAATGCGATAGATGATACAGTTGTGGTTGCACTGTGCTATCAGTATTTTATTTCTAGGTATGGGAATGCTAATGAGATCTATATTGTACCTTCAAATATTAATATTACATTTACAAATCAGGGCTTTGCAGTTGTTGAGCCATGCAATGGAACAATTCCTTTAAATCTACAAATAATGGGTATTCAAATAACCTAATGTATTTTTTAGGTTATTAGAATGCATTGCATATACAGTCATTTCTGGAATTGGTGGCACCCTTACAATTGTTCTAGAAAATGAAGTATTTTTCCCAGAAAATTATGACAATTAAACATGTTTTGTCATACATACAGTACAGACCAAAAGTTTGGACGCACCTTCTCATTCAAAGATTTTTCAGTATTTTCATGACTATGAAAATTGTAGATTCACACTGAAGGCATCAAAACTATGAATTAACACATGTGGAATTATATACTTAATATAAAGTGTGAAACAAATGAAAATATGTCTTATATTCTAGGTTCTTCAAAGTAGCCACCTTTTGCTTTGATTACTGCTCACCTCCTTCCCCATGTCCACATCATGTCACTGATGAGATCCTCACTGCCACAGCTGTCCCCCCCTGGGAAGGAGAATTAACTCATTCTCCTTCACAGAGGGGACGGCTGTACAGTGAGTATCTTATCACTAACAGCACAAAGGAAAGAGGTGATCTCGCACACAGCAGCACTGTGCACTCAGCGGCCATCTCCTTTACACAGCTACATATTCTGTACAGTGTTGCAGACAGAAGGAGATGACCGCTGAGTGCAATTCAGAGTCTACATAGGTGAATGGGGTGGGTGGTCATATTGGAGACTGGAGGGGGGGTGCTTTTAGGAGGCTGGGGGCGTGCTTCTAGGAGACTGGGGGGCATGCTTCTAGGAGACTGGAGGGGTGTGCTTCTAGGTGACTGGGGGCAGGCTTCTGGGAGACTGGTTGTAAATGACAAATAGTGACATTTAGTGAGCGCAGGTGCACACCAAATACAATACTTACAATAGTAGAAAAAAGCGGCAGTCTACTATGACAATTAGGACATAGGAATATTTCATTAAGCAAAAATTGCAGCACTTAGCTTCACAAAAAGCATCCCCCATATGCTGTGAGAGCAGGCACTGGTGAGAGTGTGACAAACAGTACCAACACAAACATCACTGCAGTTCAGGGATAGCACAGTGGCTATCTTGCAAGTTTGAACTGAGATGCACTCCCTGACATCACCGCTCCTCACACACATTGTCTCACGATACCAGAAAAGATATATCCACCTCATCTCATGCAATATCACAGCTCTCATGAGACAGCTAGTGTTATGAGTGCTGATGTCACTGAGGGTATTTCAAGTCATACAGTGGAATTCCCTGCTGCATTATACCAGCTGTATAATCTGAGACAACCACAAGAAAGTCATGAAGATGTCCAAGGTTAATAAGCGAATCCGGAAGCATGGTGAGTGGTGACAGCGGCGCTGACGTTTGCTAAGTAATAGTGTAGGAAGATCATTTCTATGCCAAAACAGCGAGGCTTAATTGTAAAACGGTTTGAGCTGTATTTGGCAGCTTTTGGGCCCTTTTAAGGTGTTTTCTAGACCCTTGATTTGAATTGGGTTCGGAAGTTTCTCGAACTGTTCGTGGAACATATGCCCATTTGGTGGACTGAATTAAATACAAACTTCAAAAGGTTTGCTCATCGCTAGTTACAATGTGTTATCTAGTGTCTTAAAGCTGAGCTTACGCACACATCATGGGTCTTCCAGCAGGACAATGACAATGACTCCAGATATACATCTAGAGGCACTCAGATATAGATGGAAACAAAGCGCTGGACAGTTCTGATATGACCAGCAGTAAGTCTGGATCTAAATTGCATTGATCACCTGTGGAGGGATGTCAAAATTGGTGTTGGCAGAAGCCACCCTTCAAACATGAGAGACCTGCAGCAATTTGCAAAAGAAAAGTGGTCCAAAATTCCAGTTGAGAGGTGGAAGAAGCTTGTTGATGATTATGGAAAGCGATTGAATACAATTATTAATTCCAAAGAGTGTACAACTGAATAACAAGTTTAGGGTGCCAACAATTTTGGCTGGCCCATTTTTGGAGTTTTGTGTGAAATGATGTCCAATTTGCCTTTTTTGCGTTGTTCCAAAAGATCCAAAGGAAATAAACATGTGTACAACAAAACATGTGTAATTGCAAGAATTTTCTGGAACAATTTCAAGTGTGCCACTTTCGGCCATGACTCTATATTTAATGGGAAAGCAGATCTCAAACAGCATTAAACTATTTCACTTGCTTTACATTATTTTACACTACTTTGCAATAATGAAATGAGAAATTAAAGGAATTAATGTGATTAAATGGGTGCTGAAAAATGTGGTTTCCAGTAAAATGTAAACAGATAAATCCTACTAGTCCTTAGTGGGTTTATGTAAAATATTTTAATGTTGGCACTATAACTCTAAATGCATATATTGATTTCTGATATAAAAACAAGATTTTTCTGAAAGTGGACCTATTGTTTTAGTATTTTATGGAAGCAATGTGGGTTAAGTCATAAAACTAAACAATAAAAATACATCATTGAGCTAAGAGGCTGTTTCACATCAACCATCTGAATGTTTATTATTGGAACAGTAATTACATTAATATGTGACCTATTAGAAAGCTTTATATGATTTCCAATAAATACAATCCAATTAAGATTTGTAAAAGAAATTGTGTACTGTAGTTCCAGAATGTTCATTCTTATCTTAGAAAATTCGTGGCTTAAGTAATACTTTTAATGCCAGAATGGCCATTGGGCATAATGTTCCACTTTGATACTTACCATTTTCTGGCATAAACAAATAGTTTGGCATATAAGACCAAGCTTCAGATCCTCCGATATTTATTTTTAGAGCATCAAGTTAAAATTGCCAGTCATACTGAAAATGGTCAACTATGGATTCATTTTAAAATTATTGCCTGACACGAGAAAGCCGGAGCCTTTAAAAGTGGAGAATTTGATGTTCGAGTAATTAAATATAGGAATATATAGGACTCTAATAAATTTAGTGTTGTATATAGCCCCACTGTCAAAATGTAGCAGACTCGAGTAGGCATACCATTGGTGCCACCTGTCTTGCTGCACCAGGACAAGAGGTAAGAGGGCTATTTTCACCTCCAAAGCAGCAAGAAGTTTATATTACAGATACATAATTGGGTATAGTACAGACCTGGGTAAAGTGTGTCCCATGGGCTATATCCCAGCCTCTGGCCGTTCCAGTCCAACCTACAGACTCAGACAGCTCAAGGACTGAAAACCGCAAAATAAATTCAGATACTTGACAAGAACACCTAGATAAATTCAGACCAAAGACCAAACCCCTATGTGGGTGGATATATGGTGTCTATGTATATTTGTGCTAATAAACATATATTATTAGGTGTTTGTAAAAATTTCTATATTTGGATGACGACTGAACCATTAGATTAAACTTATGAGGCAAATAATGCATTCTGTCCGTTTGCCCTTATGATGTTGGTTTGCCCTTATGATGCCTATATAATAGTTTTGCTATTATATTGTATCTGTTTTCATGATGAATGTTAACTTTAACTGAATTAACAAGGTACAGTTAGTCACATCTGGAGCTACCTTATACTTCTAAGTTCCTTTTGTGCACCTGGTGCTGCCAAACTTCAGCTCCCAAGACTAGAGAGGGGCTTATGATCAAAAATGATAAGTATTATAAAAACAACAGCTATTAATATCTGTGCAATGGTGTTAAATAATTATTGTCTCCATTATTTGATAAAGTATTACTGCTCAGCTCTTTCTGTCAGTCCTGTAGATGTGACCATCGCTCAATTCTGATTCCTTTCCACTGTGGTTGTGGAATGAGCAGCACATGGGAACTTGGTACTCTATTGTAGAAAATCTATGATGCTCTAAACTGGTCTTCTCTCTATGTTGTCCTAGTGTAAGGCTTAGGCAATGGTGGATTAACTGAACTGCAAGGCAGCAAACGCAGTAAGCTGGACACACTTGCCAGTAGCCGTCCAACTACTGCGCACCTTTAAGGCCTGGGGTGCTCTTCACCTGCCTGTTGGCCCTAAAAAAGGGGGGACTTTAGCAGAGTCCTTCCCAGGCATCATGCAACACAGTGGCTGGTGGCCGGGCACACAGGTCACAGTGGGATTAACCACACCAATAACAAAGTAAGCAGTTCAAAAAAAAATCAAAGGGCAAATATTATCCCTATCTTCAAAAAGGGGAAGAAGGTGGACCCAGGGAAATATTGGCCTGTAAGTCTGACTTCTATATCAGCAAAGATCTTTGAACAATTTATTAAACATTATACAGTATATGCAAGTACTTGGATGAGAATTAAATGATTTACCAAAGGCAACCTGGGTTTGTAACTAATAAGTCATGTCAGAACTTAATTTTCTTATGTGATATATTCACTGACTGTGCGATTCAGGGAAATGCAGTAGATATAGTACAACAACATCGCATGTGAAAAGACGGGTATACTAATAGATAACAGAATGAACATGAGTCAACAGTGTGATGCAGCAGCAACAAAGGCAAACACAATTCTGGGATATATTAACAGATGCATACATTCTAGATCAAGATTTGAAGTCATTATCACCCTCTGTTTCTCTTTTGTCAGACCTCATCTGGAATATTGTGTCCAGTTCTAGACACAACATTTTAAAAAATACATCAACAAACTGGAGCAAGATCAGAGAAGAGAAGCCAGAATGGTGACTGGTCTGCAAACCATGTCCTTTGATGAATGGTTACAGTACTGGGAATATTTAGCTTGCAAAAAAGAGACTGAGAGGAGACTTAATACAGTGCATCTCAATAAATTATCATCAAAAAGTTAATTTATTTCAGTAAGTCAATAAATAAAGTGAAACACATACATTATATAGAGTCATTACAAACAGTGTGATCTTTTAGAAGTGTTTAGTTCTGTTAATGATGATGATTATGGCTTACAGCCAATGAAAACCGAAAATTCATTATCTCAGAAAATTAGAATAATTAACACAAAGCACTTGCAAAGTTTTACAAAGCATTTAAAATGGTCCCTTAATCTGGTTCAGTAGCCTACATTATCATGGGGAAGACTGCTGACTAGTGATGAGAGAGTACTAAAATGCTCGGGTGCTCGAAGCTCGGGCCGAGCATCCCAAGATACTCGTGTACTCGGCCCGAGCACCGAGCCCAATGTAACAAAAGTCTCAGAAGAGTGCTGAAATGACATGGCAACACCATGGGGAAGACCCCTGTAAGCATTTCTCACTCAAAAGTCACAGCTGTGAACAATGTTGTCCGAGTTTCACGCCAATTTTACGGAGTCACCAGAAAACCTTCCAAAATGACACCAAAATAAATATTCAGGGTGGAAATGTTATGGGCACATACCCAATAGTGAGATACAGCTGGTGTATGTTACTTTTTGTGATTACATGAAAGATTTTACGTGAAAACATTGTGCGGCACTCCGATGTCCCTGAGAAGCGACGTACATGAAGCCCTGTCTTGACATAATGTGCCCATTTTGAGGAAGTGGGTCTATTGTAGTATTCTCCTTTGCCAGGGCAGTCAAAAATTGGGAGGTTCACCAATGCCCCTGGATAGAGACGTGCATGAGGGCCTGTAAACCTGAAGTGCCCATTGTAAGGAAGTGGGTGTATTGTAGTATAACCCTTTGGCAGGGCAGCAAAAAATTGGGAGGCTCCACATTGTCCCTGGATAGAGACGTGCAGGAGGGCCTGTAAACCTCAAGTGGGTGTATTGTAGTATAGCCTTTTGGCAGGGCAGTCAAAAATTGGGAGGCTCCACATTGTCCCTGGATAGAGACGTGCAGGAGGGCCTGTAAACCTCAAGTGGGTGTATTGTAGTATAGCCCTCTGGAAGGGCAGCTAAAAATTGGGAGGTTCAACAATGTCCCTGGATACAGACGTGCAGGAGGGCCTGTAAACCTGAAGTGGGTGTATTGTAGTATAGCCCTTTGGCAGGGCAGCCAAAAATTGGGAGACTCCACATTTTCCCTGGATAGAGACGTGCAGGAGGGCCTGTAAACCTCAAGTGGGTGTATTGTAGTATAGCCCTTTGGCAGGGCAGCCAAAAATTGGGAGGCTCCACTTTGTCCCTGGATAGAGACGTGCATGAGGGCCTCAAAACATTTTTTCCATTGAAAAGGAACGGGTCTCCTGTCGTTGTAATGCCCATTCTAAAAGAATGGGCGAAAAAATTTACCACTGGGGGTATACCTGAAACAACAGCCTAACTACTGTAACGGTCATCATGGTGGCACATGAGGAGAAGGAGGAGCAGTCCAGCGATTAGCCAAAGTCCAGAAGTGTGTACCCATGAGTGAGTGGAAGTACATGGCAAATTTCCATAACAAAATTTAAATTCTGCTGTCATTTGTTGGTGGTGTGGTGAAGTCTGGCCCAATCCAACCCTTGTTCATCTTGATCAGAGTCAGCATGTCAGCATTTTCAGTTGACAGGAGGGTGCGTTTATCAGTAATGATTCCACCTGCGGCACTGAAAACACGCTCTAACAAAATGCTAGGGGCAGGGCAGGCCAGGACTTCCAAGGCATAGAGATCCAATTCATGCCACGTGTCCAGCTTGGAGACCCAATAATTGTAAGGCACAGAGGAATCTCGCAGTACAGTTGTTCGATCTGCAAGGTACTCCTTCAGCATCTGGCCAAATTTAGCATTTCTTGTGGCACTACCCTGCACCTCAGGGGCTGTGGTACGTGAGGGGGCTGAGAAAACTGTCCCAAATCGTAAAGACTGTTCCCCTACCTCTGGCGGATTGGACTTGTGCCTCTCTCGGCCGTACGCCTTGGTTGTCCACCGATTCCTGACCTATGCCGTTAGCGTTTTGTGAGGGGAATGCTTTGCCTACTTTCGTGACTATGGCCTTCTGGAACTGCTGCATTTTGGCTGACCTCTCCACCTCAGGAATGAGAGACTTAAAGTTCTTCTTGTACCGTGGGTCTAAGAGTGTTGCCAACCAGTACTGATTGTCGGCCAAGATATTCTGAACGCGAGGGTCACGAGCCAGGCAGCTTACCATAAAGTCAGCCATCAGTTCAGTATCCTGACCAACACGATGACTGAACATGCTGTCCTCCTCATCTCCCCTGTCCTCTGGCCAGCCACGCTGAAGCGAGGGTATGACTGGTGTGCATGTCATATCCTCAATTTGGCTAGAGAGTTGCTCCATGTCTTCATCCTCCTCCTCCTCCTCCTCGTCATAGTCCTCCATTGCACGTTGTGATGAGATGAGGCTGGGCTGTGTGTTATCACCCACACCAACTAATGTTTCTTGCTCCAAGTCATCGCGCTCTGCCTGCAAGGCATCCTCTTTGTTTATCAGCAGAGACCGTTTTAGAAGGCAGAGTAGCGGTATGGTGACGCTAATAATGGCGTCATCGCCGCTCACCATCTTGGTGGAGTCCTCAAAGTTTTGGAGGACGGTACATAAGTCGGACATATATCTCCACTCCTCAGGTGTTATGTGTGGAGTTTGACCCATTTCCCGACGGCTTAGGTGATGCAGGTAGTCAAAAACTGCCCTTTTCTGCTCACATATCCTGACCAACATGTGCAGAGTTGAATTCCAACGCGTGGGGACATCACACACCAGTCTGTGGGAAGACGCAAACGGCGCTGAAAGCCGGCAAGGCCGGCTGAAGCAGCAGGTGACTTGCGAAAATGTGCAGACAGGCGGCAAACTTTTACCAGCAGATCAGACAGCTCTGGGTATGACTTTAGAAACCGCTGAACCACCAGGTTGAACACATGGGCCACGCATGGAACATGCGTCAGCTGGCCTCGCCTCAAAGCTGCCACCAGGTCCCGGCCATTGTCACACACGACCTTTCCTGGCTTTAAGTTCAGAGGTGTGAGCCAGTGATCTGACTGCTGTTTCAGAGCTGTCCACACCTCTTCTGCATTGTGGGGTTTGTCACCTATGCATATTAGCTTCAGCACAGCCTGTTGCCGCTTCGCAGAGGCAGTGCTGCAGTGCTTCCAGCTTGGGACTGGTGTGGAGGGTAAAGTGGATGAGGATGCGCAGGAGGAGGAGGAGGAGGAGGAGGCTGAGCAGCATGACATTCCGGAGCTGTAGAGTGTGGGTGAAACCCTGACTGAGGTAGGGCCTGCAATCCTTGGTGTGGGAAGGACGTGTTCCGTCCCTCACTCAGACTGGGTCCCAGCTTCCACAATATTAACCCAGTGTGCCGTCAAGGGGATGTAGCGGCCTTGCCCACAAGCACTTGTCCACCTGTCTGTGGTTAGGTGGACTTTGGCTGAAACAGCGTTGTTCAGGGCACGTGTGATGCTTTGGGACACGTGGTTATGCAATGCGGGGATGGCACATCTGGAGAAATAGTGGCGGCTGGGGACCGAGTAACATGGGACAGCAGCCACCATCAGGTTGCGGAATGCTTCCAACTCCACCAGCCGGAAAGGTAACATTTCTAGCGCGAAATGTGATAATTTAGGACTGTGGCATGTGGGGCGTTGGCAGCGTATTTGCGCCTGCGTTCAAAGGTTTGCTGAATGGATAATTGAACACTGCGCTGGGACAAGGACGTGCTTGATGGTGGTGTTATTTGTGCGTGGGCAACGTCAGGTGCAGGGCCGGAGGCTTGTTCGTGGCCAGCATGGACAAGGGATTGGCTCGCACGCACAACACGCGAAGACGTAGCAGTGACATCAGCAAGCACCGCTCCTCGACTCTGTTGTACTTCCCACAAAGTCGGGTGCTTGGCTGACATGTGCCTGATCATGCTGGTGGTGGTCAGGCTGCTAGTTTTCGTACCCCTGCTGATGCTGGCATGGCAGGTGTTGCAAATAGCCTTTTTAGAGTCATCTGGAGCAAACTTAAAAAACTGCCAGACTTGGGAAGACCTAACATTTGCACAGGCACCTTATGTCATGTTGTTGTTCCGGGGAACGGTTGCCTGCCTTCTGCCTGCGGACATGACCCTGCTCCTTACTGCCTGTTGGGAAGCTAAGCCTCCCTTCCCCTGTGCACTGCTGTCCTCGCTCTGCATATCCTCCTGCCAGGTTGGGCCAGCTACTGGATCATCCACCACGTCGTCTTCCTCTTCCGCACCCTGGTCCTCCTCCTGACTTCCTGGCAATTGTGTCTCATCATCGTCCACCCCTTGTTGAGACACATTGTCAACGTTCCCTTCGTGAGAACGTGGCTGCTCAAATATTTGGGCATCTGTACATACCATCTCATCACCCACTTCAACAGTAGCTGGCGAGAGGCCAGATTCTGCGAATGGATACGTGAACAGCTCTTCCGAGTGTCCTAGTGTGGGATCAGTAATGTCCGTGGACATGTACTCGGCCTGGTGGTAGGAAGGAGGATCAGGTTGGAAATGTGCGGTGCAGTATCACGGCTACTGACACTTGACCGTGTGGAAGACAGGGTGTTTGTGGAGGTGCCAATCTGACTTGAAGCATTATCCGCTATCCAAGTAACAACCTGTTGACACTGGTCTTGGTTCAAGAGCGGTGTACTGCTGCGGGCCCCAAGAATTTGGGACAGGACGTGAGAGCGAGTAGATGTGCCACTTTGTTGTTGCGAAATTAGTGCTTGCACACGACCTCAGCCTCTGCCTGCACCACCATTACGTCCACTTCCTTGTCCCTTGCCAACACCCTTGCGCATTTTTCCTATATACAGCTACAACAGTCTGGTGACTGTTCTGGTCACAGGAAAGCTGGATATTAGACCCTGCCTCTTTACAGCTAGTCAATTACAACAGTCTGGTGACTGTTCTGGTCACAGGGAAGCTGGATATTACACCCTGCCTCTTTAGAGCTAGTCAATTACAACAGTCTGGTGACTGTTCTGGTCACAGGAAAGCTGGATATTAGACCCTGCTTCTTTAGAGCTAGTCAATTACAACCATCTGGTAACTGTTCTGGTCACAGGAAAGCTGGATATTAGACCCTGCTTCTTTAGAGCTAGTCAATTACAACAGTCTGGTGACTGTTCTGGTCACAGGAAAGCTGGATATTAGACCCTGCCTCTTTACAGCTAGTCAATTACAACAGTCTGGTGACTGTTCTGGTCACAGGAAAGCTGGATATTAGACCCTGCCTCTTTAGAGCTAGTCAATTACAACAGTCTGGTGACTGTTCTGGTCACAGGAAAGCTGGATATTAGACCCTGCCTCTTTAGAGCTAGTCAATTACAAGAGTCTGGTGACTGTTCTGGTCACAGGAAAGCTGGATTTTAGACCCTGCCTCTATACAGCTAGTCAGCTACAACAGTCTGGTGACTGTTCTGGTCACAGGAAAGCTGGATTTTAGACCCAGCCTGTATACAGCTAGTCAGCTACAACAGTCTGGTGACTGTTCTGGTCACAGGAAAGCTGGATATTAGACCCTGCCTCTTTAGAGCTAGTCAATTACAACCATCTGGTGACTGTTCTGGTCACAGGAAAGCTGGATATTAGACCCTGCCCCTTTACAGCTAGTCAATTACAACAGTCTGGTGACTGTTCTGGTCACAGGAAAGCTGGATATTAGACCCTGCCTCTTTACAGCTAGTCAATTACAACAGTCTGGTGACTGTTCTGGTCACAGGAAAGCTGGATATTAGACCCTGCCTCTTTAGAGCTAGTCAATTACAACAGTCTGGTGACTGTTCTGGTCACAGGAAAGCTGGATATTAGACCCTGCCTCTTTACAGCTAGTCAATTACAACAGTCTGGTGACTGTTCTGGTCACAGGAAAGCTGGATATTAGACCCTGCCTCTTTACAGCTAGTCAATTACAACAGTCTGGTGACTGTTATGGTCACAGGAAAGCTGGATATTAGACCCTGCCTCTTTAGAGCTAGTCAATTACAACAGTCTGGTGACTGTTCTGGTCACAGGAAAGCTGGATTTTAGACCCTGCCTCTATACAGCTAGTCAGCTACAACAGTCTGGTGACTGTTCTGGTCACAGGAAAGCTGGATTTTAGACCCAGCCTGTATACAGCTAGTCGGCTACAACAGTCTGGTGACTGTTCTGGTCACAGGAAAGCTGGATTTTAGACCCTGCCTGTATACAGCTAGTCAGCTACATTAGTCTGGTGACTGTTCTGGTCACAGGAAAGCTGGATTTTAGACCCTGCCTGTATAAAGCTAGTCAGCTACAATAGTCTCCTGACTGTTCTGGTCACAGGAAAGCTGGATTTTAGACCCTGCCTGTATACAGCTAGTCAGCTACAACAGTCTCCTGACTGTTCTGGTCACAGGAAAGCTGGATTTTAGACCCTGCCTGTATACAGCTAGTCAGCTACAACAGTCTCCTGACTGTTCTGGTCACAGGAAAGCTGGATTTTAGACCCTGCCTGTATACAGCTAGTCAGCTCCAACAGTCTCCTGAGGACTGTTCTGGTCACTGTAAAGCTTGGACTCCAATCTGGATCACCCTGCCTATATCCTCCTAGATTAGTCCTGAGAAGGACTGTTGTGGTCAGCAGCAGTTTGCAGCCCTGCTCCGGATCTATCTATGAGGTCCGCAAATCTGTCCCTAAGCAGCAGCAGACACTCTCCCTTCACTCACTGTCTGGATGGCTGTGTGCAGAGCACATCGCGGCCAGGTCTTATAAAGGCTCGGTCATGCTGTGCGGGTCGGCCAATCACTACAATGCCACAACTAACAGGGCTGTGGCATTGCAGTGACTGCCAGCCAATCCCTGCATGTGGGCTGGCTCTCTAAAGAGCGCCAACATGCAGGGATGAGGACCCCGAGTACAGCACGAGTATCGCGAGATTACTCGGTACTCGCCGAGTAGCCCGAGTACAGTGACACTCGTGCGAGTACTGAGTAGTCACAAGCATACTCGCTCATCACTACTGCTGACTGATGTCCAGAAGGCATTTATTGACACTCTCCACAAGGAGGGTAAGCCACAAAAGGTCATTGCTAAAGAAGCTGGCTATTTACAGAGTGCTGTATCCAAAGATATTAATGGAAAGTTGAGTGAAAGGAAAAAGTGTGGTAGATTAAGGTGCAAAAACAATCGGATATCCGCAGCCTTGAAAAATATTGTTAAGAAAAGGCCATACAAAGGCCATACAAAAATGTGGGGGAAATTCACAAAGAGTGGACTGGACTACTGAGTCAGTGCTACAAGAGCTACCATACACAGATGTATCCAGGACATGGGCTACAACTGTCAGATTCCTTGTGTCAAGCCACTCACAAACAATAGACAATGTATGACGTGTCTTACCTGGGCCAAGGAGAAAAAGAACTGGACTGTTGCTCAGTGGTCCAAGATGTTGTTTTCATAACACCTCAGCAGTGCCACAGGCTGCTCGCCTCCATGCCACGCCACATTGATGCAGCAGTTCATGCAAAAGGAGCCCCGACCAAGTATTGAGTGCATTTACTGTACATACTTCTCAGTAGCCCAATATTTATTATTTAAAAATCATTATTTCAGTTGATCTTATATAATATTCTAATTTCAGATATAATTTATTTGGGATTTCATTGGCTGAAAGCCATAATCATCAACTGCAGTCTTGTGCTTATGCTAATGTGCTGCACTGTTGTCCCGGTGTTTGATAACACTTTTCTCTGCAATCATACATGTAATCATTGAAGTAAATGTATGATTCCACTCAGCATCCCAGTGCCTATTAAGGTACCATTACACACAGAGATATCTGTGCAGACATTGCTTGCAACTCACTGGTTGCAGTGAAATCACGGAAACATTGTTCCATTTTGTTGCCTTGTGCAATATGGAACAATGTGTCCATGATTTCATTGCAACCAGTGAGTTGCAAGCAATGTCTGCACAGATATCTCTGTGTGTAACAGTACCTTAAGACACTGGCTTCACTTTATAGCCCTAAAACCTGCTGCTTGGTCCTCCTTAAGCTCAAATGCATTATTCCACACACTTCTGTTTATCATCCTCCTCCAATTCATGCATAATTAACATTCAGCACAGCTTTTGATGAAGTGATTTCAGTACATGTTGACATGTTGTTCTGCTGATGTGTACCCTGATGGGGTAATTTTTGCCTCCATTTCCCAAGTTTTCTCCTTAATCTTTCCTGGATGTCTGCATCAACAGCAGGTGTCCAAACTCATGGTTGGCTATTAATTTTGGCATTAACCATGGATTCTGTTTTTTTTGCCACTTCACTGCAAAAAAAGTGCAATATATAGATTTTTGTTGGAAGGTGATGGAATATAAATTGATAAGCAATACAATTTAGTGTTTCTGAGATAAGCCTGTTCATACATAGCAGACGTCTATACACTTTGATTGTTTGTCTCTCCACCTTATGCTCCAGCTTTCTTTCCAGATATTCTCAGTTTATTTATTCATATTTTGATCCCTTTATCCACTACTTCATCTAGTTTTCATTTTTCATATGGTGTATTTGATTTCCCCTCCTCTATCCTCCTTCCCAACCTATTTTTACCCAGTCCAGTTTCCATATGAACCTTGTACTTAAGTTGTACAGCACTAAACGCTGTAGTGGTCATGCGGACAGGTGGTCGCCCAAATTTTTTTGTGTTTTGTTCTTTTCTCCCAAACCATTTTTTGTTCTGTTTACTCAATTTGACATATGCTCTATTTTGTATTATTAAGCTCTCACTGATCTCAGGGAGACCAGTCGAGGAAAACACTGTGGGCAGCCGGCTAAAGCGCTCCAACATAGTGAAATCCATGGTGCATTGCCCCCTGGGAATTTGAATATACAAATGGAGTCTGTGGATCCTCGTTTAAGAGTGTCAAACATGGGACTAGCCAGGGCTGGGTCCTTCCCTGGAGGGATATCTGGCTAGTCCCATGTTTGAGACTCTTAAATGAGGCTCCACGGACTCCATTTGCATACTCAAATTCCAGGGGGCAATGCACCATGGATTTCACTGTGTTTGAGCGTTTTAGCCAGCTGCCCACAGTGTTTTCCTCGACTGGTCTCCCTGAGATCAGTGAGAGCTTTGTGATGTTGGTCTACCAGGCATTGCACCCACCTAGCCAGAATCCTACTCCACACTGATGAGGGGCAATACCCCGAAACAGCTGTCTGTGGATGGATACCTGGCTTTGGTAATTCCCTTGTCATATCCTTAAGCTCGTAACTGAGTGGGATATTGACTAAAAGGGCCACTTAATATGGTGGTTATGGTGGTCTCCGCAAGGAGTCCACCCCAGGGCTAGGTCCTTCCCTGCAGGGATATCCGGCTAGTCCCGTGTTTGAGACTCTTAAACGAGGCTCCATTGACTCTATTTGCATACTCAAATTCCCAGGGGGCAATGCCCCATGGATTTCACTGTGTTTGAGCGTTTTAGCCAGCTGCCCGCAGTGTTTTCCTCAACTGGTCTCCCTGAGATCAGTGAGAGCTTTGTGATGTTGGTCTACCAGGCATTGCTCCCACCTAGCCAGAATCCTACTCCCCACTGATGAGGGCAATACCCTGAAACAGCTGTCTGTGGATGGATACCTGGCTTTGGTAATTCCCTTGTCATATCCTTAAGCTCGTAACTGAACGGGATAGTGACTGAAAGGACCACTTAATATGGTGGTCTCCGCAAGGAGTCCACCCCAGGGCTAAGTCCTTCCCTGGAGGGATATCTGGCTAGTCCCGTGTTTGAGACTCTCAAATGAGGCTCCACGGACTCCATTTGCTATTTTGTATTATTGTCAGTTATTGACAAAGGTCTGGAGTAAGACCAAAACGTCTTTGTTTGTGCATCAGTGAATTAAAGAGATTTCCTTTTTCACTATTTGGGAGTGCCTGGTGTATTTATCACAGTCATGATGTCAGACTCCTCAGTGTTCAGTCCATTTTGTGACTTGTAATTATAGCCAAAAATATGTGTTATATATATTTATATATTAGCAATTTTCATTTTATAATAAGTAATAATATGTGATATTGTAAAATGATTGATGTAACTGTTATTATGAAAGATCTTTTTTGCAACTTTATTGGCAATACCAAAATTAAGCGATGAAGTAAATAATAAACTATGCATTCAGCATTGCCCATATAGCATAGTGTATATATAGTTTGTAAAAAAAAAAAACTAAATTATTCTGAAGAATAAACACATCCTTGTTGCTTTTGGAACAGAAAACATTATCCATTTCAAGATAAGACCTCTGTTATTCCCACTACTTCACCATATAACATTAACCAGACTCATAGTAATTGAAGGGCAAGGTCCCTGTACCAATGTTAGCTCTGCAGCCAATCAATTTATATTCCCACATGCTGGACAATCTCATAGCGGAACCACTGAGCTACCACCTTAGCCCCATACATCTGCAGAGACTGCAATTTGCTGCAGAACAATAGTGGCCTCTCCAGATGTGCCGGGATTAAAATGCTTGCACATCTGGCAATGAAGCTCCAGTATCCCCCATAAAGAGAAATTGGGGAAAACACAGGAAAACAAAGCACATTGAAATTAGTAAGAATTCTGAATTCTCTTCCTGTCTTCACTATATTACAGCATTAAATCTGACCATTTGCAAACACACACTAGGCAAAGTATTGGAAATCACGATCATTGTTCTACTAGTCCAACAAGGGACAGAGCAAAATAAAATAAGGACAAGTGCTTTAAAAATACACACATACACACACCTGTTCCTTTATCTAGACATGTACAACTTCTTTACTTGTAAAAAATAAAATATATCACTCAATCAAATTCTATATAATGGAAAAATAATATTACTACTTTAATATTATATATACTATTTAAATTAGATCTCCACTCAATAGTAATTTAGATATTAGCTAAAACATAAACCTCAACATTAACATAGCTTTATGTTATTTTACCCTGCACATCATACAGTACAAGAAAAATTAGATGATATAGACTATAAAAGAACTCTGGAGCAAGGCTCTGCGTGGCGTATGTAGGTGTTCACTTTGGTATGATTGTCATCGCTCTACAGGGAAAAGTAAGGGTACCGTTACACGTCGCAACATTGCATGCAATTTCACTTGCAATTTGCTGGTTGCAGTGAAATCATAGACTCATTGTTCTATTTTGTTGCTGTGTACAAATGGAACAATGTGTCCATGATTTCACTGCAACCAGCAAATTGCCAGTGAAATTGCAAGCAATGTTGCGACGTGTAACGGTACCCTTAGGATACCTTTACACGCTGCAACTATCACTGGCGATCAGTAGCAACCGAACGTGCGCATGCACATTTTTAACGGTTGCTAACGATCGCCGATGCTGCATGTACACGCCGCAATTGTGTAGTCAACCCAAGGTATCGTGGTTCCCCGAAAGTTGAGAGTGAACCTGCGGGAAACATCCGGTTGAATTCCATCGCCGCTTTACACACCGCAACCACCAAGGGAATGTGGGCATACCTGTGCAGCGCCGCAAGAACAGAGGTGTGACAGAGTTATGTATTCAGCGCCCCAAACACGCTGATTAGACAACGCAATAGCGTCATGATTGGCCAGCCTGCGCAGGAAGGCTGGCTAATACATGACGCCATTGCAATTATGTAGCCCCCACCAATCATCGCGGATGGGCCGCGGAAAACATCACGCTGTGGCACGCCCCTTGGAAATCACTAGGCGACGCAGATTCCATCCCTATCGCCCATTTACACGCCAATACCAGAGCAATTCACCATTTGGGTAGCCTCTGATTTTAGAACACTGCTTGGAAACCGCA
The DNA here is from genome assembly GCA_033576535.1 of Allobates femoralis. Classification (NCBI taxonomy): domain Eukaryota; kingdom Metazoa; phylum Chordata; class Amphibia; order Anura; family Aromobatidae; genus Allobates; species Allobates femoralis. Next base: position 189,870,518 of record JARQOC010000004.1, read on the forward strand.
ACCCGGAGCAACTGCGAAAATCCCGATCACTTTCCCAAATTACACGCCGCAACTTCGTAGCAATTTCAAGGCAACCATGACAAACATCTCGATTGCCTGGCAGTTGCTACACCGCGGTTGAGGCATGTAAAGGTACCTTTAAAGAGAACCTGTAAGCTACTTTAGATTCCCTAAGCTATCACTACTTGTTTTTGTACCTTCCTAGTACATTCCTAGGCATCTGTCTGAGTTAAAAGTGCAGTTTAATAGTTGCAAAAATGCATTTTTTTACTTACATTTTCTCCTGGTAACTATGCTCCGTCTAGTTGGATGGGGTGTTCTCTCCGGGCCCATGCCACCCTCGCTTTATGGTTATCACTTCCCGGTAGGCGTGACAGGTCCAGATGTGCTGCAGCTCATTTGGACCTGTTACAAGTGATCAGATGCTGCAGCAGTGTGGCACCCGATCTATCAATATATAAAATCAAATAATGAGAGCTGTAAACTGTGTAAAGGGAAAAAAAGTCCAAACGCTAAAATTACATTTTTATGGTCGCCGCAACATTGCTATAAAATGCAATAACAGGCGATCAAAACAGAACATCCACCCAAAATTGGCATCATTAGAAAAGTCAGCTCGAGCCGCAAAAAATAAGCCATCACACAGCCCAGATCCTGAATAATGAGAATGCTACAGGCCGCAGAACATGCGCAAAAAGTGCCTTTTTTTTCCAAACTTCAGAATTTTTTTTCACCACCTAAATAACGGTAAAAGTATATATGTTTGCTATTTACAAACTCGCACCAACCTGCGGCATCACACCATCATATCAGTTTTACCATTTAGTGAACATAGCGGCTAAAAAACCCAAAAAACTAACGTGTTGAGTTTTTTGTCCCTTTTCCATGTACACTATATGGTGAAATAAATAATTGCATCTGAAAGTACAACTTGTCCCACAAAAAACAAACCATCTATATTGTCAGAAAAATAAAAAACTTATGACTAGTGATGAGCGAGCATGCTCGCCACTACTCGGTACTCGCACGAGTATCACTGTACTCGGGCGACTCGCCGAGCACCGAGTAATCTCGCGATACTCGTGCTGTGCTCGTGGTCGTCATCTCTGCATGTTGGCGCTCTTTTGAGAGCCAGCCCACGTGCAGGGATTGGCTGGCAGACCACTGCAATGCCACAGCCCTGTTAGTTGTGGCATAGCAGTGATTGGCCGCCCTGCACAGCGTGACCGAGCCTTTATAACTCCCGGCGCGCTGTGCTCGGCACACAGCCATCCAGACAGTGAGTGTAGGGAGAGTGTCTGCTGCTGCTTAGGGACAGATTTGCGGCCCTCATAGGTAGATCCGGAGCAGGGCTGCAAACTGCTGCTGCTGACCACAACAGTCCTTCTCAGGACTAATCTAGGAGGATATAGGCAGGGTGATCCAGATCGGAGTCCAAGCTTTCCAGTGACCAGAACAGTCCTTCTCAGGACTAATCTAGGAGGATATAGGCAGGGTGATACAGATTGGGATCCAAGCTTTTCTGTGACCATTAGAGTCACCACACTCTTGTACTTACTACCTTAATACAGGATAGGGACTAAAATCCTCTCCTGACACCATTACAGTCACCAGACAGGTGTACGTACTACCTTAATACAGGTTAGGGACTAAAATCCTCTCCTGAAACCATTAAAGTCACCAGACAGGTGTACGTACTACCTTAATACAGGTTAGGGACTAAAATCCTCTCCTGAAACCATTACAGTCACCAGACAGGTGTACGTACTACCTTAATACAGGTTAGGGACTAAAATCCTCTCCTGAAACCATTAAAGTCACCAGACAGGTGTACGTACTACCTTAATACAGGTTAGGGACTAAAATCCTCTCCTGACACCATTAAAGTCACCAGACAGGTGTACGTACTACCTTAATACAGGTTAGGGACTAAAATCCTCTCCTGACACCATTAAAGTCACCAGACAGGTGTACGTACTACCTTAATACAGGTTAGGGACTAAAATCCTCTCGTGAAACCATTACAGTCACCAGACAGGTGTACGTACTACCTTAATACAGGTTAGGGACTAAAATCCTCTCCTGACACCATTAAAGTCACCAGACAGGTGTACATACTACCTTAATACAGGTTAGGGACTAAAATCCTCTCCTGAAACCATTAAAGTCACCAGACAGGTGTACGTACTACCTTAATACAGGTTAGGGACTAAAATCCTCTCCTGACACCATTAAAGTCACCAGACAGGTGTACGTACTACCTTAATACAGGTTAGGGACTAAAATCCTCTCCTGACACCATTACAGTCACCAGACAGGTGTACGTACTACCTTAATACAGGTTAGGGAACTAAAATCCTAACCTCTTGTGATCTCAACAGTCACCACACTGGTGTACGTCATACCTTGATACAGGTTAGGGAACTAAAATCCTAATCTCTTGTGATCTCAACAGTCACCACACTGGTGTACGTCGTACCTTGATACAGGTTAGGGAACTAAAATCCTAACCTCTTGTGATCTCAACAGTCACCACACTGGTGTACGTCATACCTTGATACAGGTTAGGGAACTAAAATCCTAATCTCTTGTGATCTCAACAGTCACCACACTGGTGTACGTCATACCTTGATACAGGTTAGGGAACTAAAATCCTAACCTCTTGTGATCTCAACAGTCACCACACTGGTGTACGTCATACCTTGATACAGGTTAGGGAACTAAAATCCTAATCTCTTGTGATCTCAACAGTCACCACACTGGTGTACGTCATACCTTGATACAGGTTAGGGACTAAAATCCTCTCCTGAAACCATTAAAGTAACCAGACAGGTGTACGTACTACCTTAATACAGGTTAGGGACTAAAATCCTCTCCTGAAACCATTACAGTCACCAGACAGGTGTACGTACTACCTTAATACAGGTTAGGGACTAAAATCCTCTCGTGAAACCATTACAGTCACCAGACAGGTGTACGTACTACCTTAATACAGGTTAGGGAACTAAAATCCTAACCTCTTGTGATCTCAACAGTCACCAGACTGGTGTACGTCATACCTTGATACAGGTTAGGGAACTAAAATCCTAACCTCTTGTGATCTCAACAGTCACCACACTGGTGTACGTCATACCTTGATACAGGTTAGGGAACTAAAATCCTAATCTCCTGTGATCTCAACAGTCACCACACTGGTGTACGTCATACCTTGATACAGGTTAGGGAACTAAAATCCTAATCTCTTGTGATCTCAACAGTCACCAGACTGGTGTACGTCATACCTTGATGCAGGTTAGGGAACTAAAATCCTAACCTCTTGTGATCTCAACAGTCACCACACTGGTGTACGTCATACCTTGATACAGGTTAGGGAACTAAAATCCTAATCTCTTGTGATCTCAACAGTCACCAGACTGGTGTACGTCATACCTTGATACAGGTTAGGGAACTAAAATCCTAATCTCTTGTGATCTCAACAGTCACCACACTGGTGTACGTCATACCTTGATACAGGTTAGGGAACTAAAATCCTAATCTCCTGTGACCTCAACAGTCACCAGACAGTTGTCGCTCTATACAGGCAAAATGCGCAAAGGCGTTGGCAAGGGCATTGGCAAGGAACAAGGAAGTGGATGTGATGGTGGTGCAGGCAGAGGCCGAGGTCGTGTGCAAGCACTAATTTCGCAACAACAAAGGGCCACATCTCCTTGCTCGCACGTCCTGTCCCAAATTCTTGGGGCCCGCAGCAGTACACCACTGTTGAACCAAGACCAGTGTCAACAGGTTGTTACTTGGATAGCGAATAATGGGCACCTCCACAAACACCCTGTCTTCCACACGGTCAACTCTCAGTAGCCGTGATACTGCACCGCACATTTCCCGACCTGATCCTCCTTCCTACCACCAGGCCGAGTACACGTCCACGGACATTACTGATCCCACACTAGGACACTCGGAAGAGCTGTTCACGTATCCATTCGCAGAATCTGGCCTGTCGCCACCTCCTCTTGAAGTGGGTGATGAGGAGATGGTATGTACAGATGCCCAAATATTTGAGCAGCCACGTTATGACGAACGGAACGTTGTCAAAGTGTCTCAACAAGGGGTGGACGATGATGAGACACAATTGCCAGGAAGTCAGGAGGAGGATCAGGGTGCGGAAGAGGAAGACGACGTGGTGGATGATCCAGTAGCTGACCCAACATGGCAGGAGGATATGCAGAGCGAGGACAGCAGTGCACAGGGGGAGGGAGGCGTAGCATCCCAACAGGCAGTACGAAGCAGGGTTGCGTCCGCAGGCAGAAGGCAGGCAACCGTTCCCCGGAACAACAACACGACTCAAGGTGCCTGTGCAAATGTTCGGTCTTCCCGAGTCTGGGAGTTTTTTAAGTTGGCTCCAGAAGACTCTAAAAAGGCCATTTGCCACACCTGCCATGCCACTATCAGCAGGGGTACAAAAACTAGCAGCCTGACCACCACCAGCATGATAAGGCACATGTCAGCCAAGCACCCGACTTTGTGGGAAGTACAACAGAGTCGAGGAGCGGTGCTTGCTGATGTCACTGCTACGTCTTCGCCTGTTGTGCATGTGAGACAATCCCCTGTCCATGCTGGCTGCGAACAAGCCTCCGGCCCTGCACCTGAAGTTGCCCACGCACAAATTACACCACCATCAAGCACGTCCTTGTCCCAGCGCAGCGTTCAATTATCCATTCAGCAAACATTTGAACGCAGGCGCAAATACGCTGCCAACGCCCCACATGCCACAGTCCTGAATGATCACATTTCGCGACTCATAGCGCTAGAAATGTTGCCTTTCCGGCTGGTGGAGACGGACGCATTCCGCGACCTGATGGCGGCTGCTGTCTCACGTTACTCGGTCCCCAGCCGCCACTATTTCTCCAGATGTGCCGTCCCCGCATTGCATAACCACGTGTCCAACAGCATCACACGTGCCCTGAACAATGCTGTTTCAGCCAAAGTCCACCTAACAACAGACACGTGGACAAGTGCTTGTGGGCAAGGCCGCTACATCTCCTTGACGGCACACTGGATTAATATTGTGGAGGCTGGGACCCAGTCTGAGCGAGGGACGGAACACGTCCTTCCCACACCAAGGATAGCAGGCCCTACCTCTGTCAGGGTTTCACCGACACTCTACAGCTCCGAAATGTCATGCTCTTCAGCCTCCTCCTCCTGCGCATCCTCTTCCACTGTACCCTCCACACCACTCCCAAGCTGGAAGCACTGCAGCACTGCCTCTGCAAAGTGGCAACAGGCTGTGCTGAAGCTAGTCTGCATAGGTGACAAACCCCACAATGCAGAAGAGGTGTGGACAGCTCTGAAAGAGCAGGCAGATCACTGGCTCACACCTCTGAACCTAAAGCCAGGAAAGGTCGTGTGTGACAATGGCCGGAACCTGGTGGCAGCTTTGAGGCGAGGGCAGCTGACGCATGTTCCATGAGTGGCCCATGTGCTCAACCTGGTGGTTCAGAGGTTTGTGAAGTCATGCCCAGAGGTGTCTGACCTGCTGGTAAAAGTTCAGCGTCTGTCTGCACATTTTCGCAAGTCACCTGCTACTTCAGCCGGCCTTGCCGGCTTTCAGCGCCGTTTGCGTCTTCCGGCCCACAGACTGGTGTGTGATGTCCCCACGCATTGGAATTCAACTCTGCACATGTTGGTCAGGATATGTGAGCAGAAGAGGGCAGTTGTGGACTACCTGCATCACCTAAGCCGTCGGGAAATGGGTCAAACTCCACACATAACACCTGAGGAGTGGAGATGGATGTCGGACCTATGCACCGTCCTCCAAAACTTTGAGGACTCCACCAAGATGGTGAGCGGCGATGACGCCATTATTAGCGTCACCATACCACTACTCTGCCTTCTAAAACGGTCTCTGCTGAAAAACAAGGAGGATGCTTTGCAGGCCGAGCGCGATGACTTTGAGCAAGAAACAGTAGTGGGTGTGGGTGAAAACACACAGCCCAGCCTCATGTCATCACAACGTGCAGTGGAGGACTATGACGAGGAGGAGGAGGAGGAGGATGAAGACATGGAGCAACTCTCTGGCCAAATTGAGGATATGACATGCACACCAGACATACCCTCGATTCAGCGTGGCTGGCCAGAGGACAGGGGAGATGAGGAGGAGGAGGAGGAGGAGGACAGCATGTTCAGTCATCGTGTTGGTCTGGATACTGAAGTGATGGCTGTTAAGAGTCTGGCGCACATGGCTGACTTTATGGTAAGCTGCCTGTCTCGTGACCCTCGCGTTCAGAACATCTTGGCCGACAATCAGTACTGGTTGGCAACATTGTTAGACCCACGCTACAAGGAGAACTTTATGTCTCTCATTCCTGAGGCGGAGAGGTCAGCCAAAATGCAGCAGTTCCACAGGGCCATAGTCACGGAAGTAGTGAAATCATTCCCCTCACAAAACGCTAGCGGCATAGGTCAGGATTCGGTGGACAACCAAGGCGTACGGCCGAGAGGGGCACAAGTCCAATCCGCCAGAGGCAGGGGAACTGTCTTTACGATGTGGGACAGTTTTCTCAACCCCTCACGTACCACAGCCCCTGAGGTGCGGGGTAGTGCCACCAGAAATGCTAAGTTTGGGCAGATGCTGAAGGAGTACCTTGCAGATCGAACAACTGTACTGCGAGATTCCTCTGTGCCTTTCAATTATTGGGTCTCCAAGCTCGACACGTGGCATGAATTGGCTCTCTACGCCTTGGAAGTCTTGGCCTGCCCTGCCGCTAGCGTTTTATCAGAGCGTGTTTTCAGTGCTGCAGGTGGAATCATCACTGATAAACGCACCCGCCTGTCAACTGAAAATGCGGACAGGCTGACTCTGATCAAGATGAACAAGGGTTGGATTGGGCCAGACTTCACCACACCACCAGCAAATGACAACTGAATTAAAATTTTGTTATTTGAATTTGACATGTACCTCCACTCACCCATGGGTACACACTTCCGGACTTTGGCTAATCGCTGGACTGCTCCTCCTTCTCCACATGTGACACCATGATGACCATTACAATAGTTAGGCTGTTGTTTGAGGTATACCCGCAGTGGTAAATTTTTTCACCCATTCTTTTAGAATGGGCATTACAACGACAGGAGACCCGCTCCTTTTCAATGGGAAAAATGTTTTGAGGCCCTCCTGCACGTCTCGATCCAGGGACAATGTGGAGCCTCCCAATTTTTGTCTGCCCTGACCAAAGGGCTATACTACAATACACCCACTTGAGGGTTACAACCCCTACTGCATGTCTGTATGCATGGGTCATTGTTGAACCTCCCAATTTTTGGCTGCCCTGACCAAAGGGCTATACTACAATACACCCACTTGAGGGTTACAGGCCCTACTACATGTCTGTATGCATGGGTCATTGTTGAACCTCCCAATTTTTGGCCGCCCTGACCAAAGGGCTATACTACAATACACCCACTTGAGGGTTACAGGCCCTACTGCATGTCTGTATGCATGGGTCATTGTTGAACCTCCCAATTTGTGGCTGCCCTGACCAAAGGGCTATACTACAATACACCCACTTGAGGGTTACAGGCCCTACTACATGTCTGTATGCATGGGTCATTGTTGAACCTCCCAATTTTTGGCTGCCCTGACCAAAGGGCTATACTACAATACACCCACTTGAGGGTTACAGGCCCTACTACATGTCTGTATGCATGAGTCATTGTTGAACCTCCAAATTTTTGGCTGCCCTGACCAAAGGGCTATACTACAATACACCCACTTGAGGGTTACAGGCCCTACTACATGTCTGTATGCATGGGTCATTGTTGAACCTCCCAATTTTTGGCTGCCCTGACCAAAGGGCTATACTACAATACACCCACTTGAGGGTTACAGGCCCTACTACATGTCTGTATGCATGGGTCATTGTTGAACCTCCCAATTTTTGGCCGCCCTGACCAAAGGGCTATACTACAATACACCCACTTGAGGGTTACAGGCCCTACTACATGTCTGTATGCATGGGTCATTGTTGAACCTCCCAATTTTTGGCCACCCTGACCAAAGGACTATACTAAAATACACCCACTTGAGGGTTACAGGCCATACTGCATGTCTGTATGCATGGGTCATTGTTGAACCTCCCAATTTGTGGCTGCCCTGACCAAAGGGCTATACTACAATACACCCACTTGAGGGTTACAGGCCCTACTACATATCTGTATGCATGGGTCATTGTTGAACCTCCCAATTTTTGGCCGCCCTGACCAAAGGGCTATACTACAATACACCCACTTGAGGGTTACAGGCCCTACTACATGTCTGTATGCATGGCTCATTGTTGAACCTCCCAATTTGTGACTGCCCTGACCAAAGGGCTATACTACAATACACCCACTTGAGGGTTACCGGCCCTACTACATGTCTGTATGCATGGGTCATTGTTGAACCTCCCAATTTTTGGCTGCCCTGACCAAAGGGCTATACTACAATACACCCACTTGAGGGTTACAGGCCCTACTACATGTCTGTATGCATGGGTCATTGTTGAACCTCCCAATTTTTGGCTGCCCTGACCAAAGGGCTATACTACAATACACCCACTTGAGGGTTACAGGCCCTACTACATGTCTGTATGCATGGGTCATTGTTGAACCTCCCAATTTTTGCCTGCCATGGCCAAAGGCCTATACTACAATACACCCACTTGAGGGTTACAGGCCCTCCTGCACGTCTCTATCCAGGGACAAAGAGGAGCCTCCCAATTTTTGGCTGCCCTGACCAAAGGGCTATACTACAATACACCCACTTGAGGGTTACAGGCCCTACTACATGTCTGTATGCATGGGTCATTGTTGAACCTCCCAATTTTTGCCTGCCATGGCTAAAGGCCTATACTACAATGCACCCACTTGAGGGTTACAGGCCCTCCTGCACGTCTCTATCCAGGGACAAAGAGGAGCCTCCCAATTTTTGGCTGCCCTGACCAAAGGGCTATACTACAATACACCCACTTGAGGGTTACAGGCCCTACTACATGTCTGTATGCATGGATCATTGTTGAACCTCCCAATTTTTGGCTGCCCTGACCAAAGGGCTATACTACAATACACCCACTTGAGGGTTACATAATGCAATAATAAATGTGGTATATAGAAATGAGCGCTAGGGATAATGGAACAAGCCGAACGCTTTTGTAGACATTACCTATTAGTTTATTACGATAAACACAGTACAGGTCCTTCTCCCACTTCCACAGTGGGAGAAGGACCTGTACTGTGTTTATCGTAATAAACTAATAGGTAATGTCTACAAAAGCGTTCGGCTTGTTCCATTATCCCTAGCGCTCATTTCTATATACCACATTTATTATTGCATTACGTTCCTTTCTCCCTTCGGGGAGAGTGGGGAGAGTGGTGCGAGCAGCTCTGGGAGAGGACCTTGCTGAAGAAAACAGAAACCTGGCCCCTGCACGTGCACGGGACGGTGCACGTGTGAGAGAAGGAGCACAGACCTGGGTGCAAAGGGAAGACAGGGATCCTGTATAAAAAAATCTCACCTACTTGCGGTTAATCTAGTTGTGCAGAGGGCACAACCAACTTAGGTGAGTGAAACGTACAGTGTAACGGGAATTTATACCCCTAAATTTGCAGTGTGGCGCAACCATCTATTTTGATTTTTTTGCATACTTGAGGGTTACAGGCCCTACTACATGACTGTATGCATGGCTCATTGTTGAACCTCCCAATTTTTTCCTGCCCTGGCCAAAGGCCTATACTACAATACACCCAGTTCTTCTTTACAGGCCCTCCTGCACGTCTCTATCCAGGGACAATGTGGAGCCTCCCAATTTTTGGATGCCCTGGCCAAAGGGCTATACTACAATACACCCAGTTCTTGTTTACAGGCCATCCTGCATGTCTGTATCCAGGGGCATTGGTGAACCTCCCAATTTTGGACTGCCCTTGCAAAGGAAGATACTACAATAGACCCAGTTCCTCAAAATGGGTACTTTATTTCTAGACAGGGCTTCATGTACGTCTCTTGTCAGGGTCATCGGAGTGTCGCACAATGTTTTCACGTAAAATCTTTCATGTAATCACAAAAAGTGACATACACCAGCTGTATCTCACTATTGGGTATGTGCCCTTAACATTTCCACCCTAAATATTCATTTTGGTGTCATTTTGGAAGGTAACATTGGCGTGAAACTCGGACAACATTGTTCACAGTTGTGACTTTTGAGTGAGAAATGCTTCCAGGGGTCTTCCCCATGGTGTTGCCATGTCATTTCAGCACTCTTCTGAGACTTTTGTGACATTTTTAGGGTTTTTCCATGCTGCCGGCAGTTATTTCATAAAAATACTTGTGTCTCCCATAGGATAACATTGGGCTCGTTACTCGGGCCGAGTACACGAGTATCTCGGGATGCTTGGCCCGAGCTTCGAGCACCCGAGCATTTTAGTACTCGCTCATCACTACTTATGACTCTTGGAAGCAGAGAAGCAAAAAACGAAAATGAAAAGCGAAACATGAAGGGGTTAAAATGTATACCACATTGGAAGATTTGTTGCACCTGTGTAAAATACTGCTGGTCCTCAGATATGTAAGCTATGACTGTAAGCATATGGCTGTAGGGAGAGCCAACTGCTATATTCCATACTGTGGAGAGGACAGTTTTTTGTTGGTTACTCATCACATTGGTACGAACATGGCAGGCAGTGCTGGACTGGGACTGAACTTAAAGGGATCCTGTCACCCCCAAACCACCTCCTAAGCTATTAAAAGCTGTCCCTAGAGCATAGTAACACTTACCCTACACTCCTTTTAGCTCCTAAATGCATACGGTATATTGAAACTGAATATAAACGTTATAAAAGTACCTCATTACTGATGTTAATGAGTGACTATGGTGTTCATAGTCACTCAGCCAGGCTGCCCCTCTTCATCATATCACGCCTGAATAGGCGTGATCTTCATCATACATTCAAATGCGCGCCTCCCTTGGGTCTCCTGCCATAGCATTTCATTTAATTCAAATGTTGACGGATAGTTCACACTGACACTGATGCACTCTGATACTGCACAAAAGCTTGAATTGCTTTGGAACTTGATTGGGGCTGTGTTCCCACAATCCTCACTATCTTGTATTGCAAACTTGTAATCTTGAGATAGATGATATTTTTCAACAATTTTTGTTCTCAAGTCTTCAAACTGTTCTCTTCTCAATGCAAAAATTGAGTCAACTTCTCACAATTTTATCTGGTTTCAGGTGAGATTTTCATATTGCCACAATCAGCGGTCTCAGCGGCCGGGAGGCGGAAATCAGCAGCAGAGATCTCCTCCCGGCCGCCACCACTGATCTCCTTCTTCGCCGCTGCTGGTTTCCTTCTTCACCGCCGCTGATCTTCTTTGCTGCCGCTGATCTCCAGTGGTGGCAGCCGGTAGGAGGAGATCAGTGGCAGCGAAGAAGGAGATCAGCGGTGGAGGCCAGGAGGAAGTAGAAGAAAAAAGAAGGAAGAAGGAGAGGAAAGAAGAAGCGGAAAGAAGAGGAAGAGAAGGAGAGAATGCCAGGACATGATTTACCTGGAGATGACCTTGGAATTATGTCATTTTCCACTGCGTCCGCCGTGCGCTTGCCAGCAGATGGCACTGTGCACATATTCAATCCCATTCATTTTTTGTGCACGGCTGTCTGCTTGTGTATAAAACAAGCACACATCCATGCACAAAAAAAAACAACATTTTGCGTTCGGCATGCGCACAAATTATGCACAGCCGAACGCAATAGCACCTGAACGCAGCCACACGCAGGCACTATGCGTTCCCATGTTAAACATAGGAACGCAATGCGCATGTGTTTTGCTGCGGTCAAGGGACACTGCATTCACAGCACATATGTGAACCCAGCCTTATGCACATATCAACTAACACACAGGCACAGGGAGAAAAAAAGCCTAAACTACTGAAGCAACACCCACATCCTACTGTTTCCTGTACAGACTAGATTGTCGCTAGGCACACAACTAAAAAACACAGTTTGGACATGGCTCCCTAAAAGGTCAATCAAGCTTTTTCTCGTTGCTTGTCAGGAATCATAGGGAAAGTAGCCACACATTATTAACCAGGACAAGGAAAGTGTGCGGATAGACAAAAAACAAAAGGTGAGTAGATGCACAAGTGGACAAAGGTGAAATTATAAATGCAAACAAGGGTAACCTCCTACAAACCTAACAGAAAAAATAAAACTGGTATATGGATGGAAATTTAAAAATACACATAGAAAAACTGGTCTCTGCCTAAAAGGCAAATCCCTTAGCTACAGAAATCCACACAGAAATATAGCCAGCAAGGAATGTTGGAGAGAAAAATTAGCCCCACCCTGAATGTGAAAGGACAGAGACAAAATAGGTAAATGAGAACACCTGACTAGCAGACAAGCATAGGAGAAAAGTAAAGATAAATGAACCATAAGCATTTAGACAGACCAACCAGGCTGTGGTTCATCAGGGAAGGAAACCGATCATGCAGTAAAGGTGGGTTTACACGTTTCAATATCGTTGCGATATCGCAACTCAATGGCGCGGGAGAGCGCATTTAGTGCACGTTTCTCCCGCATCGCATCGGAGGTTTACACGCTGCGATATCGGAATACAACGTCCGTGCGATGTCTACGCCCCCCAACCCAGGATCGAACATTTAACATGGGAGTGAATGGGTGACGTTTCAAATCGCATTGTAGTTGGGCGTTTACACAGCACGATCCGGCTCCAATCTCCCTTCAATATCGGAGCATTGAATAGCACGCTCATTCAATCCCCGATATCGCATTGACATCATTCCTGCATCGTATTGGACGTTCACACCATACAACGCAGGAACGATATAGCCTCCAACGATCGAACCACGTGACTTTTCATTGAAATTGGACGCCGATATCGCAACGTGTAAACCCACCATTAGAGTCCATCAGATTGAGTCCTGAGATTGAGGTACAGGTGCCAACAATTTTGTCTGGCTGATTTGGGGGAAGTTAGGTGATAAAGCCACCAGCTGTGGTGTGCAGTCTGCAGCTTTCTGCTGTACCCTAGCATGTGAACAAAAATAGGGTGTACCTCATGGCTTTTTTTATTTATTTTTGTATTAATTTGTTTCTTAAAGCTAAATACCAGGCTAAAACTCCCTTTAGTGCAACATGAAAGGCACTAAAGGGTGCAAGCTTACAATATATAGGAGGTGGGAAATTATATAGCTGTTTGACATTTATCTATCTGAAAATCAAAATGCCAAAAACTTGAGCAGCACAGCTAATGCGATGGGTGCAAATCAATCCAAGCAAACCTTTTCCTTGCTCTGTTAGATAAAAAAAAATGGACTGCAGCACACCTTGTTAGAGGTTGTAGAAGCCTTTAATGGGCCTTCAGGGTAACAGTGCGACATTTCAGCCCTGAATGAGTTTTTTTCCAGCCTGAAGACCCATTACAGGCTTCTACAACCTCTAACAAGGTGTGCGGCAGTCAATTTTTGGATTATCTGAAAATCAATCTATTTTGTCCATCTATCTATAAATCTATCTCAACTTTACATCCATCTATCTATCCATCCACCCACCCACTTGAACTGAAAAGTTGCGTAATCTTTAAAATCTTAAAAAAAAATGTAAATCTTGAAAAAATTAGCAGCCCACAGCCATCCCAGGAGTGGCTCCTTCATTAGATGCGCCACTGCTGATGCTTCGCCCCAGCTCTCTTGCTGCCCAGGTGCATTGGCAAACAGGGTAATGCTATTTTGAGTTTATGCCAGTTTTGTTATGTCAGCTGGCAACAAGGTTAGTAATATTGAGGCATCAATCAGATAGCCGATATTACTAACCAAGTCAGTAAAAACACAAATAACTACACCAATAAATATTTCATTTGAAAATGAACCACGATACATTTCTCTTTCACCCTTTTTTTATTATTCTTAAAATCCGTTTGTTGAAAGTCTCTAATTTCACCAAAATTCCTAAAAATGCTGCAAAATAATAATTAGAAAAAAACCCAAAAATAATGAAATCCGAATAAATGCTAAAGTAGTCAGTCCAAGCATATGGGGATAAACATCAGTGACTGCATCCTCCATATGGTGGGACATTAGGCACTACACAACTCCCAGCAGTGTGACAAGCCATGACTTCCTTGAGGTTGTCTCAGGTTACACAATGGGTATCACACAGCAGGGAATCCCACTGTGTGACCTGAGATAACGTCAGTAGTGTCAGGACTCAAAAAAGACTAGCTGTCTTGTGAAAGCCGCGTTATCTCGCAAGAAGTAGTGGATATATCTCACTGAGATTGTGAGACAGCGCATGTGAGGAACCGTGACATCAGGGAGTGCTGTGCCGTTCAGACTTGCGGGATAGCCCCTGTGGGACCCCTCAAGTTTAAAGTTCAGTAATGTTTGTGACACCACTTGTCACACTCCCATGCATGCCTTTGTGCCTGTTCTAACAGCATATGGGGGATGCTTTCTGTGAACGTGACTCCACCATATTGTTGTAAGGACCGAGCCCACGGTACATTGTTTGATGCTTCTTTTTAAGCAGATTTTGAGAATTTGAATCAAAGTCTGCATGTCTATTCTGAAGCCAGCAAAGTCTATGGGAGTTCAGAAGTGCTGTACCAAAGAGTTTTTGTGCTTGCAGATTTGGTGCAGATTTTGGGCCAAAGAAAAGAAATTTGAACCACATGTGCAAAGAAAAAAAGCAATTTGGGCTCAGCACTTCTGACCTGTCATAGACTTTGCTGGCCTCAGGGTAGACAAGCCGATTTAGATGCAGATTCTCAAACTCTGTTTCAAAAAATGCATCAAAAGGAGTGAAAAACTTTACATTAGTGACTTTTGAAAAAAGGCCATGGTGGTACATGATGTCATTGGTAACATTTATCAGACCCAGACAGTAATCATTTTTAAATAGGCACTTGGCATAGACTTTAATAACACTCAAAGACACAAATATCAATATACACAGTATATGACACGCCCCTCCAGAACATTAGGATACTCGGACCTGGGCTTTGTTGAGGCTTCATCACGGAGATCAGAGGGACTGAGACCCAGCTCCATGACCCTGGTGGTGTCATTAAAAGTTCGGTATGGGTGGCACTCTCTCTTAGGGAAGGACACCTGACATGGAGGTTTTATTCTGGGAAGGGATGACTGGACCCGAGGATACTTATTCATTTTACATGATGCCACCTGCAGGTTGCGGCTATAGATGGCCACAGCTGCATGACAGTTCTCCTAAAGGGGCGGTGGTTGGGAGGCAGCAATGTTATTAAGCTCTCTATGGGTAGGGCTGACCCCCAGGGCAGCTTGAGGTACCTGAGTGAGTTGGTAGTTGTGTTTCTGGTGCTTTTGACACGTTAAAAAAGTTCACAGACACAGCTGGTTGCAGTCTTCAGTTCTTTAACTCACAGTCTTTGTGTAGCAGCCCGCTGAGCACTGGGCTCATTAACTTCCTAGATATTCACTGCAGAGGGACCATGATGCGGTTTTTGCCACAGATTTCATGCTCTTTCGGTGCACTCTTGGCACAAAACTGCATGGATTGTGTTCAATGTGTTCATGTGAATCTGCTGGCCCAAAAAAGCACCAAACTGCAACACAGTAAGTCCTTTTTATAAAATTATTCCTTGAAATAATTTTTTAAAAATTACTTGGGGCTTCGCCATATTTTTGTATGCTAACCAGGTTCAGCCAACCACAGCTGCCTATTTGTACCTGGCTGGAAACCAAAAATATAGGGAAGCCCTTTTTTTAATTATTTCATGTATTTCATAAAATAATTAAAACAAATGACATAGGGCTTTGCCATATTTTTGGTTTCAACACAGGTACAACTAGGCACCTGGGGGCTTGAATCCTCAGCACAGGGTGGCCCAAGCGTTATGCCCTTTCCCCCCCCCCGCTGTGAATTGCAGCCCGCATCTGCCTCAGAAAATGGCACAATCATAGAAGCGCCATTTTCTGGCACTGTAGAACCACCCCTATGAATTTCAGGTCAGCAGTAAAAAATCACAACACAGAAAAAAACATTTAGAAATAAAACACAAGACAACCCTGTTCCCCATCTTTAATTAACAAAAAAAAACCTCCCTCTGATATAATACACAGGGAACATGTTCAGCTCTGCTGCATATCTGTGTGAGCAGACGCCCATTCTCTGTAACATCTGTGATTGACTGTTGGGCCCATCTACAGTGAATATCTAGGAAGTTAATGAGCAGCACCAGAAGTAGATGCAGCGGGGCGATGGAATGGCAAGTATAATGCTGCTTTATAACCATTTTCCTTATTTTTACACCTCCCCCTACCCCCGAACCCAAACCCGAACTGTAACACGAACTTCCCAGAAAAGTCTGTGTTCGGGATCTGCGCCCGAACTCCGAACTTCACAGTTCGGGTTCGCCCATCACTACCCACTGGTCAATAAATTATTATCTCTTCAGTGGATAGGTGATAACTTGTTTTCACTAGAGTACACCTTTATGTCTTAAATGGCATAACAGAGTCACTCAGTGGTTTGATGGGTGTTTATCTACATGGAATTCCTCCTACACCCCCCAAAAAATTGTGATAGGCTTCCAATTACATTTCCCCAAATTGGAATCATCCAAATAATTACACTGTGTGTACAATTCTTTGGAATACATTAAGATCTATAAATCCATGGGACATAAATAAAACTTACAGGTTATTGTAAGAATGAATTGATTTCTTATTGCTGTCAGCAGCAATATCTAATATGTAAAACATGTGTTTAGCTGTTGATGTACGTTAAAAGTAAAAGCAAACAGCAGTGTATATATTTAGCCAGGGTTTTGTTAATTATAGGAGCTTTCCTACTAATATATCTCCCATGTGTGTGAATACTACAGATGTATTCCTGGCTACATGGGATTCTCATGCGAGAGTTCCGTGACAGCCGGTGCAGTTTGGTAAGCATCGCGGGGTATGTTTATGTTAATGATGGATAATTCCGTTCATTCTTGAAAGCAATGTATGAATTCATAAGGAAAGTCTTTAATCAAATCCGCCCCACAATCAATCTTTATAACAATGCAATTTAATAGGATATTGAAGGATTGGGTTTTTACTGTTGTGGGGTCCGTGTCATTTCTCAGAAAAGGCAACACATTATTCTTCAGTAAATTATTGTTCTCTCAAACTCAGCAATCAACACTCCGGTTCACACCTGCACATTTGTATAACGTACGTGTGCTAATGTCATGTGACACTTGCCCTATAATATTACACGAACCAGTAAAATAATTTTCACATTTTTACGTGGAAGGTCTGGGACAATTCCCAAAGCAATTTTCAATTAGCAGTGTTTGACTCTTAAGGAATTCTAAAGGGATGCCCCAGAAAAATAGAACTCATTTAGTGTAACCCTTTCTTGTAAGCTAGTAGACTTATAGAGAGTAGACTAGGTTTTAAAATAATAAAAAATGTTAATGCCAAGCAGATGAGGATGATGAAATGAAGGAAAATACTATGTTCATTCAATGATTTAAATGAATTATCACTATTACGTTTTCCCACAGCAATTACCAATTACCCTTCTTTAGTGTAACTATATTATGAGAAGACCTAGGCAGGAGTCGAACATAACTTTACAAAGGGATTTGACGAATACATTCTATGATTAACAGTGAGCCAGTAAAGCAGATTTTATTAAATGAGAATGTGGCTAAGTATTTTGTGCTGGAAACACCCAACATATCCAATGGCAATCAATGATTTTTAATGAAGTCTCTTCTTCATTTATTGAAACAAGTCCAACCAAGCCCATAATGAACACAACGATAATAAAGCACCACTCCAGCATTTTTGGGTTTTTTTCAGCACTGGAGTTATATCCAAACTTCCTGCACTTGCAGCTATGTTTTCCACTGAGGCAGAATTCATCTGCAAGTTATTTCTCAGTTGGAATCTTGCTGAGGAAAAAAATTACAGCATGCTGTGCATGGTCACATATATCGCACGATACTCACCAATGCAAGTCAATCCATCCGTATGTAGTCTGATTTTAATGCACAAATCTAAAAAAAATTAAGAAAACAAAACAAAGCTACAGATAGGTGACAGAAAGATATTAGATAGAATAGATATCCTGCAGCTATATAATGTCACAACTCATTTACACAGCAGCATGACTACCGGGGGGGCAGAGGTGACCCCGAGATTTCAGGAGCCCACCCAGAGCTATCACTACTTTTAAAGTGTAACCGCCGTTTACATTTTTATTTAATAATAATGTAGAGCAAGTGATTTTAATTAACTTTCAAATAAACTTCATTAGAAAATTCAGGTTGGTTACCATTCATATGTCCCCAGTGCACTGTGGGTGAAGCAGACACATGTTCAGTATCAGTCAAATCCATCTTCAGTGAATACGACCATGTAACAATATAAAGGAAAGGGGGCATGGCCTACACTGCTGATTGCAGCTGGTGAGGAAACAATGTACTAGAAATAGTGTTTCAGTTCACCACATATTCATCCAATTGAGGTCCCTCCGGAGTTAAGGCCACTTCACACACACAGATATCTGAGTCCAATATCTGAACAGATCTCTGGTTGCAGTGAAATCATGGATACATTGTTCCATTTTGTGGCTGTGTACAACATGGAGCAATGTGTCCATGATTTCACTGCAACCAGAGATCTGTTCAGATATTGGACTCAGATATCTGTGTGTGTGAAGTGGCCTTTAGTAAGGTGCGGTGCACGGACATGAAGATCCTGAGATGACTCCCAGGTGAACAAAACATATACACCGAAAAAAGGGGATTTCCAGTCACCAGAAATATGACGTGTTAGATAGAGGAATATTAAGCTATAATATTAAAAACCTTTATCGTTTATTGTACTTTCATAAAAACATCTTGCTAGATAAGCAAGATGGTTTTTATGAAACTACAATAAAGGATAAAGGTTTTTAATATCAGTCTAATACTCCTCTATCTAACACATCATATTTTTGATGACTGGAAATCCCCTTTTATTGAGGAAACAATGTATCAGATTACAACCCAGAGCTAAGCAATGTCAGGATGTAAACTCCTCTTTACTAACTTCTCTGTTCTGTCATCTGGCTCCACACAGCTCAGTCACAACCTCTGTTAACCCGTTCTCTGCTGTCACATTGCACTGCTCCCTATCAGCTGCTGGCCATGCCCACACAGCCATAAAATTCAGCTTTTTAAAAAACACTTGAAGGATGTGATAATGATAACATCATCCAGGTCTGGCTTTGCTGTTTTCACAGGAATAAGGATCACTGGTAGGGCCATTGAAGCCCTCGAAGTGGGATGACTTTGCTACTGTGGTTAGACCGTGCCGCCCACAGATTGCTGTCCAACAATTGCTATATGTAATGTAGCTTGGGGATCTCATGTGCCTGTGAACCTCAGAATACACTTACCTAGCTTTTCACTTGATTTTTACTATACTCTTCTGATTTTAAATAAAAGCTGTGGCCTTTTTGACACTAAAAATATTGCGTTGTATATTTTTACTATTGGGCTATGTACATTGGGTCATGTGCTGATAAATGAGGGTCCATCCCATATCCACAAGTCATCCCTTATCTCATTTATAACAAACAGCATTCAGTAATTTTGCGCTATCAATTTGTCTATTTTTTTTTTAAATATAGCTGCATTTAAAACGTACAACTAAAAATAGTGATGTGAAGAATGATAAAAATAGATGCTAAGTTTTTTCTTTCCAAAACAACTGCGGCTAAAATGTGTTTCAGATGTACAAGTCTGGATGATGTAGTGCAGCATGAATTATTATGATGAATAGAAGAGCACAGGTATTTGGAGGTATGTATTTATTTAGTTTAGCCATAATCGGCTTTGTGAGAGCGTCTCCTCCCTTAATCACTTTCCATTTCAGACAGGAATTGATATTCAGATAATGTTCATGCTTTAGTTACAAAGGCAAAGAAAGCCATTTGTTTTCCCATAGTACTGCCTCTATTGTGACCACCTGTGGTTTGCAGATGATCCAGCCATGAAATATGTAAGAATAAATAAATAAAAGCTGATGTTGCCAACATGTGCATTTTATTATACAGTTTAGGGTGAGTTGGGATTACGTGGGTGTGTGGCCTCACTGATACTTCAGAAACTAAAGCAAAGTGCCATATGGAGAGGTAGGGAATATCTGTTACCCTGACTGTCTCTCGGCATTTGTTTTGGCTGAAGAACAAAGGAACAAATTGCATAAATTTAAATTCCTGATTATTTTTGTTGGACATTTCCTATTGGGGAGTCAGCCATTCGGGACGTATATATCACTACACTTGTATTAGTTTTTCCGCTAACATCTCTATTAATGCTGTACAGCTAAATACTCGAACTGTTGAGAAGTGTGATAGGAGTTGATAAATTGTGAGAAAACAGAAAGGAATATTACTTTTTGCTTAGTTTGGGGGTGAGTTTTTCTTGTGGATCCAGTGTCCTCTCAGTCAGGAACATTTGTAGAAATACATTTGTATCATTTATTTTAGAAGTCTTTTAGACTCTGGATTTTAATTCTAATTCTGAAGCAAAACTATCAAAGTTGGTGTTTTTCTGTCGGTATCCATTGAAATCCTGAGTCATCCTGATTAGGCATGTGTCCCTATACTTAACATGGGGCCGCAGGGACATCAGGCAGTATCCGGTTTTTGACCAATGCAGATGAGTGTGTTCTTTTGAGTTACACCCCGCCTGCATGATGTTGCAATTTTGCGTTGAAGTAAAAATCCTGATGCAGCTATATTGGAGGAGAGCATGTGTCAAAACAATGCTTGGAAATCAATGAGGCAGCATCCGGCTCAGAATAGCTGAGGCCAATTCTCTCTCTCTGTCTCTCTCACCATAATACTTCAAATTCCTGGTCAATATGTAATTTCTATAAGAAATCACAAAGATGAATCGGGACGAAAACACATGCAAAATTGATACACGCGCATCATTTTTTTTGACTGATCATGCAAAAAAAGCTGCAATGGCATGGTTTTTACATGTGTCAGCAGATGCAGATTCATGCGTTTTCATCTTGATCAGGACGCAACGCAAGTGTGAAACCAGGCTTAAGCTATGGTCACACTTGGGAAGTTGCATCCATTTACAGGATGCATTAATGGATCCAGTTTTTGCATTGACATTTTTATGGCATGTTTTATCATTTTTAGTGCAAGCGTTAACACATGCATTCCAAATAGAAAAGGCGGCACTCACCAGTGAAGATTGCACATTTAATCGGGTTTGCTGGTTACAGTGTGCAGGGGAGGGGGAGAGGCGGAAGTGACGACAGCACCGTTTCGCGCTCCTTGCGCTTCAACGGGTCACTCGCGCAAGGAGCGCAAAACAGTGCCATCGTCACCTCCGCCTCTCCCCTGCACCATGTAACCAGAAAACCCGGTTAAATGTGCAATCTCCACCGGTGAGTGCCGTCTTTTCTATTTGGATCGCATTGTCTTCTTCTATGGACTGGCACCACAGTGTCTATGGGCTGACTGCCCCCACGGTCGGTGTCTAAGACTGTTTATTATACTGGTGTCCCATTTCCACTACTTGTGTCTGTTAACACATGCATTATTGCATGGTACATATATGTACCATGCATTAACGCATGTGTTTCCCATAGACTCCCATGTTAAAAAAAAAATGCATGCGTTTTTGAAAAAGCACCAAAAAACGTTGAAGACCATGTTTTTAGCACAACTAGCAAAAACGTTATAGCGTCAAATGCATTGCACTTTTGCAATGTGTTTTTTGCATTGGAGTCTATGGGTGGGTTAAAGCATGCGTTTTTACACATTTGCTCATGTAAAAAACACATCATTTTAGCGGATGCGTGACGCAAGTGTGACCCTAGCCTTACCAGTTGAACAGACAGAATACCTGGATAAGGGGAAAGGTGGATGCCTCCATGATTGGCCAGGGTGGAGTATCAAAGAAACCACAAGAGGATTTAAGGTGACCAGGTTATTATGCAGGTACAGAACTAAAATAAAAATCTTGGTTTCAGAAATGGCAGAGACAGAAAAGTATCATTTATAATGGGAAGTTGATTACACATCATATCAGACACAATCTATGGATGCACTGGCCATATTTCCTCCGCCTCTGGATCCAACTCCAAAAGAGTTTGAGCATCAGTGCAGATGCTTTCCTCCTCTGAAGTCTGTTAATCTTTGGAGAAGACCTCTGATGCCCATTGAGTTGAATGTGGGAATATCTCCGCAGAATCGCCCATCTAGGTTTCCCCACAATCAGTTGTTGGGTTGGAGAGTTGTGACACAGGAGTAATTGGGGCGCCACCTCTAAAGACTGTACTGCTTGTAATGTTGAGCTGGAGGAACTGGAGAATAGGACACTTCATGTAGCACTTGCCATGAACTGGAACAAAAACTCTTTCTGGCTTCATCCAAACTCATAACGCTCTTCTACTGGCAAACAAAGACACTGTAGTAGGCTGTCCAGTTACAGAAGTTGTCACTTTGCTTGGTATGTGATGATGAGCCAATGTTTGGTCAGTACAGTTTTCAGTAACATTAGCAGTAGCACCTTCCCCATGTACACCTCGAACACCAAGCCTACTCCCCTTTTTTACAACTCTTTACCCCTTAACTTTTCACCACCACGATCTTTGGATTTTCCACTCATGTTTAATCCACCCATAATGGGAAAGCACCTGTTTGAGGCCTAATGCAGCCTTGATTTGGTAATAACTGGTTTCAGGCTAAAAATGCCGTTTTTGTACAAACTGAGTGATTTGCAATAACTGGTTTGAGGTCTAACACAGCCTTTTTAAGGGAAACTGAGTGGCTTGAAAATAACAGGTTCCATGCCAAAAAATTGTCTTTTTTCTACAGAGTGATTTGGCAATAACTTGTTTCAAGACAAAAAAATCCCTTTTTTAGTAGAAACTATAAATAATAATAATATGTATTTATATAGCACCAACATAATCTGCAGCGCATTACAATTTAGAGCTTCATATACAAACAGTCATAAGTAACAGTTATCAGATAATACATTAATTAAAGCAAAATAGTGAAAGCCCTGCTCATAAGAGCTTAGAATCTATCAATGAGGTGGGGTGACACAAAGTACAGGGGCTTATTTACAATGATGGTCCAGCCAACTTGAGGAGATGGGAAATAGATGAGAGCTGCATAAGTGGCCACCAGCCATTCTTTGTAATGCTTTTGTGTCTGGTGGCGTGAGCAGCCTATGTCTAAACAACTTTGACTATGGAGCATGATAGACCACCCTAAAAAGATGTGTTTTTAGGGAGTGTCTGAAACTTTGTAAATTGTGGGTAGACCTGATTTCTTGGGGTAGAGTATTCCAGAGGATTGGTGCAGCTCATAAATCTTAGAGTTGGGAGTGGGAGGCTCAGTTTAATGCAGAAGTTAGTCTAAAGTCTCTTCCAGAGCATAGAGAACAGGTGGGGTGGTAGACAGAGATGAGGGTGGAGAGGTATGGAAGTGCTTCACTGTGAAGAGCTTTGTGGGTGAGAACAAACAATTTGAATTGGATTCTATAGTGTATGGGCAGCAAGTGCAATGACTGGAACAGAGCAGAAGCATCTGAGCAATGGTTAGCCAGATAGGTGACCCTGGCTGCTACAGTAAGGATGGACTGGAGAGGGGAAAGCCTAGTGAGGGGGAGGCCAATTAATAGAGAATTACAATAATCAAGGCAGGAATGGATCAGGGCCACGGTGAGGGTTTATGTTTTTTCGAAAGTGAGAAAGGGGTGGATTCTAGAGATGTTCTTCAGGTACAAGCGGCAAGAGCAGGTGAGAGATTGTATGTAGGGGTGAAGGAAAGATCAGTGTCAAACATAACACCCAGATAGTGAGCCTACTGACTAGGCGTACCACTCACTGAGAGGGAAATGTCAGAGTTAAGAAGGTTAGTAGAGGGTGGTAGCAGGAGAAGTTCAGTTTTGGAAAGTTTGAGTTTAGGTAGAGAGCGGACAGTATATTGGAAACTAAGGTTAGACAGTCATTGGTGTTCTTTAGTACAGCGGGGGTAAGGTCAGGTGAAGAAGTGTATAGTTGTGTGTCATCAGCATAAAGATGGTAGTGAAAGCCAAATTTGCTGATAATCTGTCTAATTGGGGCCGTGTAAAGAGAGAAGAGGGTAAAGAAATGAACCCTGAGGGACCCCGATAGTGAGAGCCAGCAAATGATACACTGAAGGAGCAGTCAGAAAGATGGGTAGAGAACCAGGAGAGAGCATATACCGATGGAGTGCAGCATAATGAGTAGGAGATGGTGGTCAACAGTGTCAAAGGCTGCAGAGAGATCAAGAAGAATAAGCAGAGAGTGGTCACCATTACGTTTTGTCGTCAGAAGGTAATTGGTCACTTTGATAAGGGCAGTTTCTGTAGAGTATAGGGGGTAGAAACCAGACTGGAATGGATCTAAAAGAGAGTGAGTGGACAGGTGACATGTGAGGTGGGAGTAGACAAGGCGCTCCAAGAGTTTAGAGGTGAAGGGAAGATTGGAGACTGGTCTGTAGTTATTAGTGCAGGATGGGTCAAGAGAAGTGTTCTTTATTAAAGAAATAACAATACAGTGTTTGAAGGAGGAAGGATTGAAGATTTTGGTTAGGTGACTGATTCTGCAATAACTGGTTTCAGGCCAAAAAAATGCCTTTTATTAAAAACTGAGTGACTTGGCAATAACTGGTTTGAGGTCTAACACAGACTTTTTACGGGAAACACTAAAGGGGGTGTCACACGTGTCAATGTCGTCAGCGATATGATCGCTGACGACATTGACGGCTGATTGCTGGTGAGCTGTCACACAGACAGACTCACCAGCGATCAATTGACCAGTGACATCATGGAAACGATTTAAATATCGTTTCCACGATGTCCTGCTCCCGCTGCCAGGCTGCTGGAAGCAGGAGCAGCCTGGTCTCCAAGGTACACTGCGGGTAACTAGGCAGCGCGCGCTGCCTAGATACCCGACGTGTACCTTAGTTACCAGCCTCCTCCGCTCACCCGGTGAGCGGAGGAGGCTGGTAACTAAGGTACACGTCGGGTGACTAGGCAGCGCGCGCTGCCTAGATACCCGACGTGTACCTTAGTTACCAGCCTCCTCCGCTCACCGGGTGAGCGGAGGAGGCTGGTAACTAAGGTACACGTCGGGTATCTAGGCAGCGCGCGCTGCCTAGTTACCCGCAGTGTACCTTGGAGACCAGCTCCCAGCGCTTGTGACAGGCGCTGGGAGCTGGAATATCGCTAGTCCCGGTGTCACACGCAGCGATGCTGCGTGTCCACCGGGCGACAATCGCCAGGTTTCAGAGCTGATTCTGAAACCTGGCGATCATCAACCAGCGATTTATCGCTGGTTGATTCAGTATGTCACACGCGTCAATATCGCTGCAACGTCACGTGCAGACGATATCGTGCAGGCGATATTGACGCGTGTGACACCCCCTTAAGATTTGGCAATCCCTTGATATATGCAAAAAATGCAGATAAGATCAATTTCTATTTAACATGTGAGTCAGAGTATATTGTGTACCTGCTTGAATGTCTATGTCATCTCTGGTAGATAGGGGAGATGACATGCGACTTCAAGACGAGATTCAGCCAACATAAGTATTCTGTGCGAAAAAAATTGGATCTGCCATTAGCCAAGCACTGTGTGGAAAAAGGTCATCAAGACAAGGATTTGAAGTTCAGGATTATAGATCATGTGCCCCCTTGAGAAGGGGTGGAAATAGAGTAGCTTGATAAAAGAAAAAGGAGATCAAATGGAATTATCAATTAAATACATTAAAATCAAACGTTCTGAATGTGGACTTTAAAGTCCACACTTTGATATGAGTTGTTTATAATGGTGGTTTGACATTAATCGTATGGCAATCATGTTATTTTCCTCATAGGAATCTTATGTTATATTCAGTGTAAAGTAAAAAAAAATTATGGGTTTGATGCATATATATTATGTATGTAATTCCTTTTTAATATAAAAAAAACTTTTCTCTTATTTTTCAGGGGATACACATGGATGAAACTCATACACATGGTGTTAAGTGTTGTCATAAAAAAACAAAAAAAAATATGATTTTTTTTAATAAAAAATATTTTCTGGAGAAATTAATAAAAAGCTATTTTTTTAAGTACCGTATATACTCGTGTATAAGCCGACCCGTGTATAAGCCGACCCCCCTACTTTTGCCCCCAAAACCTGGGAAAATCTATTGACTCGTGTATAAGCCGAGGGTGGACCCTAGCACAAGTATACAGCCCCCAGCAGTGTGGTATACACCAGTCCCAGAGGTAGATACAGCAGCCCCAGTGGTAGTATACACGCAGCCCCAGTAGTATATACAGCCCCAGTGGTATATACAGCCCCAGTGGTAGTATAGACGCAGCCCTAGTAGTATATACAGCCCCAGTGGTAGTATATACAGCCCCAGTGGAAGTATACAGGGCCCCAGCAGTATATACAGCCCCAGTGGTTTATACAGCTACAGTGGTAGTATACAGGGCCCCAGAGGTATATACAGCCCCAGTGGTAGTATATACAGCCCCAGTGGTAGTATACAGGGCCCCAGCAGTATATACAGCCCCAGTGGTTTATACAGCCCCAGTGGTAGTATATACAGCCCCAGTGGTAGTATATACAGCCCCAGTGGTAGTATACAGGGCCCCAGCAGTATATACAGCCCCAGTGGTTTATACAGCCCCAGTGGTAGTATATACAGCCCCAGTGGTAGTATACAGGGCCCCAGAGGTATATAGCAGCCCCAGCGGTAGTATACAGGCAGCCCGAGTAATGCAGGGCCCCCCAGCGTCTCTCCGGTCACCTGTAAAGGAAACTATACTTATCACAGTGCTCTGTCCGCGCCCGCTCGCACCCGCTCTCAGCTGCCGACCGCGATCCTCCATCTTGCGTCTTCTTTCTTCCTGTTTCCTGTGCTCGTCGCAGGGAATGATGTCATTGCCCACGACGAGCACAGAAACAGGAAGAAGACGCAAGATGGAGGATCGCGGTCGGCAGCTGAGAGCGGGCGCGGACAGCGGGCGCGGACAGAGCACTGTGATAAGTATAGTTTCCTTTACAGGTGACCGGAGAGACGCTGGGGGGGCCCTGCATTACTGGGGATGCGGGGGCTGCTGTATACCGATGTATACATCGGTATGTACCGATGTATACATCGGTATACAGCACTGACTCACGTATAAGCTGAGGGGGGTACTTTTCAGCCCAATTTTTGGGCTGAAAAACTCGGCTTATACGCGAGTATATACGGTAATTAACTGTTTACCTCGATGACTTTTTTCTGCCCCTATTGGTATTAGGCAAATTAACCAGTATGTATGTGGTTCGATGAGGACGTTGTGGTGACTGGACAAATGTGTGTACTAGTTAGCTCTGCAGGTTAATCCCTGTGAGTCTGGCGGGGTGCACACAAGCTGACTTGCAGGGTAGCTATGTGCTCCTGCGGTGTCAGTTGCCAAGCACTATATAGTCATGGTTGTTTGTTAATGGTTCTTGCGCCTGTTTTATTCTGTTTTCTAAGTAATATGTGAGCAGTGACTCAATATAGTATATATAAGCGTGCATGAAAGAAATCAGGCGGCACTCACCAGTTTCTTTGAAGTGTAGTTTTAATCCATTACGGGGTTACATGTGCAGGGAGGGAAGGGAGGTGCAGAGTCGGACCACAGTCGGCTGCAACCATCCATTATATGATTAGGTTAATAGAAACTTCATATACAAAAATGTAAAGATGTAGTTTTGAATCAGCTCCACAGCTGACTACAAAAGAATACCTATAGCATTATAATCATGTCTGAAAGGGACAGATATTCTTTACAAAGTGGAAACAAATGAGATACCCATCCTATTATAGCCTTATTTATGCCAGAGAAAATATTATATTATACTACAGGAGCAAAAGATTAGGTTAAATTCCTGCCTTATGATATAACTATGTGTATACATTAAAAAAAAAAAAAAACTGAAAAAACTGCACAGCACTCAAAGACACAGTGTGAACTGGTGCCAGCAGGGACGCTGGATCAAACAACCAGAAAAAAATTCTCTGTAGCACTCAGCTACTAACAATAATGCACACATGCTAACAAGCGGTATATGAGGAAAAAATTTAAAAACATATGTATTTTTCAAAAAAGCTCAATATTCTTATATTTTTATTTTCTGAGGTTCTTGGTACATTCATTGGCCAATGTCTGTTTGCTCATCAACTGCGACAAAGTGACTTCAGGTCTGATGAGTCCTAAGCTGATATCCCTGTCCTCCTTGTCCTCCCTGTACCACTTCTAAATGGGTGGACACCATCTCAACCCCAGACCACCTGTGGGTGATGAGGGTGCTAAGTGCAGACATGGAGCCAACAACTCCACGTATTAGACAAAAAACTGAGAAAACTGCACAGCACTCAAAGACACAGTATGAACGGTGCCAGCAGGGACGCTGGATCAAACAACCAGAAAAAATTTCTCTGCAGCACTCAACTACCACCAATAATGCACACATGCTAACAAGCGGTATATGAGAAAAAAATGTAAAAACTTACGGGTTTTTTTTTAAAAAACTTCAATATTCTTATTTTTTTTATTCTCTGAGGTTCTTGGTACATACATTGGCCAATGTCTGTTTGCTCATCAACCACGGCACGGTGACCTCAGGTCTGATGAGTCCTAAGCTGACATTCCTGTCCTCCTTGTCCTCCCTGAAAGTCAAATAATATAAAAGAGTCAATATTAGTCTGTTACTTATTTATTCATTATTGTTTTTGTTCTTTAGTATCATTATTAATTTTGTTTTAACTTTTAGGACACTGAAGTGTGCGTTATACAACATTTAGTGAACGCAGGTCGCGATCAACTATGTATACGCATAGTTATATCATAAGGCAGGAATTAAACCTAGTCTTTTGCTCCTGTAGTATAATATAATATTTTCTCTGGCATAAATAAGTCTATATTTGGATGGGTATCCCATTTGTTTCCACTTTGTAAAGAATATCAGAGTTTTATCTGTCCCTTTCAGACATGATTATAATGCTATAGGTATTCCTTTGTAGTCAGCTGCGGAGCTGATTCACCAGGCGGCTGGAGGGACACAGTTGTGCCTATCTTTAGACCACAGGTGATGAAGCTTTGCAGGTGATGACTTTGAAAGGAATTAGAAAGTGATGTTTTGATTTGCCATGGTTTATGTTGATACATATTTATATTCACAGATTTTTGTATATGTAAAAACTACATCTTTAAATTTTTGTATATGAAGTTTCTATTAACCTAATTATATAATGGATGGTTGCATCAACTTTGATTGTATATTAAATTGTACATTTTTGTTTTAATACACCGGCAGTAACATTGGTTGCCACCCCTATTAGAGGCGGGGCATCACGTCACGGCCGCATTGGACCTGTTGAAGCGCATACAGTGTGAAACAGCCGACTGTCGTCCGACTCTGCCCCTTCCTTCCCTCCCTGCACATGTAACCCCATAAAGGATTAAAACTACACTTCAAAGAAACTGGTGAGTGCCACCTGATTCCTTTCATGCACGCTTTGAAGTCTTAGGCTGAGCAACACCGGAGCAATACCGGAGTGTACCTGCTGTAGTCCTCACAGAGGAGCTGAGTTGCCTGGTTGGAGCCTGTGCCCCGGTTTTCACCTTTCCACCTATGTATAATATATATAATGCTGTATAAATATAATGAGGGCAAGAGATTAGAGCTTGCCAGTTCCTAAGATGGTGGGGTATGATTCAGCGCGTTCTGCGCATGCGCAATGATGTCACAGTGGTGGCAGGTGGGAGGTGCTGATGATGTCGGGACATGCGCAGAGACACCCAGAAAACGCTGTTAGCGGCAGTATAACATACACCATGGGGATGAGTAATGTCCATGTGCCCCCACATAATACTTTTAATGTATTCACAAAGGTGTAGGGCATAATTACATTATGTCCAATTAAACAATATTGTGTTTAGCAATGTATCTTGAGGTTTACGGTAAGCACTATTTTTGCACTTTATACACAATAACACCATTGTGATGATTTTTCTGCACATATAATTGATGATTTTATGTGTTTTGATGTACACTGTTTAATTGAAGAATGTGCACTTGTTGTATAAAAAGCCCTTCCTTATACTGTGAAAACTACCAAAGGCTGTGAAATGTAACTAGCTCTCTCACTAAAAAACACCATCTACACGAGTAATTATAGAAAATAATTATAATCTTTATTAAATACAATATACAGTGGGTCTCAATAAAATAATACAGAACTCTTTGGGGAGAACAAGATAAAAAAAACATTTTTTTGGCATAGATGTTTTTTTTTTATCAAATAAAGGAGAAAAGATAGAACATGTGTCTACACAGATAGAGAATCCCAAATACTCAAATAGTAGTTGTAAAGCCCAATACAGCAGACTATGATAATAGACCTGATATACACTACACCTAAAAGTTGCTAGGTCGGTACTGGGCAATACTTTGGCATTTGCCTCTAATACAAGAGGTGTACCAACCCTGGTATTAGTACACCTGGCTGCAGCTGATAAAGGGAGATCTGCAAACCCAATTGCGATCTACTCTAGGTATTATTATTATTATTTATTTATAGAACACCATTGATTCCATGGTGCTGTACATGAGAAAGGTTTACATACAAACAAGTTAAAAGTACAACGAGCAAACTAACAGTGACGGACTGATGGTATGGAGGACCCTGTCCTCAAAGGCTTACATTCTACAGGGCTGTGGGGAGAGAGACAGTAGGTTGGGTCTGCTCTGGTGGTGGTGGAGCGCCAGGTCCAAAGGTGGTAGAGCGCCGGGTCCAATGGTGGTGGAGTGCCAGGTCAAATGGTGGTGGAGCGCCAGGTCCAATGGTGGTGGAACGCAGGATCCAGTGGTGGTGAGGTGGCACCATGGTCATAGTAGGTTGTAAGCCGTTCTGAAGAGATGTGTTTTCAGGTTCCGCTTGAAGGTTCCAAGTGTAGGGGACAGTCGGATGTTTTGGGATGCAGAGTTCCAGAGGATGGGGGATGCTCGGGTGAAGTTTTGCAGGTGGTTAGATGAGGAACATTCAAATGTGGAAGAAAGGAGGAAGTCTTGGGAAGATTGGAGGTTACGAGTTGGATGATATTGGGAGATTAGTTCAGAGCAGGGGACAGATTGTGGACGGCTTTGTAAGTCAATGTTAGGAGTTTGAATTGGATACGCTGGTGAATTGGGAGCCAGTGGAGGGATTTGCAGAGGGGAGAAGTGGAGGAACAGTGAAGAGAGAGGTGGATTAAAAGGGCAGCAGAGTTAAGGACAGGTTGGAGAGGTGCAAGAGTGTTGGCCACAGGCCACAGAGGAGGAGGTTGCAGTAGTCGAGATGGGAGATTATGAGGGAATGCACTAGTAGTTTAGTAGATTGAGGGTTGAGGAAGGGACGGATTCTGGAAATATTTTTGAGTTGGAGGCGGCAGGTGGTGGCAAGGGCTTGGACATGCAGTTTGAAGGACAGGGCAGAGTCAAGGGTTACTCCGAGGCAGCGGACTTCAGGTTCAGGGCAAAGTGTGATATCATTTATTGTGATAGATAGATCTGGTAAGGAAGGTGTGTGAGATGGAGGAAAGATGATGAGTTCGGTTTTGTCTACATTTTTTGGAACTTCACTGAGCTTTTTGGAAGTTCACTGAGTTGTAGGTTGGATTTCTGCTTAAGGGAAAAAAACCTCTTTAAATCTTCTTCCTTAGCGAGTGTGACCCGAGCATAAGTGTGAACGGAAGTAAGTGTGTGACTTGTGATTCAGTGACTTTGGATTCAGGGAGTTTGGAAGGGATGACTGAATTGCTGGTTGTATTTTATTAATACTTTACATTTCTTTTTACTTATCATCTGTCTGGTGCAATCTCCATTTGGAAATAGCTCCATAATTGACAATGCCATTTAGTGTACATCTTGCCACATGTATGCAATCCTTGAACAGCTGGTTGAGGGTGCATACTGCTGTGAGATGTGAGCACACTGTGCATTTGGAAGCCCAGATACTGGATCTAAATCAACAGCTGGCGACATTGAAATCCATAGACAATATGGAAAGGAGACTGCTGCTCACTGAACAGGTGCTCAATGGGATAGATGTGGGGGAGGATGGTAGTATGGAGCTGCAGGACTGTGAGGCAGCTAGCTGGGTGACAGTTAGAAGGCGGGGTAGAGTGAAGAGTGCCAGGGAGGCTAGCCCTGCAAATAAAGGGTGATATTGTGTAAGCTCTAAGGTAATGACCCAGGACACCGCTCAGTAATAATTACCTCTAAGCTTTAATAAATCGGTATGGGATTCCCAATCTCCACAACGCGTTTCAGCGCTTATTGCGCCTTTCTCAAGTGATCACTTGAGTCAAAATCGGGATGTTTGTTGAAGGTGTTGAGTGACACCTCCATTTCTCTGATAGCCTCCTCCAGCGTCTTCAGTTTCACCCCCTCCTCCTCCATAATGAGTTTCATAAGTCTCATAGATGCATCCGTCAAAATAGCTTGCCATTTATTAGTAAAAGCTTCACTATAAGTAGTGGTGGCAAACTTCTTTAGTCTTAAGCCCCGAGGTATCATAGAATGTCCAATATATTTCTCTAGTGTGGTGTTATCCCACCAAGTCTTGAGGTGCTGTATCATTGATTTTTCTAAACCAGAAAACAGCGCCCTCATGTCTGACATGTCCACACTCGATCCTGCCGGGGGCTCCTTAGAGAAGAGATTGGCGGCTTTATTTGCACGCAATTCCAGTGCAGCTGCAAAGTTGCTAGTCCCGGTCATAATTCTTAACAAAATGTAACTTTTATGGCTGCGGGAGCACGTCACGGGTATATATAAATATCAGAAGAAGGAAGGGGAATGGGTTCGTGCTCACCGAGTTCCAGCAGACCGGTGGTGCCAGATGAAGACGTCCCGTACGTCCAGGAAGAATCAATGTAGTGATGAATCCGGCACCGGACAATTCTCCAATAATTAAATTTTATTTAGTGATTTTCATAAGACCATAAAATCAGGCGACCCAGGGAGCGCAGTCCCGCTGGACGCGTTTTGTACAACGTACTTAAGTGAGGTGAGACACATGAGATGGCAACCGGACTATCAGTGGATAACATGTGATGTGATATCCTTATACTCATGTATTCCACACAGTCGCGCTATACAAGCAGTATTAGATATTCTGCTAAATAGCAGCTTATATTCAGCCGTTGAAAATGAATTCATCATAATGTGTCTCACTCACTTATTAAAGAATAACTATTTCCTCTTTGATGCCAGGTACTATGTCCAGAGGTGTGGCTGCCCCATGGGATCCAATTTTTCCCCTTCCCTGGCAAATCTTTACATGATTGCCTGGGAACGACAATACATACATGCTGAGACCAACCCCTTTCTTGATCATGTGCTCTGGTGGGGGAGGTACATTGACGACGTCATACTGATCTGGAGTGGAGACGTCGAGGTACCTCCCCCACCTGGGTCTGACCTCGGAGATTTCATGGCGTACTTGAACAACAATGACTTCAATGTGAGATTCACCTATGAGGTACATGGTGCTCGGGCACATTATCTGGACATTTCGCTCTTGGGGGACAGCGCAACGGGAGATATTATTACATCTCTGTACCGCAAGCCGATTGCAGGTAACACTCTGCTCCATGCAACGAGCAGTCACCCGCGACATGTAGTGAGGAATTTGCCAACAGGTGAACTGATACGGGCTAGAAGGGCTTGTACATCAAATCAAACCTTCCAGGAGGAAGCTGTTGATATCAGCAACCGCCTCTATAGTCGCGGTTATTCACCACATCATGTGAATGCCGCTCTACAAAAGGTTGAAATAAGATCGAGAGATTCCCTTCTAGAACCTATAGTGATACAAACAAATGTTAATTCCCCACATCCCCGTGGATTACAACACCAGAGGGTCAAAACAAGACAGTCTAACACGTACATACCTACTTTCTCAACAACATATAGCCAGGATTTTAATGCTATTGTGGGGATTATCCACAAATACATCCATATTTTGCATGAGGATCCTGTCTTATATAAAATTTTACAGAATGGGTATAGATGTGTACCTAAAAAATCAACAACTATAGGCAACATCCTATCTCCATCATTATTTTCATTGAATACTACTACTCCAACTTGGCTTAGCACTAAGGGAAATTATCCCTGTGGGGGAGTAAGATGTGGCCTATGCAAGTATATGGTGAAAACCAAAACCATACAAGGGTACACCAGTGCCAGAAACCATAGAATCAACGGGTATATTAATTGTAATACTACCCATGTGGTTTACATGGCATCATGTGAGACATGCAGAAAGAACTATGTGGGGTGTACCACAAGACCCCTAAAGAAAAGGTTGGGGGAGCACATGACAGCTTCAGTTCCTAACCCCAGATCGATGGGTAGAAATCTGTCAGGTCTCTCTAAACATTTCAGAGATGTTCATAACGGTGATCTTTCTACTCTTAGAGTGCAAGGAGTGGAGAGAGTTAACCGTAACAAGAGAGGCGGAGATTGGGGTCGGTTAGTACGAACCAGGGAATTTTTCTGGATTGTGAACCTAGAAACAAGGGTTCCTTTGGGACTGAATTACCGCACAGATTGTTCTTATTTTTATTAAATCTTTTGGAGTGAGACATACATAATAAACATGTAAACATAAAAAGAAAAAATATATATTCCTATTGTATGTATGCTATCATTTAGTGTTTGTCATGATCCATGTACTAATATGTTTTGCATATTGTTATGAGTTATAGATTTGGCCCGGCTTTTTCTATGAGAAGTAGACATAGGCATCTCCAGCCTCTCAGTAAATTACAATTTACCAATTAGTGATGGGGGGGAGGGCTTTACATGGTATATATGTGGTTTGTTTTTCATATGGTTTTAGCTGCTGATGAAGTACGTTGTACGAAACGCGTCCAGCGGGACTGCGCTCCCTGGGTCGCCTGATTTTATGGTCTTATGAAAATCACTAAATAAAATTTAATTATTGGAGAATTGTCCGGTGCCGGATTCATCACTACATTGATTCTTCCTGGACGTGCGGGACGTCTTCATCTGGCACCACCGGTCTGCTGGAACTCGGTGAGCACGAACCCATTCCCCTTCCTTCTTCTGAGCAGTTAAGGTGTGTATGTTTTATGAGGTTCTGCAGCAGCTGAGCTGTGTATTATGTTGTTCTGCAGCATCTGAGGCTTATAATATGATGTTCTGTAGCAGCAAATGAGTTGTGTTTTATGAGGTTCTGCACTGACTGAGATGTGTATTATGAGGTTCTGCAGCAGCTGAGATTTGTATTATGAGGTTCTACACTTGCTGAGATGTTTATTGTGATGTTATGCAGCATCAGAGGTGTATTCTGCAGTGGCTGAAGTGTGAATTATGAGGTTCTCCAGTGGCTGAGGTATGTTTTGCGGCAGTTTAGGTTTGTATTATACAGCATTGCAGCAGCTGAGATATTGTGATGTTCTACAGCAGCTGAGATGTGTGATATGAAGTTCTGCAGCAGCTGAGGTGTGTGTTATGAGGTTCTGTAACAACTGAGGTGTCTAATATGAGGTTCTTCTGCAGCTAAGCTGTATATCACCAGGTTCTAAAGACCGCTGTGTATCTCAATGGGAAGTGAGGCGCTATGCTCATTGGTCGGCGCCAGCACACAGCGACCAATGAGCATAGCGCCTTACTTACAGCGGTAAATTTGAAACTCAAAGTCGTCCATTATATCTCAATGGGAAGTGAGGCGCTATTCTCATTGGTCGCTGTGTGCTGGCGCCGACCAATGAGAATAGCGACTCACTTACAGCGGTAAATTTGAAACTCAAAGTCGTCCATTATATCTCAATGGGCAGTGAGGCGCTATTCTCATTGGTTGCTGTGTGCTGGCGCCGACCAATGAGAATAGCGCCTCACTTACAGCGGTAAATTTGAAACTCAAAGTCGTCCATTATATCTCAATGGGAAGTGAGGCGCTATTCTCATTGGTCGCTGTGTGCTGGCGCCGACCAATGAGAATAGCGCCTCACTTCCCATTGAGATATAATGGACGACTTTGAGTTTCAAATTTACCGCTGTAAGTAACACCATACTTTGTAGTCTCTATTACTACTGCCAGTAGGAACATTAACCCCTTATATTCCATTATTGTTGTTATTTCTATTACAAAGTGTATAGTTGTAATGACACTGCGAAATTAACCCATTATATACCAGTTCAGCATTGACTGCATATTTGGTAGTGTTTATAACTACTGCCACTGGTACATTAACCCCTTGAACACCATTTTGGATATAATTTACAGCGCTGAGTCTGTTGTGGGAGTGCCTGTGGGACATTAACTCCTTCAATAACATTTTTGATATCATTATAAGTTCCCACTCTGTTATAGTCCTGTTAGTCGGACATTAACTCTTTCTACACCTCCACTATATTACTACCCTCACAGTTCTGCCTACATCGCCTACTTAGTCATATATCTGGTGTTTACGTCTATTATTTAAAACTCTTTAAAAAATTATATACAGATTCTAGACTCCCGATTCTTTAGAATCGGGCTCACAGCTAATAGTTAATAAATAACATTTCCCACATGCCTACTTTACATCAGCACAATTTTGGAAAAAAAAATTTTTGTTCGGAAGTTATAAGGGTTCAAAGTTCATCAGCAATTTTTCTTTTTTCCAGCAAAATTTACAAAACCATTTTTTTTGTGACCA
Source organism: Allobates femoralis (assembly GCA_033576535.1). NCBI lineage: Eukaryota > Metazoa > Chordata > Amphibia > Anura > Aromobatidae > Allobates > Allobates femoralis. The sequence goes on from JARQOC010000004.1 coordinate 189,907,331, forward strand.
CATCATATTTGAAGTCCCTTTGAGGGGTGTACATGACAGATAACACCCAAAGTGACACCATTCCAAAAACTGCACCCCTCAAGCTACTCAAAACTACATTCAAGAAGATTAATAACCCTTCAGGTGCTTCACACGAACTAAAGCAAGCAAAGTGGATGGAAAAAATGGACATTTAAATTTTTCCAACAAAAATGTTCTTTTAGCCTCAATTCTTTCATTTTCACATGGGGAACAGAATAAAATGGATTAGGAACAGGAAAAACAATTTGACTGAAAAATTTGCTCCATAAATCGCTGGTTGATGATCGCTAGGTTTTAGAATCTGTCCTAAAACCTGGCGATGGTCGCCCGGTAGACACGCAGCATCGCTGCGTGTGACACTGGGAGTAGCGATATTCCAGCTCCCAGCGCCTCTCACAAGCGCTGGGAGCTGGTATCCAAGGTAAACTGCGGGTATCTAGGCAGCGCGCGCTGCCTAGATACCCGATGTGTACCTTAGTTACCAGCCTCCTCCGCTCACCGGCTGGTATCTAAGGTACACAGCGGGTAACTAGGGTCCATAATTACCCGCTGTGTACCTTAGATACCAGCCGGTGAGCGGAGGAGGCTGGTAACTAAGGTACACATCGGGTATCTAGGCAGCGCGCGCTGCCTAGATAACCGCAGTTTACCTTGGAGACCAGCCTGCTCCCGCTTCCAGCAGGCTGGCAGCGGGAGCAAGACATCGTGGAAACAATATTTAAATCGTTTCCACGATGTCTCTGGTCCATTGGTCGTTGGTGAGTCTGTCTGTGTGACAGCTCACCAGCAATCAGCCGTCAATGTCGTCAGCAATCATCTCACTGACGACATTGACGCGTGTGACACCCCCTTAAGGAGGTGTTTAGAGATTGGAGGCTGGTGTCCTGCACTAGTAATGCCTTCCCTCTATAATCAAGGCAAAGCTGCACCTTGCATGAGTGCAATGGTCGACTGACCAAAGTAATGCTGTGGTAAGGAGAAATTTTCTACATTTTTCCCTTGCTGATTTTGGACACTGATTTAGTGGCTAGAACTTGTGAGAAGTGGGGACACGTGAAGTGGGTCACAAGCTTATGTATTTTGTCCAATCCCTTTAAACATCTGTATGTTGGCCTTTTTGCCCCTGAGTACAGGCAGAGCAGGCAGTGGCTCTATCATGAATCCTCTGCTCTTCTCATCCTGGACATGTCTGGTAGATTCAAACGATTTGTATAGTATGTGCAGATCCCAACCATAGGGCCTGCTCCACTCTTTGCCAAGAGATGGCAGAACTCCCATTCTCCAGACTGATGAGGGTCCCAGCACTGAGATCTGCTTATCTTATCTATAATGTGTGAGATCAGCAAACCCCTGTAAGTGTAAGTTCACACCTGGTTGATTTAATGTGGATTATAGGTGCAGATTCTGCAGTACAAATTCAGGGGCATTTATTCTACAATACACGTGAAGAAATATTTTTTAGGATATATAAAAATGGCCACCTCTCTGCGTTATTATCCTGGGAAACTGGGTAGAAAAATCATTATGGTTGGGCACCAAAAGGCAGTTTTGCACAGGGCACCATTCAGGCTAAGACCTGTGTTTGCTCTAACAGTCAGAAACAGGCTCCATGAAGGTGGTACGAGGGCCTAACATCCACAAGTGGGTGTTGTGGTTACAGCTGAAAACTGTGAATGGCGATTGGCATTTGCCAGTGAACAATAAGTTTGGCAGATTCATCATAGGCACCCTGTGCTCTTCACAGATGAGAGCAGGTTCACCCTGAGCACAAGTGACAGACGTGACAAAGTCTGGAGAGGCCTTGGAGATCATTCTGCAGTCTGCAACATGTTCCACTATGACCAATTTGGCAGTGGGTCAGTAATAGTGTGGGAAGGCATTTCTTTAGGGAACCGCACAGCCCTCCATGTGCAAGCCAGAGTTGCCCTGACTGCCATTAGGTACTAGGATGAGATACTCAGACTCATTGTGAGACGATATACAGGTGCAGTGGGCACCAGGTACCTTCTCAGGAATGACAATGCTAGGTCTCATGTGGCTGAAGTGTGTCAGCAGTTCCAGCATGATGATCCAATCAAGCAAATCTGGGATATCATGTCTCATTCCATCCACCAATGCCACAAGTACCACAGACTGTCCAGAAGTTGACTAATGCTTTAATGAAGATCTGGGAGGAGATCCCTCAGGAGAACATCCTCTGCCTCATCAGGCGCATTCCCAGGCATTTTAGAGAAGTCATACAGGGAAGTGGAGGCCACACACAATACTGGACTTCAATTTCCTTGTCTTAAAGCATTTCCACTGAAGTTGTATCAGACTGTAATTTGATTTTGCACTTTGATATTGATTATCATCCAAATCCAGACCTCCTGGGGATATTAATTTTGATTTTCATTGACAGTGATTTTTTAATGTTTTGTTGTTTTCAATGTATTCCACTATGTAATGAATAAAGATTTAAAACTTACTGTAAATATTTTATTCATTGACATCTGGAATGTGGTATTTTAGTGTTCCCTTTATTTTTTGAGCAGTGTATATCTCCATAAGTAGCTCAGTGCGATGATCCGTGACTGTAATCATTTTCTACCTGTGTTCCTACAACACATATGTCACACGGATCTGCAAAATTGGTCACATTTTTGCAGACATTTAAAAGGAATGATTACATTTTATATCTTTGGTGTAAAGAAAAGCACTCAGTCCCAAGAAACCAGTTAGAAGCTGTGTAGGTTACATCTCTTGCACACGGCTGAGCCTGGCACAGTGGATTTGGCTGTCGGCCATGCTTTAATATCCATTTACAAAATTCTTAAACCATTACACCACAGAACCCCGGGACCTCCATGCTTATATATCTGTGCGGTTATCCATAGGAAGGCCCCAATTTAATAAAACAAAAGTTAACTAAAAGGTGGCTAGCACAGATTGCTCTTTTTACATGGAAATAAGAGCCATGCTGTTTTCTTTACTGCTAAGTTGCCTACATCGGTGAAATCTCAATATCATGTTATATGGGTGCTGCCGGTTTTTGGCTGGCAACCTTTAAACAGTAACTCATTAAATACCAAGGGAAGGTCTTCTAAATTGTTGCCAAAAGCTGTGACTTTTATGCTTTATTAGTGTTTTCTTTTAAGCAACTTTTGTACAATACTTTGTATTTTTTAGCATTTTTGAGGACAATTTGTTTTTCCTGCTGCGCTATGTAACATAAATGTTGTTCATTTTTGTTCTTGTCTCATTTATAACGAGGACAAAAGAAGTGTCACATCGCACAAAGCGCTCACTTTGCTGCCCTCGTAGTGACTCGCACAAATCCTAATTCAATAATTCATACTTCGTTTAATTAAATATATCTTCTTTTGTTCTCCTGAATGGGTTAATGCCATCTGAAGAAGTGTAATTGATGTTGCCAATACACAAAACAAAAGCCCTTCTTTCCAACCACAGCCTCCCAAAACCACAATTACCACAGAAAGTATATCTTAAGTAATGCATCTTAAAATTTGCAGGCAATGTTATAAACACAGCTGTGCAAAGGTTAGCGTATAAAAAAGAACTCTATCCAATTAGCACGCTCCGAGCTGTTTAAAAGCCCCTTTGGCACTTTTACTGTTGTTTTGGTCAGGAACATTTAAATGCCTTTTTTTTATTTTCTGTTTTAGATTTTATGCTTTTATGAAAAATGAATTTTCCGTAACATGAATGGATTTAATTTTCATCTCAATTGACATTTTACTATTTTTCCATTCAAATGCCCAAAATATTCTAACACAATTACAGTTCATTGTAAAACAGCAAATGCCACAGGTGTCAAATAAGATACATAATGTGTCATTCCGCTGCTTCAATCCTTGGTAATAAGTAATAATGAATCCAGGAAGATTTCCATTATCATTGATAGGCTGAGCACACACATTAGATTAATATCCAACGAAACCTCTTATATTGGTGATGCTATGTTGGCACAATTTATAATATTTGTGATCAACCACGTAATGAGTAAGGCATCACTAGGCTCTCTAGGGGAAAATTGAACATCTAATCCTTTTATTTCTGGGAAGGCAAATTCTGTAAGGTGTGAGAGGTAAGTAGTAGCAGTTTTCTCTCCTTAATGCATGCACAACACATAATGCTCATCCAAGCTGGGTGTACAAATATGGTGCCCCTGCGTACAGGGTGGCCACAGATAGGAACTGCAGCCAGGCAGGTGAAGATAGGTTTTTACACAAAACACCTTCATAACACAGACCCACAGACACAAGACCAAGCCCAGAGCCCGGGACTCTAGGCAGGCAAAGGGTGGTAGGGCCAGTCACAGTGGGTGGGACATAGTCAAGGTGACGGACCGGGTACATAAGGGGAAAACAGAAAGTTGTTAGTTAGTAGGCTGGAGAAGTCTGAGCAGTAAAGACCAAGAGTAAAGAGTTACACTTCCCTGAAGATTTTGGGCTCCCTGGAGGTGCAGAATCCTGTGAGGCACAGTCCTCTGGAGAGAAAGCCAGTTCCACAGCCTGTAACCCAAGGGAAGGGGAAAGACCGGACCAGTGCAGCAGGGTCCGAGGAAACCGGCAGCGGTGACAGAGGACGACTGGAGGAAAGGATCCCCTGATGTACACGGTAGTCACACGGGTAGGAAAGAGCCCAGTGATCCCTGCAACATAGGGACACGCTAGGCTGGGTCCAGACAGTTGGCTCTGAGGTGACCGAAGCTATACGCCGGATCACAGACACACCGACGGGAGTTCAGAATCCATATCTGATCTCCCAACACAGGTGCGTGAGGTTCAGCAACACATAGGTCCCAGGCTTGCTATCCACACACCAGGGGAAAGCCAAACAAGGGACCGAGTTGCCACCATACTGCACACGGGGAGAAGAGAAGTTAGAGAAAAGTCTGAAAGGTATCAGAGAGAGAGAAGGGTCTCAGAAGGAAACCTGGCTGCAGAAGGTTAAGTGACTGTCTGGAGTTACCCGTGTAAAAGAACTGTACCGTGAATTGTTTGTACTGAGGAAGAACGTGCAAGTAAAACCAGCTGAACCCTGCTAAAGTCTCCCATGTGTGAACTGTTATATACAGTGCCTACAAGTAGTATTCAACCCCCTGCAGATTTAGGTGGTTTGATAAGATGCAAATAAGTTAGAGCCTTCAAACTGCAAACGAGAGTAGGATTTATTAACAGAAGCATAAATCTTACAAACCAAAAAATTATGTTGCTCAGTTGAATTTTAATAAATTTTAAACATAAAAGTGTGGGTCAATTATTATTCAACCCCTAGGTTTAATATTTTGTGGAATAACCCTTGTTTGCAATTACAGCTAATAATCGTCTTTTATAAGACCTGATCAGGCCGGCACAGGTCTCTGGAGTTATCTTGGCCCACTCCTCCATGCAGATCTTCTCCAAGTTATCTAGGTTCTCTGGGTGTCTCATGTGGACTTTAATCTTGAGCTCCTTCCACAAGTTTTCAATTGGGTTAAGGTCAGGAGACTGACTAGGCCACTCCATCACCTTGAATTTTTCCCTCTTGAACCAGGCCTTGGTTTTCTTGGCTGTGTGCTTTGGGTCGTTGTCTTGTTGGAAGATGAAATTACGACCCATCTTAAGATCCTTGATGGAGGAGCGGAGGTTCTTGGCCAAAATCTCCAGGTAGGCCGTGCTATCCATCTTCCCATGGATGCGGACCAGATGGCCAGGCCCCTTGGCTGAGAAACAGCCCCACAGCATGATGCTGCCACCACCATGCTTGACTGTAGGGATGGTATTCTTGGGGTCGTACGCAGTGCCATCCAGTCTCCAAACGTCACGTGTGTGGTTGGCACCAAAGATCTCGATATTGGTCTCATCAGACCATAGAACCTTGAACCAGTCTGTCTCAGAGTCCTCCAAGTGATCATGAGCAAACTGTAGACGAGCCTTGACATGACGCTTTGAAAGTAAAGGTACCTTACGGGCTCGTCTGGAACGGAGACCATTGCGGTGGAGTACGTTACTTATGGTATTGACTGAAACCAATGTCCCCAATGCCATGAGATCTTCCCAGAGCTCCTTCCTTGTTGTCCTTGGGTTAGCCTTGACTCTTCGGACAAACCTGGCCTTGGCACGGGAGGAAACTTTCAAAGGCTGTCCAGGCCGTGGAAGGCTAACAGTAGTTCCATAAGCCTTCCACTTCCGGATGATGCTCCCAACAGTGGAGACAGGTAGGCCCAATTCCTTGGAAAGGGTTTTGTACCCCTTGTCAGCCTTGTGACCCTCCACGATCTTGTCTCTGATGGCCTTGGAATGCTCCTTTGTCTTTCCCATGTTGACCATGTATGAGTGCTGTTCACAAGTTTGGGGAGGGTCTTAAATAGTCAGAAAAGGCTGGCAAAAGAGATAATTAATCCACAAATGTGAAGCTCATTGTTCTTTGTGCCTGAACTACTTCTTAATACTTTAGGGGGACCAAACAGAATGCTGGTGGTTTGAGGGGTTGAATAATAATTGACCCACACTTTTGTGTTTAAAATGTATTAAAATTCAACTGAGCAACATAACTTTTTGGTTTGTAAGATTTATGCTTCTGTTAATAAATCCTACTCTCGTTTGCAGTTTGAAGGCTCTAACTTATTTGCATCTTATCAAACCACCTAAATCTGTAGGGCTTGAATACTACTTGTAGGCACTGTACATTTCCCACCCTGTCAGGAGCTGCCTGACCCATGGCGGGCTCATTCATCTAGCTGCAGCATGATCCATCCATCCTCCTGGCAGAAGTAAGCAGCAGCGGTGGTCCCCTCACTGACCACAACCCGTGGGTGGCGTCACGACAATCCCTGTAAATAACCACTTTTACTTGTGGGCTCGGGACACGGTCCGGACCAAGGACTGCCGTGATAATCCCCGTGATACCCCGGTCTGGTACCGAGTACCCCGTCCCAGTGGGCTCCATACATACATGTGGGAAAAAGCCATCAGCTGCGCAAGTATTCTGTAGATAATGTGTATGACCAGCCGTTAAGGGAATCCATCAGAATTATCAACCCTTCTAGGCCATATATAGGGGTACACAGGTCTCTAGAGAAATAGCCATCAGCTGAACAAGTGTTCTGTAAATAACTCATGTGTATGGCCTACCGTCAAGCGAATCCGTCAGTATTATCAACCCTCCTAGACCGTATATATGGGCACACAGGTCTCTGGAGAAATAGCCATCAGCTGAACAAGTGTTCTGTAAATAACTCATGTGTATGGCCAGCCGTCAAGGTAGTCCATCAGTATTATCATCCCTTCTAGGCCATATATAGGGTACACAGGTCTCTGGAGAAATAGCTATCAGCTGAACAAGTGTTCTGTATGTAACTGATGTGTATTGCCAGCCTTCAAGGGAATCCATCAGTATTATTAACCCTCTTAGGCCATATATAGGGGCCCGCAGGTCTCTGGAGATATAGCCATCAGCTGAACAAGCGTTCTGTAGATAACAAATGTGTATGGTGTGCCTTAAAGGGAGTCAGTATGATCAACCCTCCTAAGCCATATATATGGACACACAGGTCATGGGACATTGAATATGATACCTTGATATCTCCGATTCAATGTCTTATTTTAGAGAAATCAACGTTTTTCTTCATATGTAAATTAGCTGTTAATATCTATGAGTCAAACACACATCTCCTGAAGAGTCTGGTTTCAGAGATATTTTAAGTAAAAGGGAGTATTACCAGTGTGAACCATGTTGATCAGGGGAATAGACTGTCAGTCATTACAAGTCTCATACTGGTAGCACCCTCTTTTATTTAAAATAATCTCAGGAGGTAGATACTCAGGGAGATCTAGATCTTAACAGCTCTTTTACATATTAAGAAAAACATGGATTTCTCAGAAATAAGGCATCGTATCACAGATATCAAGGTATCATATCAATGTAAATGGCTTAGGAGGGTTGATCCTAATGGCAGATTCCCTTTTGCTGTGAGCTATCCAACACAAAGATGTAATATGTATGAAAGTGTTCACAACATTTCTACTCATCACAGATGTTTTTTGAGTTTTAACCTGTGTCTCAATTATGTTCCCATATGAGAAATGTTTCCAGTTGTTCAGAATTAAACTTCATATAATACTTAAAAAATAGATAATTAAAGAATAAAACTGACATGATATCCTGGTATCTGACACACTGATCAAATAATCCAATGATTCAATATAGACTAGGCACTATGCCATAATATTATAAAGGACCTGCCCTTGATAGCACTGGAGTACTGTTGGCATGCTATGTAACCTTTGCTTTACCAATGAGTCACCAGGGTTTGGTGACAACCCATTGTAATTGCAAAAATTAGAAGCTATTTCGGTGGACTGCCAGGTGCTTAGTATTATACACTTACCGCAAAACATGGAAGAACATGTATTCTATCAATGGGTACCACTATGTAAGGGATACTTCACCAATGCAAAATTTAAGAATACATTTTCTTTGCCTGATTTACTGTGCAATCCTTAGACTACTGTGGATATATACAAAAACATATTTCGTAATATAGGTAAAGAATAATACTTTGTGAGTTGGGGCAGGCCTGTAGACAGTTTTACATCTTGGTCAATAGAGATGAAAGCCATGATGATTATCATGTCTTGCAGAGCTATAACGAGTGAAAATCAATAATAATGTTTCTGCATGAAGTATCGTACTTGAAATCTGGTTGTATCAATTTATCAGCTTAACTTCTCTATTCCATTAGGTTGTAAATTGTACAGCATTTTCTATTTTTTCAAGGATGCTTTTAAGTTTAATACAGCTACAACTACAAACCTGATCTGGTCTTAGATACTTATTCATCTAACACTCCTGATACAGTTCATCCAGATATTGGCTGGTTTACTGGATAATATAGCTGTATTTATTTTTCCAGTTGTACATACAAGTCTGGGTTGGATACAGACAATAGAGGGCCCCTGAGCAAGAACAAAATACGAGCCCTTTGATCTCCAACACAATGGGGAAAAAGTATTTAGTCAGCCACCAATTATGCACGTTCTCCCACTTAAAAGATGAGAGAGGCCTGAAATTGACATCATAGATAGACCTCAACTATGAGAAACAAAATGAGAAAAACAAATCCTGAAAATTATTGTCTGATTTGGAAACAATTTTTTTTCAAATTTTGGTGGAAAATAAGAATTTGGTCACCTACAAACAAGCAAGATTTCTGGATCTCACAGACCTGTAACTTCTTCTTTAAGAGGCTTCTCTGTCCTCCACTCATTACCTGTAGTACTGGCACCTTTTTGAACTTGTCATCAGTATAAAAGACACCTGTCTGCAACCTCAAACGGTCACACTCCAAACTCCACTATTGTGAAGACTAATGCGCTGTCAAAGGACACAAGAAACAAAATTGTAGCCCTGCACCAGGCTGGGAAGACTAAATCTGCAATAGGCAAGCAGCTTGGTGTGAAGAAATCAACTGTGGGAGCAATAATTAGAAAATGGAAGACATACAAGACCACTGAAAATCTCCCTCGATCTGGGGCTCCATGCAAGATCTCATCCTGTGGTGTCAAGATGATCTCAAGAACGGTGAACAAAAATCGCAGAACCACACAGGGAAACCTAGAGTATGACCAGCAGAGAGCTGGGACCAATGTAACACAGGCTACCATCAGTAAAACGCTATGCCGCCAGGGACTCAGATCCTAAAGTGCCAGACGTGTCCGCTGCTTAAGCCATTACATGTCCGGGCCCGTCTGAGGTTTGCTAGAGAGCATTTGGATGATCCATAAGTTTATTGGGAGAATGTCATATGGTCAGATGAAACCAAAGTTGAACTGTTTGGTAGAACACAATTCGTCATGTTTGGAGGAGAAAGAATGCTGAGTTGCATCCAAAGAACTCCATACCTACTGTGAAGCATGGGGGTGGTAACATCATGGTTTGGGGACGTTTCTCTGCCAAGGGACCAGGAAGACTGATCCGTTGTAAATGAAAGAATGAGTGGCGCCATGTATCGTGAGATTTTGAGTGCAAGCCTCCTTCCATCAGCAAGGGCAATGAAGATGAAACGTGGTTGGGTCTTTCAGCATGACACCAGGGCAACAAAGGAGAGGCTTCATAAGAAGCATTTCAAGGTCCTGGAGTGGCTTAGCCAGTCCCCAGATCTAAACCCTATAGAAAACCTTTGGAGGGAGTTGAAAATCTGTGTTGCCCAGTGAAAGCTCTAAAACATCACTGCTCTAGAGGAGATCTCCATGAGGGAATCGGCCAACATACTAGCAACAGTGTGTGCCAACCTTGTGAAAACTTACAGAAAATGTTTGACCTCTGTCATTGCCAACAAAGGATATAAAACAAAGTATTGAGATGAACTTTTGTTATTGACCAAATACTTATTTTCCACCAAAATTTGAAAAAAAATTTCTTTTGAAATCAGATAATGTGATTTTCAGGATTTGTTTTCTCATTTTGTCTCTCTTAGGGTACCGTCACACCTGGACACTTCGCCGGTGATTTCATATTCGACGCAGGGGCGTGGCCTATCACCTGCGACAGCAGCAGTGCGTCGCCTAGTGTAAAGGGGTGATAATGAGGAAAAAAATCACCTTAGAATGGTCGCCTGGTTTCGCAGCACTGCTCTGAAACCAGGCGAGCACTCTGGGGCAATGTGCACACATCGCCCCATGTAACATGGCGATCGCCGATGTTACAGGCAATGTGAGCCATAGGCTCCCATGTTACAGGATCGCTGCTGGGGTGTGTCAACACGCCTGTAACATCACCGGTGCGTCGCCGGAGGTATCGACGCGTGTAAACACGTGACGGCGATGCCTGCAGAGCGCCAAAAAGGTGCGTGCTCCCGTGCGTCGCCAGTGATATCTCCGGTGTTGTGGATAGGTGTGACGGTACCCATAGTTGAGGTCAACCTATGATCTCAATTACAGGCCGACCTCATCTTTTTAAGCCGGAGAACTTGCACAATTGATGGCTGATCAAATACTTTTTCCCATTTAATCTCATCTCATCAGCCTTCATGTATAGCTAACAATTCCCTAGTAAATTAATCATTTATTACATATAATCTAATAGACAATTTAAAGCAATTTTATAAGTGGTTGTAGACCTTCTATGCTTCCTAACCTACTGGGCCCTTATACATCTGCACATCACACATGTCATATGCCTACTCCTGATGTAAGTGCCTGCTCCACTAAAATAACAAATTGCACCACTATACACCAAAATGCACCGCTATGCTCATCTTTCCTCTTGTGCAACTACATCTATTTTTGTAGGCTTTTGTGGCCATGGTCCTTTATTATTTTGTGTTTTTATCAGTAAAAGTTCACTTGTTTTCCTGTTTGTCATTTCCTCTGATCATTTAACTGTTAAGGGGGATGTCCCCTTTCAAACAATGTTCTGACCAAGGTGCATTTTGTTAAAATAAAAGACAAACTACACTGCACTCACCTTCACCGATTCCATCGGTGACTTTATACCACTGTTTCTGGTCTCTGGCATTAGTTGCAGTGCTGATGTCATGTCGGCAGCAAATCAGTGACATTGGGGGCTTTGACATGAGTGTTCTGTATACATTGGCAAAGACGTTGAACTCACTCATTGGCTGATGCTGTTGACAGGACCTCAGCGCCACTGCCAATGCCAGACAGCTGGAGTAGTGGCTGAGATTTGCCGATGGACCTGGAAAAAAAACTGCAGTCAAGACAGAACATTGTTTAAAAAGGGACAACCTCTTTAAGCACTGTAATATACATTGACACTATAATAGATAAGTTATTATACAAATTATCACCAACATATCTTGTCTCAAACGCCCTGAGGAAGAATACGAAACGTACGTTGGCGGTGGGGGTACCAGGACCGAGGCCACAAACAGTTTATACCAGGTACGTGAACTAAGTGAGGACAACTGTAATTAAAGTACGGAGGCAGTACCATACATGTGCAACCTGGGTCAGAGAAGGGTGACCTGCTAGTACATAGGTGCACAGTGTATTGTAGATTATTGGAGCCCCATAATCACAAAATAGAGCGTGTAGTCATCTTAGTGACAAATAAATAAATAGTATGTCCTTATGAACCTGGTATCACTGGCTATTATATAAAACAATGTATATTGTATGAATGTTTACATAATTGGTCTCAGTCTTGGACCTGGTTATGAATTATTTGTAATCATTAGGGTACTTTTCATGTAATTAATTTTAATGTTTTTATGGATTAATATATGATTTATGACTAATAAAGTGATCACTTAAATAATAGGAACTGTACTCATCATTCATCTAAGAACCCTTTAGAGGGAAGTCTGGGTGGTTTTGAAGTGGCAACATATCTTGCCAGTAATCTCGAGGACCTAAAGACAAGTAGTACTGCTGTTCCAGGATTTGGATAGCCAATCAGATATCTACTTTACCTACAAGACAAATTCTTTTCATGTTATCATTTGATATATGGGTTTAAGGCCCCGTTACACGGTACAATATCATGAACGATATCGCTGAAATGTCACGGGTTTGGTGTCGATGAAACAACATTGTTAGGAAGTCGTTGCATGTTACACCGAGATACGACTATGATAAATCGTTGGATCATTGATCGCATATTTGAGAGCATGTTCTCAAATCAAAAGATCCTCGATCAGTCAACCTGCTGCATCGTTCTGTGTGACACTGCGATAAGGATTTATCCCATTCACATCAGTGAACAAGTATCGATAGCTGCTCGCTACATCGTTGGTGCGTTGTCCACGACATCTACATGTGTGACATCTCACCAACGATGTCAAAACGATGTCCTAACGACCGCGCGCCCATGAGATCGTTAGTGATATCGTTACAACATTGAAATGTGTAATGGTACCTTAACACTTACATCCTTTTCAATCACTATTGGTACCTTTACACGCCGCTACCGAAGGTTAGAAACCACCGGGTGTCGCACGTGCACGCGCGTGTTTCAACGGTTCCTAACGGTACCTGATACCGCAATTACGCGCGGCTACAAGGTGCTCCACAGTAGGTTTTTTCGATCCCCGGAAGTACCGACGGGTGCCACAGGTTACCTTCTGTGGAGCACCTTCCCTCATTTACACGCTGCTACCACAAGGGAATATGGGAGGACCTGGGGCAGCAGGGACAACACATAGGCGTGCCAGAGTTGTGGATTACGAGACGCTCGTACAGTGATTGGACAAAGCAATAACATCATGATTGGCCAGCCAGCGCAGGGAGGCTGGCTAATACATGACGCGAAAGCAAATGTGTAGTGACTGGTCATCTCATTAAATATGCCATCCTGTACAGGGACAGCCAATGGGTACTGTGAGGCACCGACCGGGTCGGGCCCCTGCGGCCGGTGTGTGCCTCCCTGGATGCGTCCTCCATATTGACAGGTCACACTCCATCCCGGGATTTTGTGTTGGTTCTGCTTACTGGCTTGGGTGTGATAAAAGGAAGCTAGACCACGGGGTGTGGTCTCTAGTGTGAGGGAGTGAACACAACTCCCTGAGCTTCTGACAGAGAAACATCCCTGAGCCAGTCCTGAGACATTGTAGCTGGTTTTGACGGGGTAAGTCCTTTTGGGTGAAGATGAGAAGCGGCCCCTGAAGTAAGGGGAATCCGGAATAGTGCACCGGACTATTGTTGTCTATGTTTTGTGGCCAAATAAACCCGTGTGCCGTGACCAGTGGTGCTGGATCCCGTGTCTTTGCCTCCCTGACGCCGCTACACCTCACAGTACACAGTAGCCCCCACCAATGATAGCTGATGGGGCGTGGTATACATGACGCTCAAGCACGCCCCAGGTAACTCAAATACCGTACCTGTGCCCTGATTACAAGCCGCTACCATACGGTTTCTACCTGCTTGTTTTTGAGCAAGGCTGAAAGACAGGTTTCCAAAGAGACCGGTGGCAACAACCTGAATTACACGCCGCTACCTCGCGGTGTTTTGAAGGTACAAGGTACAATTGTCTCCGACACTCGGTGGTTTCTAACCTTCGGTAGCAGCGTGTAAAGGTACCAAAAGAGAGCTAACAAATATGGATATGCTATTTTAGATTCAATACCTCAGTCCATTTCCGTAAAAGTGTTTTAAATCAATCTATTGAATAGTTTATTGAAGCAAAATAAATCCTCAACTCATACAGAGATGGATAAAGATTAAGGAAAATCCAAAGATGTCAGAAGGAAAACAAAGAGCAGGTTATCAGAGCCAATAAGATAAAATCATTTCACATTGGTGATATATTTGAAACAAATGTCAGTCATTACTGATATCCTGCGTTTGTATCATTTGCTTTCCCAGAACGAGTGATTTGACACAGATTATGAACACAGGATCATACTCTACAGAGCAGAAAAGAGAGAGGAAATGGTTTAACAAATACCCTAATCTGTAAAATACTGCAATTTCTAGTATTTTTTGTATTTCTTTTCATTCACTTATGTTTTTTATATATTTTTTTCAGGTTACCATTATATTGACTAGACATTATAATCAAAATAATGATAAGGCAATGATCTATTTCTACTTTATATCATTGTTCTAACCATCACACTTCCAAAAGGCTCCATTTGTGATTACAGTTAAATAGACTTTGGGACACATGGCTGACAGTTTTCTAAGATACCATAATCTGAAAATGTTTCAACCCAAGGCTTGTAGCATTTTCCTTTGGTACAACTTTTGTGAATCATCTGCCTTAACTTACTGTGAATCTCCTCCAATGTAAGGTCAAGAATAGATAGATAATAGTTCAGTCTAGTTCATCAAAGAGTACTCCATCTTATACTTTTCACAAATTAGTTTATAATTGATTATTTCTTCTTGCACATTGTAAATCTCCAAACAAACCAATATTAAAACCATCAGTCAAACCTCTATCCAGCTTTATTTGCTCTCCCACATTTATTCTCCTCTGATTCAAAGACCTAAATCTTAGACCCATCCATAGTACTTCTTTACAGTTATCCATTGTACAAGATATGTAATATTTTTTCTCTTTCTCAACTTCTTCTTATTCATAAATGCTTGACTCAACTGAGCATTAATTTCTTTTAATAGGGAGAACAAAATTATCTTATGTTGAATATCAAGAGTGATCCTTCAATCTCCCGACATTATTGTTCAAAGGAGTGCAGGAGCACCGCTGCTCTCGGATGGTTTGGTCCTCTTTTCTGTAATGTACATGGGGGCCTTAGGCTGGTGTCACACTGGCGTTTGTGTCTGCATGCGTATGGCATGCAGACGCAAACGCAGCCATACTGATGTGAACAGGTGGGTCCTGTGTGGAGAGTGCTGTGTGGTGGGTGTTGTGTGATGTGGCCTGTGTGGTGGATGCTGTGTGTTGTGTGGTGGATGCTGTGTGTTGTGTGGTGTGTCCTGTGTGGTTGGTGCTAGGTGGTGACTGCTGAGTGGTGGCTGCTAGGTCCTGTGTGGTGGGTGCTGTGTGGAGGGTGCTGGGTCCTGAGTGGTGACTTCGGGGTGATGGGTCCTGTGTGGTAGGTGCGGAGGTCTTGTGTGTAGGTGCTGGGTCCTGTGTGGTGAGTGCTGTGTCCTGTGTGGTGGGTCCTGTGTGGTTGGTGCTGGGTGGTGACTGCTGAGTAGTGGCTGCTAGGTCCTGTGTGGAGAGTGATGTGTGGTGGGTGCTGGGTCCCCTGTGGAAGGTGCATTGTGGTGGGTGCTGTGTACTGGGTCCTGTGTGGTGGGTGCTGTGTGGAGGGTGCTGTGTGGAGGGTGCTGTGTGGTGGGTGTTGGGTGCTCTGTGGTGGATGCCGGATGCGTGGAGGTTGTGTGGTACCCCAGAGTCCGGTTGCCACGATAACATTGCCTCCCTCGGGGGGTCATGCCGTGCTTGGAAGCAAGGGGACGTATCCACACCAGGTAAGCCCACCACACACATCACCTTCCCAACTCCAGACCAGAAGGGGGAGCTCTGAAACCCAAGTTCAGGAGGGGTCCCCTATAAATTCTGGCCTGGGGGTGGGGTTAGGCAGTTCAGTTCCTGTGAGGACTGTAAAGAGGACCTGTGGACTGCAGCTGTTCCAAGCTCGTCCCAGGTAGAGCAGAGAGACACCGAGTTCAGTCCATAGGAGGACTTTGAAGAGGTCCCATGGACTCGAGCAGAGTAGGCTTATCCCGGTGCAAAGCTAGCCAGTGTGAGGGACCTGTAGGAGAGGGTCTGAGGAAGTGGAGAAGCAAGTCTGGGGACTGGAGCCAATTACCAGGCTCATCCCAGTGCAGAGCGCCAGAAGCGGACACCGGAGTCCGAGGCTGTGAGGGATTCCAGGCCCAGCAGCCGACACTGGAGGGCATGAGATTCCAAGTTTCCCAACCACAAAGAAGCCCAGGAGGCACAGCAGCACCAGAAAGCTCAGGGACAACAGCAAGAGTAGTACCGGGGAAGGGCTCGAACTGCCTGCCATACAGGTGAGAGACTATACGCAGGAAGAGAGAGTCACAGCTAGCTACAGGCAGCCAGGGCTTGCCAAGAGTAACGCAATAGGGAGGCCTCAGAACTCACCAGGTGAGGAGAACATCAACTTGCTTCCAGGCCACCCGGACTCCCAACATCTCTTGTGGACGATACCCTGGACTACACCTGCTACTTCTGCCAGTAAAGGTAACGGAGACTTCAACCCTTTTTTCTGTCGGTTATTCAGTGCCCTCGGTCCTGCACCCCCAAATGACCTACCACCGCCATAGACTTTCCCGTTTGCCCTGGGGATCTGCTCCACCCGTGTGGAGCGAAACCATCACCGCTGCACTCCCATCATCCCCAGAGGTCCCGCACCGCAGCCATGGCCAATAATAGCCGCATGCCACGGGTGACATCACGACAACTATCCCTAAATCACTACCCCCAGAACTTTTAAGTTGACACCCAGGGTCATGAATCTGGGTCTCAGCCCCTGTGACTCCCTCAGAAGCATCAAAGCCCAGTTCCGAGTTCCCCTGGGGGCGCATCAGTTGCTGTGTTTTGGGTACTCTGTGGAGGGTGCTATGTCGTGGGTGCTGTGTGTTGGGTAGAGGGATCTGTGTGTTGGGTGTTGTGTCTTGTGTGGTGGGTGCTTTGTGGTGTGCGGTGGGTGCAATGTCCTGCGTGGTGTTTGCAGGGTGCTCTGTTTTGGGTTCTGTGTGGAGGGGGCTGTGTACAGGGTGCTGTATGGTGGTTGCTGTGTGGAGGGTGGTGTGTGCTGGGTCCTGTGTGGATGGTGCTGAGTGCTGTGTGGAATGTGCTGTGTTCTATTTGGAAGGTGCTGTATGGAGGTTGGTGTGTGGAGGGTGCTGTGTCCTGTTTGGAGGGTGCTGTGTGGTGGATGTGTGGAGCCCACTGAGACGGGGTACTCTGTACGGGACCGGGGTATATGCTGGCGATGTCACGGCAGTCTTGGTCCGGACCGTGTCCCGAGCCCACAGGTAATGGGGGGGAATATTTACAGGGGAGTTTGTCGTGACACCACCCACGGGTTGTGGTCAGGGTGACCACCGCTGCTGCAGAACCTCCTGGGATGATGTTTGGCAGCCGGTGATGTAACAGCTCTTCGAGGGTAGAGCTTGGTTCCCCGGGGCAGTGGTAGTAATAGTCTATGGATGTTGCAGGATAGTGATAGTAGTGGAAGTGATAGCTGCTTGTGAAGGAACGCAAGGTTTGAGTGCAAGGATCACACAGACTCACGGTTTTGTCGTTTTCCAAGTCTTTACTGCAGATGTTCTTTAGCAGAGTACTGTCCACGGAGTCTGTACCGGGGCCGGGTTGCTCAACCCTGACCGGGTCCTTGGCTTCCCACTCCTGCGCCTTGTGTGTGGCGCTGTTGCTGCTTTTGCTGAGTTGCTGGCCCTGTTTCTCCTCACAGGTACCCACTTTGCTAGGCAACTTGAGTCTTTCTGTGTGCTTCTGACCCGCCGTGTTGCTTTGCTGAGGTACAGTGTAGATCTACAACCTCCACTATCCCGGTGTTTACTGTTTTGAGTCAGTCAGTCACAGTTTTGGATCCGGTATCCGGTCTGTGCACTCCTCTGGTGCGAGTTATGAGGTAACTCAATCTCCCAGATGTGTTCTCCTGTTCCTTGTAACTCCTCTCCTCAGATACCTGGCTAGGCCTGGAATTGAGTAGCAGACTGTGGAGAAGCCTAATGCAGCCTCTTTACACCACAGTCTTTTCTTCCTCAGTGCGGCACCGCACTGAACTACTCACTTCCTGTCTACATCAGAATATATAAGGGAGCTGCTTTAGCACCCCCTTCTGGCCTAGAGGCTCTAGTGCACTGTTCAGTGTTGTGTGGGGGAGTGGACCCTTGTTGTTGTTTCTGTGGCACTTAACCCCTGGGGTGCCACAGATGCAGTGTCATGTGTGGAGGGTGCTGTGTGGAGGGTTCTGTGTGTTGGGTCCTGTGTGGAGGGTGATATAGTGGGTGCTGTGTCCTGTGTGGAGGGTGCTGTGTAGTGGGTGCAGTGTAGTGGTTGCTGTGTCCTGTGTGGAGGGTGCTGTATAGTGGGTGCTGGATCCTGTGTGTTGGGTGCAGTGTGGTGGGTCCTGTGTGGAGGTTGCTGTGTGCTGGGTCCAGTGTGTTGGGTGCTGTGTGCCGGGTTCTATGTGGTGGGTGCTGTGTCCTGTGTGTTGAATGCTGTGTGCTGGGTCCTGTGTGGAGGATGCTGGGCGGGGCGTAACTACAATAGGTGCAGGGGTTGCGATTGCACCCGGGCCCTGCAGCCTAGGGTGCCACAAAAGTCCCTTTGGCCCATAGAAAAAGACTAATATTATTAAAGATTTGCAATAATTGGGGGACCCATTGGAGATTTCGCATCGGGGCCCCTGGGCCGGAAGTTACGCCACTGATTGCTGGGTGCTGTGTGGTGGGTCCTGTTTGGTGGGTTCTGTGTGGTTGATGTTGGGTGATGTGTGGAGGGGGCTGTGCGATGGTTGCTGTGTGGTGGGTCCTGTGTGTGAGGTCCTCTGTGGAGGGTGCTGTGTGTTGTGTGCTGTGTGCAGGGCACTGTGTGAAGGGTGTGGTGTGGTGGGTGCAGGGTCCTGTGTGGTGGGTGCTGTGTGGTTGGTGCTGGGTGATATGTGGAGGGTCCTGTGTGGTGGGTGAGGGTGCTGTGTGGTGGGTCCTGTGTTTTGGGTGCTCTGGTTGGGTGCTGTGTGGTTGGTGCAGGGTGCTGTGTGGTGGGTGCTGTGTGGTTGGTGCTGGACAATGTGTGGAGGGTCCTGTGTGGTGGGTAGAGGGTGATGAGTGGTGCGTGCTGTGTGGTGGGTACAGTGTGGTGGGTGCTGTGCGGTGGGTCCTCTGTGGTGGGTGCTGTGTGGTGGATGCAGGTTGCTGACTGAAGGGTGCTGTGTGGTGGGTGCAGGGTTCTGTGTAGTGAGTGCCGTGTGGTGGGTGCTGTGTGATGAGTGCTGTGTGGTGAGTGTTGTGTGGAGGGTGCTGTGTGGTGGATGTTGGGTGCTCTGATAATGTGACAGCGGGAGACCAACGATCAACGACCTCCCGGCCGATGCCCAGTGCCGCACAGTACACGCTGGGACATGGTAACCAGGGTAAACATCGGGAAACTAAGCGCAGCGCTATGTTTAGTTACCCGATGTGTACCCTGGCTACCAGCATTCTCGCTGGTCGCTGATCGCTGGTGAATCTGCCTGTGTGACAGCTCACCAGCGATCATATAGCGATGTCCCAGCGATCACGATCATTGGTCGGATAGCTGGGACATCGCAGCGTGTAACCCGGCCTTAAGCCTGAATGTGCAGTGTTGTGTGGGTATACATGCTGCAAATGACTGTGAAAAAACTCAAAGCAACCCTGTGAATGGCACCTGGCGGTCGCCTGTTGCCTTCATCTAATCACATCCCTAGTGGTGACCAGGCAGCTGCTTAGTTAAGCGCGTCCCGTGCAAGGGTGAGTCTGAGACCAGTGGTTTGACAAGATGGAGTACATTGATGTTGTTTATTTCCTTTTCCGCCATCTGCTGTGTTAATGTGTGAATAAAATACTGAAGTTTGGACTTCACGGCTGTGTGATGCTTCATTACTGCGTCCCTGCCGCTGCCTTCCAGAGCAAATCTATGCAATATATATATATATAATATATATATATATATATATATATATATATATATATATATATATATGTATATGTATGTATATATGTATACAGGGATGGGCCATTTATATGGATGCACCTAAATAAAATGGGAATGGTTGGTGATATCAACATCTTGTTTGTGGCATATTAGTATATGGGAGGGGGAGAACTTTTCCAGATGGGTGGCGACTATGGCGGCCATTTTGAAGTCGGACATTTTGGATCTAACTTTATTTTTTTAATGTGAAGAGGGTCATGTGACACATCAAATTATTGAGAATTTCATAAGAAAAACAATGGCATGCTTGGTTTTACTGTAACATTATTTTTTCATGAGTTATTTTCAAGTTTCTCCTTGTTTACAGCCATTGACATGTTACAGAGAGTGGCATCAGTCCCACATCCCTTCCGCAGATATTAGCTAGATCCCTCGAAGACTGTTGGAACACAAAACTTGATGGTATGTTGTGGTATATGGGGTACAAAGATAGTGGGGCTATTCTTCATCAATGGAGACCTCAGTGCCACTGGATATCTGAAATTGCTACATGATGATGTGTTGCCCTCTTTATGCACTCAAGATGGCACGTTCCCTGAGTTTTTCCAACAAGATGGTGCACCACCACATTATGGTGTCAGGTCCGAGCATTCCTACATCAACAGTTTCCTGGAAAGTGGATTGGTCGTCGTGGGCCCGTTGAATGGCCACCAAGGTCTCCCGATCTGACCCCCTTACACTTTTATTTTTGGGGTCATCTGAAGGCAATTGTCTATGCTGTGAAGATATGAGATGTGCAGCATCTGAAACAGCCGATACTGGAAGCCTGTGCTAGCATTTCTTCTGTGGTGTTGCTATCAGTGTGTCAAGAGTGAGAGAAAAGGGTTGTATTGACAATACAACACAATGGACAGCACTTTGAACACATTTTATAAGTGGTCATAAACTTTCTTATGAAATCTTCAATAAATTTGATGTGCCACATGACCCTCCTCCCTTTGAAAAAATAAAGTTGGTTTGAAAATGGCGAACTCCAAAATGGCCGCCGTGGTCAACACCATCTGGAAACGTTTCCTTCCCCCCCCCGTATACTAATGTGCAACAAACAGGAAGTTGATATCACCAACCATTCCCATTTTATTTAGGTGCATCCATATAACTGACCCACCCTGTGTATGTATGTGTATGTGTGTATATATATATATATATATATAATATATATAATTTTACACTGCCCCCCAGGAGGCCTCAGCACTGCATGGACTGACTTGTATTATGTACAGAGGCTTCAGCACAAATGATCACTTTCTGTCGGTGACGTTACTCGGGCATCGCTGGGAGGAGGTGAGTCAGGACAATATCTGGGGTCATCAGCCGACCACGCGTTGTCATGGCAACGCATCGAGGCCCCATGATGACATGAGAGGGCCACCCATGCTGGATGGGAACAGGGCAACCACTGCTGCAGTGCTTTAGAACGCACTATGCGATCTAAAGGGTTAACGCTGTGAGCTGCTGATCAGATCAGCTGTCATGTGCAGGGAATGGGGCGAGCTCAGCGCGTGAGCTCGCATCAATGGGATAGAGGCAGCCTATGGCGTACATATACACCCTTCATCGTGAAGGGGTTAAAGCGGCTTCTCAGTGAATGGCAGTCGTCTTCTCAGGAGGGGCAATAACGTCCTGATCAGGGGGTGTCCCACATTAAGCAGCAGATTGGTGAGGTTTTATCATGGATGGGGCACTTTTAATCCTGTTTCAAGATGGAGCCAAAAGTTGAGCGAACAACTGACGCTCCATTCATTCTCCATAGGCCACCACATAGCAAATGGATGGACTGGTGGTCAAGCATAAGCAGTGATTAACTCCTTCACGACCAAGGACGTAATGGCACGTCCTTGGTCATTTCCCACCCCCTAATGCGAGCTCACGTGGGAGCTCACATTTTCCTCCCACATCTCAGCTGGTCTCATCAGCTGTGATGTGTAGCCAAGAGCACCGATCGGATCAGAGATCACTAACAGCACGAACCACAGCACCGCGGCGGGGATTGCGCTGCTCCTCACTGGTATCGGAGGTCCCCTGATGCGATCACGGGAACTCAATGCTTTACCTGGACATCCCGGGGTCTTGTAATGACCTCAGAAGCTGTCCTGATTCTCTTCCTGCTTGCGATGACCCAGTGACATCACCGGCAGGAAGTGACCATTTCTCGTGTCTTCTGATGAGCAGCAGCTCATCTGAAGACCAGAGAAGCCAACGGACAGTGGATTACTGAGGCCCCCTAGTGGGCTATGTAAAATAAAGAAAAAAAATTTTTCCAATTATGTATAAAAAAGCCCCTAAAATTTCAAATCACACCCCCCTTTTGCCCCATTGAAAAGAAAGCTATTAAAAAAAAATTAAAAAACACACATATTTGGCATCATCGCGTTCAGAGATGTCCGATCTATCAAAATATAAAATCAATCAGATCGGTGAACTGCGTAGAAGGAAAAAGTCCAAACTCCAAAATTACGTTCTTTTCTCGCTGCAACATTGCGATAAAATACAATAACGGGTGATCAAAACATCACATCTCCCCAAAAATAGTATCATTAGAAACGTCAGCTCGAGACACAAAAAATAAGTCGTCACACAGCCCCCCAGGTCCCGAAAATGAGAACGCTGCAGGGCGCGGAACATGGCGCAAATTCGCAATTTTTCTTATTTAAGAACTTCAGAATTTTTTTTCACCACTTAGATAACAATAAAAGTAACATGTTTGGTATCTACGAACTCGTACAGACCCGAGGCAGCACACCATCACGTCAGTTTTACCATATAGTGACCATGGTAAATTAAAAAAAGTAAAAAAAATGTAATTGCACTTTTTTTGCAATTTCATCACACTTGGGACTTTTTCCTGCTTTTCAGTACACCATATGCTAAATTAAATTATTTTGTTCAAAAGTACAACTCGTCCCGCAAAAAGCAAGACCCCATATCTCCATATTGACAAAAAAATAAAACGTTATGGCTCTTGGAAGAAGAGGAGGACAAAACGATAAATGGAAAATCGACCTGGGATGACGAGGTTAGAAAAAACTTGTGGATACGTTCACCAGGCAACCCCTGTAAAGGAATCTTATACAACGATCAAATATTGTGATCCACTCATGAAACTAATTTATATTCACATTCACCATGTTGGAGTGAGTACAGTATCAGGCAGTTATGATGACATCATCATAGACTCTGAATGACATCATAGATGATATAGAATGTGCAGAGATCTGCTCCAGAGCCAGCTTGTGCCACTTGGACCTGACAGCCTGGAGGAGACAAGTCCAGGTAGGGAGCTCTCCACTATTAGGATGTATCACGCAGTAGATAGATTAATTATAATGTGGGAAGGGCACCGTTTTTGTATTAATACAGATGATATTAAATATTTATATGAGTATAAATACACAAAAAAGTTATTAGCGTTACAGATCCTATACTATCATTTAATCTTTGTATCTTGATGTAAGTGAAATGTATTACACCAGGAGCCCACACATAGCCCCTGTGTAACACAAGGAGCCCACACATAGACCCTGTATAACACAAGAGCCCACACATAGCCCCTGGATAACACAATGAGCCCACACATAGACCCTGGATAACACAATGAGCCCACACATAGACCCTGTATAACACAAGGAGCCCACACATAGCCCCTGTATAACACAAGGATCTCATACATAGCCCCTGTATAACACAAGGATCTCACACATAGCCCCTGTATAACACAAGGAGCCCACACATAGCCCCTGTATTACACCAGGACACACATATAGCCCTGTATTAGACCAGGCGTCCACACATAGCCCCTGTATTAGACCAGGAGCTCACACATATCCCCTGTATTACACCAGGAGCCCACACATAGCCCGTGTATTACACCAGGAGTCAACACATAGCCCCCGTATTAAACCAGGAGCCCACACATAGCCCCTGTATTACACCAGGAGCCCACACAATTGCCCCTGTATTACACCAGGAGCCCACACATAACCCCTATATTACACCAACATTCTGTTACATCACCAATAGAATAGAAAGGACAAAGTTCTGAAATGGAATCATTTTGGTTTTAGGTCCTAAAAGCACAAAGGAAAGAAGTCCTGATAAGTATCTGTCCTCTCCAGGACACATGCGATACCAAAGAACTATAGAATGATGACACAGCATCTACAGAGATGATTGTCTGATAGCCCAGCTCGACTGCCCATCTCTACATAATATATGTGTGTGTCTGCTTTATTAATGATGGAGTGAATGCTTAGTCTAAGGATATCTTTACATGTTGCATTGAACCATAGGATGATCACACCAAAGATGACTGTCTGGTAGCCTAGCTCAACTACCCATCTCTCCTGAAGACCCAACAGCTTTTTTGAGAGTTGGGTGGATGACATCATCTTTGGAAATAGGGTCCCAGCTTGATGTCTCCTCCACGTCTAGTGCCCTGTAATGGAGTTTTGTGTTGCAGGGGCGCAAGTCTGGAAGCTGTCGTCATCCTATTAGCTATTTACCTGGGATTTGATCTGATCGTTATATTTGGGGTAGGATGATCACACCAAAGATGACCGTCTGGTAGCCTAGCTCGACTACCCATCTCTCCTGAAGACCCAACAGCTTTTTTGAGAGTTGGGTGGATGACATCATCTTTGGAAATAGGGTCCCAGCTTGATGTCTCCTCCACGTCCAGTGCCCTGTAATGGAGTTTTGTGTTGCAGGGGCGCAGGTCTGGAAGCTGTCATCATCCTATTAGCTATTTACCTGGGATTTGATCTGATCGTTATATTTGGGGTAGGATGATCACACCAAAGATGACCGTCTGGTAGCCTAGCTCGACTACCCATCTCTCCTGAAGACCCAACAGCTTTTTTGAGAGTTGGGTGGATGACATCATCTTTGGAAATAGGGTCCCAGCTTGATGTCTCCTCCACGTCTAGTGCCCTGTAATGGAGTTTTGTGTTGCAGGGGCGCAAGTCTGGAAGCTATCGTCATCCTATTAGCTATTTACCTGGGATTTGATCTGATCGTTATATTTGGGGTAGGATGATCACACCAAAGATGACCGTCTGGTAGCCTAGCTCGACTACCCATCTCTCCTGAAGACCCAACAGCTTTTTGAGAGATGGGTGGATGACATCATCTTTGGAAATAGGGTCCCAGCTTGATGTCTCCTCCACGTCCAGTGCCCTGTAATGGAGTTTGTGTTGCAGGGGCGCAGGTCTGGAAGCTGTCGTCATCCTATTAGCTACTTACTGGGATTTGATCTGATCGTTATATTTGGGGTAGGATATCACACCAAAGATGACCGTCTGGTAGCCTAGCTCGACTACCCATCTCTCCTGATGACCCAACAGCTTTTTGAGAGTTGGTGGTGACATCATCTTTGGAAATAGGGTCCAAGCTTGATGTCTCTCCACGTCTAGTGCCCTGTAATGGATTTTGTGTTGCAAGGGCGCAGGTCTGGAAGCTGTCGTCATCCTATTAGCTATTTACCTGGGATTTGATCTGATCGTTATATTTGGGGTAGGATGATCACACCAAAGATGACCCTCTGGTAGCCTAGCTCGACTACCCATCTCTCCTGAAGACCCAACAGCTTTTTTGAGAGTTGGGTGAATGACATCATCTTTGGAAATAGGGTCCCAGCTTAATGTCTCCTCCACGTCTAGTGCCCTGTAATGGAGTTTTGTGTTGCAGGGGCGCAAGTCTGGAAGCTATCGTCATCCTATTAGCTATTTACCTGGGATTTGATCTGATCGTTATATTTGGGGTAGGATGATCACACCAAAGATGACCGTCTGGTAGCCTAGCTCGACTACCCATCTCTCCTGAAGACCCAACAGCTTTTTTGAGAGATGGTGGATGACATCATCTTTGGAAATAGGGTCCCAGCTTGATGTCTCCTCCACGTCCAGTGCCCTGTAATGGAGTTTTGTGTTTGCAGGGGCGCAGTCTGGAAGCTGTCGTCATCCTATTAGCTATTTACCTGGGATTTGATCTGATCGTTATATTTGGGGTAGATAATCACACCAAAGATGACCGTCTGGTAGCCTAGCTCGACTACCCATCTCTCCTGAGACCCAACAGCTTTTTTGAGAGTTGGGTGGTGACATCATCTTTGGAAATAGGGTCCAAGCTTGATGTCTCCTCCACGTCTAGTGCCCTGTAATGGAGTTTTGTGTTGCAAGGGCGCAGGTCTGGAAGCTGTCGTCATCCTATTAGCTATTTACCTGGGATTTGATCTGATCGTTATATTTGGGGTAGGATGATCACACCAAAGATGACCGTCTGGTAGCCTAGCTCGACTACCCATCTCTCCTGAAGACCCAACAGCTTTTTTGAGAGTTGGGTGGATGACATCATCTTTGGAAATAGGGTCCAGCTTGATGTCCCCTCCAGTCCAGTGCCCTGTAATGGAGTTTGTGTTGCAGGGCGCAGGTCTGGAAGCTGTCGTCATCCTATTAGCTATTTACCTGGGATTTGATCTGATCGTTATATTTGGGGTAGGATGATCACACCAAAGATGACCGTCTGGTAGCCTAGCTCGACTACCCATCTCTCCTGAAGACCCAACAGCTTTTTTGAGAGTTGGGTGGATGACATCATCTTTGGAAATAGGGTCCCAGCTTGATGTCTCCTCCACGTCTAGTGCCCTGTAATGGAGTTTTGTGTTGCAGGGGCGCAAGGTCTGGAAGCTGTCGTCATCCTATTAGCTATTTACCTGGGATTTGATCTGATCGTATATTTGGGGTAGGATGATCAACCAAAGTATGACCGTCTGTAGCCTAGCTCGACTACCATCCTCCTGAAGACCCAACAGACTTTTTGAGAGTGGTGTGGATGACATCATCTTTGGAAATAGTCCCAGCTTTGATGTCTCCTCCAGTCAGTGCCTGTAATGGGTTTTGTGTTGCAGGGCGCAGTCTGGAAGCTGTCGTCATCCTATTAGCTATTTACCTGGATTTGATCTGATCGTTATATTGGGGTAGGATATCACCCAAAGATGACCGTCATGGTAGCTAGCTCGACTACCCTCTTCCCTGAAGACCCAACAGCTTTTTTGGAGAGTTGGGTGGTGACATCATCTTGGAAATAGGGTCCACAGTCTTGATGTCTCCTCCACGTCTAGTGCCCTGTAATGGAGTTTTGTGTTGCAGGGGCGCAAGTCTGGAAGCTGTGTCATCCTATTAGCTATTAACCTGGGATTTGATCTGATCATTATATTTGGGTAGGATGATCACACCAAAGATGACCGTCTGGTAGCCTAGCTCGACTACCCATCTCTCCTGAAGACCCAACAGCTTTTTTGAGAGTTGGGTGGTGACATCATCTTTGGAAATAGGGTCCAAGCTTGATGTCTCTCCTCACGTCTAGTGCCCTGTAATGGAGTTTTGTGTTGCAGAGGGCGCAGGTCTGGAAGCTGTCGTCATCCTATTAGCTATTTACCTGGGATTTGATCTGATCGTTATATTTGGGGTAGGATGATCACACCAAAGATGACCGTCTGGTAGCCTAGCTCGACTACCCATCTCTCCTGAAGACCCAACAGCTTTTTTGAGAGTTGGGTGGATGACATCATCTTTGGAAATAGGGTCCCAGCTTGATGTCTCCTCCACGTCTAGTGCCCTGTAATGGAGTTTTGTGTTGCAAGGGGCGCAGGTCTGGAAGCTGTCGTCATCCTATTAGCTATTTACCTGGGATTTGATCTGATCGTTATATTTGGGGTAGGATGATCACACCAAAGATGACCGTCTGGTAGCCTAGCTCGACTACCCATCTCTCCTGAAGACCCAACAGCTTTTTTGAGAGTTGGGTGAATGACATCATCTTTGGAATTAGGGTCCCAGCTTGATGTCTCCTCCACGTCAGTGCCCTGTAATGGAGTTTTGTGTTGCAGGGGCGCAGTCTGGAAGCTGTCGTCATCCTATTAGCTATTTACCTGGGATTTGATCTGATCGTTATATTTGGGGTAGGATATCACACCAAAGATGACCGTTCTTAGCCTAGCTCGACTACCCATCTCTCCTGAAGACCCAACAGCTTTTTTGAGAGTATGGGTGGATGACATCATCTTTGGAATAGGGTCCAGCTTGATGTCTCCTCCACGTCCAGTGCCCTGTAATGGAGTTTTGTGTTGCAGGGCGCAGGTCTGGAAGCTGTCGTCATCCTATTAGCTACTTACCTGGGATTTGATCTGATCGTTATATTTGGGGTAGGATAATCACACCAAAGATGACCGTCTGGTAGCCTAGCTCGACTACCCATCTCTCCTGAAGACCCAACAGCTTTTTTGAGAGTTGGGTGGTGACATCATCTTTGGAAATAGGGTCCCAGCTTGATGTCTCCTCCACGTCTAGTGCCCTGTAATGGAGTTTTGTTTGCAGGGGCGCAGGTCTGGAAGCTGTCGTCATCCTATTAGCTATTTACCTGGGATTTGATCTGATCGTTATATTTGGGGTAGGATGATCACACCAAAGATGACCGTCTGGTAGCCTAGCTCGACTACCCATCTCTCCTGAAGACCCAACAGCTTTTTTGAGAGTTGGGTGAATGACATCATCTTTGGAAATAGGGTCCCAGCTTAATGTCTCCTCCACGTCTAGTGCCCTGTAATGGAGTTTGTGTTGCAGGGGCGCAGGTCTGGAAGCTGTCGTCATCCTATTAGCTATTTACCTGGGATTTGATCTGATCGTTATATTTGGGGCAGGATGATCACACCAAAGATGACCGTCTGGTAGCCTAGCTCGACTACCCATCTCTCCTGAAGACCCAACAGCTTTTTTGAGAGTTGGGTGGATGACATCATCTTTGGAAATAGGGTCCCAGCTTGATGTCTCCTCCACGTCTAGTGCCCTGTAATGGAGTTTTGTGTTGCAGGGGCGCAGGTCTGGAAGCTGTCATCATCCTATTAGCTATTTACCTGGGATTTGATCTGATCGTCATATTTGGGGTCAGGAAGGAATTTTTTTCGCCGCTGAGAAGAACTCATAGAGGAATACATAAGAATAAATGTATGTGTGTGTATGTTTTATTAAGAGCATCCATTTTCCTAGATTGTGAGCTCCTAGGGGCAGGTTGCATGTCTTTTCCTTTCCAGGTCAGCTTTCCTGAACTTATAATTACGTACATATACAGTATACAGCAATAAGCAGCAGGTCACACGTGATCCAGGAAGATATCCGATCGCCAGAAATGGGGTCAGGAAGGAATTTTTTTCCCCCCTGAGGTAGAACTCTCCGGGGTTTTCTTCGCCTTCCTCTGGATCTTTGGGTCCGGTGCCTCATCAGGTCCGCAATGTCCGCAGCAAGTTCTGTGGTCTCCATTGGGCCTGAGAGTCACAGTGACCCTAAATTTATTGAAGGACCAGTAATATTTTCAATACAATGTTGCTTATTGCTATTCCAAAAATAAAATAATAAAAAAATAATTAGAGATTATATATTGTGTTTTGTGTTTTATTTGTCTGCACTTTACCCTACACAGCGACAATCGCTCAATACTCTAGAACCAGACTTGATCAGGTATTTAATAAAGTGTCTCATCCATATACATGGCGGTCGCGGCTGCAGGACCGGGAATATAGGGGGCGCCATACAAAGAGCGACTCACATGACTCCAGCCATGATAACATCACCTCTCCCAAGTCACATCACTATGGGGGGCGGTCTTGGTCATGGGGGCTCTCACATCGTAGAGGTCCAGCCATGATGTCACCTGTCCCATGTCAGATCTCTATGGGATCGGTCTCAGTGATGGGGAACTCACATCTTATAGGTCCTATATGATACACTACCTGAAAGATGACTGAAGAGTGGGTCACAAAGACGCAGAACACAGGAGATTCAGGAAAAGGAGAAAAGACAAGTAGTCACAGGACACGACGGGGGGTTAGGAATGATCACAATGGCGCATTAACTAACACCGGCTATAGTAAGAAGAGGAGAAACATAGGGGAATTTGTGCCAAATATTGCACCTATGTATCCGGATAGGAGAGATGCACAATTTATGTTACTTATATACATGTCCTGGATTGTTGGGTATACACTGGAGCAAACTGTATTAATTGTGGGTATGTTGCTTGAAAGCCTGCGGTGGATCTTCCGTGCAAATATCCCCCTGTACAATAGGCAATGAATGAAAAGGTGTGTAGGCTCAGCGCAATTCTTTTTATCAATGGCTTATGTCTACTGTATATCAATATAACTCACAATATGTATGCTAAAAAAATCACATATTTGTGATTTTATTTAAGATTTTTTTTTAGCCTACATATTGTGAGTTACATTGATATACAGTAGACATAAGCCACTGATAAAAAAGAATTGCGCTGAGCCTACACACCTTTTCATTCATATACATGTCCTGGCCGGTATCTCCCAGAACAAAGTCACTGCCCGATGCAGAAGTGAGCGGCGCAGGACAACCCCTATATGTGTAATAATGACCCGCAGAGCCGCCTCCATCAGAAGAGATGTACACACATCTGTCCATCAGAGGAGATGTACACGCATCTGTCCATCAGAGGAGATGTGCACACGTCTGTCCATCAGAGGAGATGTACACACATCTGTCCATCAGAGATGTACACTCATATGTCCATCAGAGGCGATGTGCACACGTCTGTCCATCAGAGGAGATGTACTCACATCTGTCCATCAGAGGAGATGTACTCACGTCTGTCCATCAGAGATGTACACACATCTGTCCATCAGAGGGGATGTACACACATCTGTCCATCAGAGGAGATGTACACACGTCTGTTCATCAGAGGAGATGTACACACATCTGTCCATCAGAGATGTACACACATCTGTCCATCAGAGGAGATGTACACACATCTGTCCATCAGGTTGTGGGAGGGTGAGAACAATTTTCTTGATATTTCCCACTCTTCTTAGCGCACTTGGCTAAAAAGATGATTTACATACAAAGAAGAAAGACAGAGGGACATGAAGACAAGAACAACAACTGGATTCAGAACAGCCATATTTACACCAAGTAAAATAACAAAAATAAAAATGTATGGAAAGTGGCAGGTTTTCTTTAAAGGGATTTCTGATGGATGAGAACATCTGGATGGATTCCTCACATCACTTGTTTTCCCTATTATGACCGGCCATTAATGGGAGACGTATGGAGATGGGACTGGTCGTGTGCAGGGTCCGCACATAAAAAAGGTTACAAAAAGCTGATGGCACCGGGTCTACTATAGACTTACATGTTATGGGGCTGCACAACAATCAGTCTATAAACCTCATGTAATCAGCAGCATTGGGGTCCGGGTGCTTTACCTGCACCCCTATCAGTGCAGGTAAAGCATCGGGACATGAGTGGGACTGCAGGTTCCAGGGTCTTAGACCCAATAGGGCGATAGAAACCCCTGAATAGTTTGGAAATAGGTGTCTACTATGTTTACTGGACACATGAAGCCCACCACTCCCTTACTCAACACAGGAGACATCTTTGTTTCTTATGGTACTCATACTCAATAGATAAAAGTCAGAAAGTCTTCAACACCAAACCTGTCTTGAGGCCACCACCTCTTGGTTGCCAAATGTCATTGCTTCTCTAGGACTCTTCTCAGATATTCATTACATCAGAGCCCCAGAAACGCAAAGATGCCCCTGTGGTGGTCATAACTGCAGCAGCCGAGGAGCCAAACTCCGTAACGAGAGTCCCCTGGCGTAGTGAAGGATGTAAGGACCCATTCACACCGCATTCAGCAGTGCATTCAAGTCTTTACACAAGGCGTCCAACTGAATCATGAAAAACTGGATTGTGTCATCTGAAATTATTGACCCCTCTGAAAAAGGGCAAATGGAGCCTGAAGCTTCATACTTTGTTCAATTCAATCCATCAAGGGTACATTGGAGCCTCAGCAGGAGCAGGCCCCTGGGGAAAAAAGCCGGTGATGATGTAGAAGATGATGGTGAGGGTTGTGATGTGAAAGGTGCAGAGAGGTTACAGGAAGAAAGCAAGGAGACAGTCTCTTCTCTTCTATACCTTTTTACTCTGCAATTCAGTTCATCAGCAGGTCCTGGGTACTGGTTCACCGGGCCGTCGGTTTGGTCAGTCTGAGGAGCACTGAGGACCACTCTGCCGGATGGGTATAGGACCTACCTACCTGTCCTCTCCCTACTACCCACTACTGCTAACCCCTCCCTCCAACCAAAGTCTTTTACAGCCTAAAGCAGGCCTTCTTGTGCCAAACCTCTGATCAGAGTTCAGGCAGAGTGTTTCTGCTTCGGGAGTCTAGCATAGGGTGCCTCAATTCTCCTCAGACGTGACATTAGTACCAATGATTTTAAATACCACTGTGGTTATCAGACTGCAGGGGTGCCACAAAAGGTATGGGTGAGGATACAGTAGGCGAGAAGAGAGGACCCTCCCCGCAAGAGCTCACAGTCTACAAGGGATGGGTGAGGATACAGTAGGTGAGGAGAGAGGACCCTGCCTATGAGGTCTCACAGTCTATAAGGAATCGGTGAGGATACAGTAAGTGAGGATAGAGGACCCTGCCTGCGAGAGCTCATAGTCTACATGGGATGGGTGAAGATACAGTAGGTGAGGAGAGTGGACCCTGCCTACGAGGGCTCATGGTCTACAAGGGATGGGAGAAGATTCAGTAGATGAGGAGAGGGGACCGTGCCCATGAGGGATCAGAGTCTACAAGGGATGGGTGAGGATACAGTAGGTGAGGAGAGATGAGCCAGTCCGCGAGGGCTCACAGTCTACAAGGAATGGGTGAGGATACAGTAGGTGAGGAGAAAGGACTCTGCCCACGAGGGCTCACAGTCTACAAGGGATGGGTGAGGATACAGTAGATGAGGAGAGAGGAGCCAGCCTGCGAGGGCTCACAGTCTACAAGGGGTGGGTGAGGATACAGTAGGTGAGGAGAAAGGACCCTGCCCACGAGGGCTCACAGTCTACAAGGGATGGATGAGATACAGTAGGTGAGGAGAAATGACTCTGCCTGCGAGGGCTCATAGTCTACATGGGATGGGTGAAAATACAGTAGGTGAGGAGAGTGGACCCTGACTACGAGGGCTCATGGTCTACAAGGGATGGGTGAAGATACAGTAGATGAGGAGAGAGGAGCCAGCCTGCGAGGGCTCACAGTCTACAAGCGATGGGTGAGGATACAGTAGGTGAGGAGAAAGGACCCTGCCCACGAGGGCTCACAGTCTACAAGGGATGGATGAGGATACAGTAGGTGAGGAGAAATGACCCTGCCTGCGAGGGCTCACAGTCTTCAAGGGATAAGTGAAGATACAGTAGGTGAGGAGAGAGGACCCTGCCCATGAGGGCTCATGGTCTACAAGGGATGGGTGAGGATACAGTAGGTGAGAGAGGACCCTGCCCACGAGGGCTCACAGTCTACACGGGATGGGTGAAGATACAGTAGGTGAGGAGAGAGGACTCGGCCTACGAGGGCTCACGGTCTACAAGGGATGGGTGAGAATACAGTAGATGAGGAGAGTAGAGCCAGCCCGCGACGGCTCACAGTCTACAAGGGATGGGTGAGAATACAGTAGGTGAGGAGAGAGGACCCTGCCCGTCGCCTCTGTTCAGTATGTGCTAATAATGTCACTTCTTTCATTGAAAATGGAAGTGCTGGCATCTAAACTTTTTTATCTATCTATCTATCTATCTATCTATCTATCTATCTATCTATCTATCTATATCTTTGTATATCAATTCAATTCAAAGAAGCTTTAATGTCATTGCAACGGCCGCATGGCCTGGCTGTACTCGGTAAGCTGGGCCAGCTGGTGCTTTGGAAGGTCACGTTGGCTGTGGCCCAGCTCCGTGGCCCTGGCCGTGCAGTGAAGGGGGTATTTACAGGGGATTTAGAAGTCTTTTCGTGACGTGGAGCGGGGCCCCAGGGTTGATGTTAGAGTCGATGGTAAAGATGAGGGCTATAGCGGTGCGGAAGGCAGCAATGCGCTGAAGGAGCAGACAGACACAGTTCATGCAGTTCTTTTACCTCTGTACTTGCTGATCAGGCAAGGGCAACCCAGTCGGGTTCTGTACTCTTCCAGGATGCGGTCAAGTCAGCTCTCAAGCAATCAGGATCGCTCCACCGAGGCACCCTTCGTAGCCTTCCCAGGTTTATCTCTCCCTGCGCTGATTTACTTTTCTCTCCTACCCTGTGCCTTTGTGTACAGTGTCCCAAGCTGGTGGCTGCAGGCCCTGTCGGGGGACACATCCCCTGACCCTACTTCTAGCCACCATCCTGCGGATCGACCATGGAAGGTAACCACTGCTCATACAGATGCAGCGGCCTCTGGTTTCCCTGCTGAACCCTGAAAAGTTCCCACCAGATAGGTGCCAGTCCCCTCTCGCAACCAGTCCCTCTGCCTGACTCGGGTTGGGTCTAGGGATGAGCGAGTACTGCAATAATCGGACTCGCTATACTCGTAACGAGTAGGTCCCGGTACTCGTTACTCATTGCGAGTATAGCAAGTCCAATGGCAGTGAATGGGCCGGGCGAATACTTTCGCAGTGTATCTATATATACACTGCGAAAGTGCACTAAAAGTGAATAAAAGTTGTTAAAAAATAAAAAAATATCATACTCATCTATCCAACACCTGCACCAGGACCGGCAAAGAAGACATCCGATCAACGACAAGGACCTGCGGGTCTGACAGCCAATCAGATGGCTGGTAGCGATCGGGCCAATCAGATGGCCAGACGTCACAAACCATGTGATCGCTACCAGCCACCTGATTGGCCAGATTGCCAGGGCATTGATACACGTTCAAGACCTGGCAATCTGGCCAATCAGGTGGCTGGTAGAGATCAGGTGGTTTGTGACATCTGGCCATCTGATTGGCCAGATCACTACCAGCCATCTGATTGGCTGCCAGACTAGCAGGTCCTTGTCGTTGATCGGATGTCTTCTTTGCCGATCTCGGTGCAGGTGTCGGATAGGTGAGTATGATATTTTTTGATTTTTTAACAAATTTTATTCACTTTTAGTGTACTTTCGCAGTGTATATATACAGTGTTGGCCAAAAGTATTGACACCCCTGCAATTCTGTCAGATAATGCTCAGTTTCTTGCTGAAAATGATTGCAATCACAAATTCTTTGGTATTATTATCTTCATTTAATTTGTCTTCAATGAAAAAACACAAAAGAGAATGAAGCAAAAAGCAAAACATTGTTCATTTCACACAAAACTCCAAAAATGGGCAGGACAAAAGTATTGGCACCCTCAGCCTAATACTCGGTTGCACAACCTTTAGCCAAAATATCTGCAATCAACCACTTCCGGTAACCATCAATGAGTTTCTTACAATGCTCTGCTGGAATTTTAGACCATTCTTCTTTGGCAAACTGCTCCAGGTCCCTGATATTTGAAGGGTGCCTTCTCCAAACTGCCATTTTTAGATCTCTCCACAGGTGTTCTATGGGATTCAGGTCTGGACTCATTGCTGGCCACCTTAGAAGTCTCCAGTGCTTTCTCTCAAACCATTTTCTAGTGCTTTTGAAGTGTGTTTTGGGTCATTGTCCTGCTGGAAGACCCATGACCTCTGAGGGAGACCCAACTTTCTCACACTGGGCCCTACATTATGCTGCAAAATGTGTTGGTAGTCTTCAGACTTCATAATGCCATGCACACGGTCAAGCAGTCCAGTGCCAGAGGCAGCAAAGCAACCCCAAAACATCAGGGAACCTCCACCATGTTTGACAGTAGGGACCGTGTTCTTTTCTTTGAATGCCTCTTTTTTTCTCCTGTAAACTCTAGGTTGATGCTTTTGCCCAAAAAGAGAGAACATTCTTCCAAAATGTTTTAGGCTTTCTCAGGCAAGTTTTGGCAAACTCCAGCCTGGCTTTTTTATGTCTCGGGGTAAGAAGTGGGGTCTTCCTGGGTCTCCTACCATACAGTCCCTTTTCATTCAGACGCCGACTGATAGTACGGGTTGACACTGTTGTACCCTCGGACTGCAGGGCAGCTTGAACTTGTTTGGATGTTAGTCGAGGTTCTTTATCCACCATCCGCACAATCTTGCGTTGAAATCTCTTGTCAATTTTTCTTTTTCGTCCACATCTAGGGAAATTAGCCACAGTGCCATGGGCTTTAAACTTCTTGATGACACTGCACACGGTAGACACAGGATAATTCAGGTCTTTGGAGATGGACTTGTAGCCTTGAGATTGCTCATGCTTCCTCACAATTTGGTTTCTCAAGTCCTCAGACAGTTCTTTGGTCTTCTTTCTTTTCTCCATGCTCAATGTGGTACACACAAGGACACAGGACAGAGGTTGAGTCAACTTTAATCCATGTCAACTGGCTGCAAGTGTGATTTAGTTATTACCAACACCTGTTAGGTGCCACAGGTAAGTTACAGGTGCTGTTAATTACACAAATTAGAGAAGCATCACATGATTTTTCTAAGGGTTCCAATACTTTTGTCCACCCCCTTTTTTATGTTTGGTGTGGAATTATATCCAATTTGGCTTTAGGACAATTCTTTTTGTGTTTTTTTCATTGAAGACAAATTAAATGAAGATAATAATACCAAAGAATTTGTGATTGCAATCATTTTCAGGAAGAAACTGAGTATTATCTGACAGAATTGCAGGGGTGTCAATAGTTTTGGCCAACACTGTAGATACACTGCGAAAGTTAAAGGACTACTCGCTACTCCCGAGTAATCACAAGAAACTTGAGGAGTAGCAAGTAGCCCAAATATCGTTACTATTCGGCGAGTACTGAATAGTAACGATTATACTCGCTCATCCCTAGTCGGGTCCTGATTTAGGGCCCATGGGTGGATCCTCCACTCCCGTGTCCCCTAGGACTCCCTCTCGCTACGTCCTTCCTCCTCCGTCCTCCCTGGACTCCTCACTCTAACTCTCTTTTTTAGTCCCACCCCCTCTACCTATTCTTTCCTCCAGCCAGCAGATGGGATTTGCCCATCATGGGGTCCCTTCCCCTGGACTGGAGTTGGGATGGTGTTGTGTGCAGGTTATGTGCCTCGGGTTTGCGACCTCTCTCACCTGAGAGTGATGATACCACACCTGTAGAATGCTTGCAGCATCACTGTGGCGGCCGGTCCGCAGGGGCTCCACATCAGGGCTAAATACATATTACTTTTGCCAAATCAAGTGTACAATGGGGAATAGGGATAGGGACTGTGGGGATGGTGGGTAGGGACTGTAGGAACGATGGATGGGGCAGATACAGGGGCTACATATATTTATCTACCTATCATCTAAGTACCATTTATCTAGAAAAAATAAATATCAAGGCTTGATAAAGGTTTGCTGTCAGCCAAAATGTCTCGCCACATAATGGGCTAATAAAGTCTATTTTTTGCATATTAATTGGAGTTCTGCCTGGATTTATTTTTTTCTATATTATCTTGTTTTGGACATCGCATTACCAGTTATTGCACCCAGGGCTGCCACTAGGAATTTTTGGGCCCCCCTGAGACTCTGCCAAGCCTCCACCCAAACATATATTATATTTATAGTGAAAAATTGGAATAGCACCAAAGATTACCTCAATTTATATGCAGAGCTTTCCCAACCAGCAATCGAGACGGTTCCTTACAATAAAGTAAAAAAAGGAAAAACAGCACAAAACAATAGAAAAAAGTGGACTTTTTTGCCCAATGCGTGGCCACGCCATTGGGCAATAAAGTCCACTTTTTTCTATTTTTATGCTGTTTTACCTTTTTGTTTATTTTTTACACTCTCTCTATTATATATTACACACACAAACCCTAGAGCCGGCTGCAGGCCTGAGTTACAGACAGAGCCGGCGGCAGGCCAGAGCCACAGATGGAGCCGGCGGCGGGCCAGAGCCACAGGCAGAGCCGGCAGTGGGCCAGTGCCACAGACAGAGCCGGCTGTGGGCCAGAGCCACAGACAGAGCCTGCACCACAGACAGAGCCACAGACAGAGTCGGCGGTGGGCCAGAGCCACAGACAGAGTCGGCAGCGGGCCAGAGCCACAGACAGAGCCGGCAGCGGGCCAGTGCCAAGACAGATGCTGCGCCACAGACAGAGCCACAGACAGAGTCAGCGGCGTGCCAGAGCCACAGACAGAGCTGGCGGCGGGCCAGAGCCACAGGCAGAGCCGGCGGTGGGCCAGAGCCACAGACAGAGCCTGCGCCACAAACAGAGCGACAGACAGAGCAGGCGGCGGACCAGAGCCACAGGCAGAGCCGGCAGCGGGCCAGAGCCACAGACAGAGCCACAGACAGAGCTGGCGGCGGGCCAGATCCACAGGCAGAGCCGGCGGCAGGGCAGAACCACAGACTGAGACGGTGGCGGGCCAGAGCCACAGACAGAGCCGGAGGAGGGCCAGAGCCACAGATCATGATGTCCCAGACGTCCTATGTGCGAGCTGGCCCGGTTATGCCACTGTGATCCTCCCAGGGCTGCCATTAGGAATTTTGGGGCCCCTTACTGCCAAAATTTTGGGGTCCCCCCTGAGACTTCACCCAGACTCCACCCCTGCTCTACTTCTGCCCTGGCTCCACCTCCACCTTAGCTCCACCTCCACCTAAACATACATTATATATATAGTGAAAAATTGTAACAGCACCAAAAATTACCTTAATTTATGTGCATGACAGTCTAGGGCCTACCAGGGAATCTGACTCCAAAGGCCCGCCCACCCTTCAGCTATATGCAACTGTGGCACCCCGCAACGAGTGCGTCACAGGAGGGTATTGCATCCCTGACTCAAGATGCAATATTCTCTGTCCCTGTAGTGACATGGTTAACACTCAGAGCTCCATACCCTACATGCACCACTAGTACAGAGGGCCAATCAGGTCCTGGTGGGCGGAGTGTAGGAGTAGAGGAGAGTAGGAGAGGAGAGAAGTGGTCGGAGGGGAATGTAGGACAAGAGGGCTCTGCACAGTTCCGTGCATCCCTGCAGACCACCTACCGGTTGGCGCCATTAACCGGTGCCCCAAACCAGAACCTGGGCGACTACCCATGAGTCAAAATACACCCGCGCACATCAACCACCGGATCACTGGTTCCGAAGCGAGCAAGTCGTTCACCGCTGCTCAGCAAACCAGGAGTGAAGGGATTGCTTTCTAGGAGCACCTCACTGCAGCCGCGACCAGAGCCGTCTTGCCAGCGGAGTACCCACTATAAGGAATCTGGCTCCACTCACACCGGGTTGTATACACTGGCAGGGAAATTCAAGTAGCCCCCTTTGTACCCGAACTGGCGCGCCAAGGCGACTTCGGAAATAGAACAGAATTAGAACGGAGGAACACCGCGGAGCTCTGAGACAACACCGGTTATTGCTGAGACCACCCGGTCCGTTGCCCGTTAACTGTATACCCTGTATCATCTGCCTGGTTACAGTAAAAAACCCGTTACAGAGAACACTGGTGTCTGTACTTCTTCAGAACTGTTTAACTCCGCATGCTAAAAATCATCAAGCTGCCATACACCATCAAGTGCAGCTCATGGCCCCGGGGATTCCCGCTCGTCTAGTGGGGAGCGTCCCATCTTGCTGCCATACATCCCCCGGAGGCCCAAGCAGCGCCGGTGAAATCACCGGAATTCCCGCAGGTGGCATCACGACAAGAATAATTAACCCCTTATCTGTTCAGCCAACCCCTTTTGATCTGGACCACCGGGCCCCACAGCCGCAGGCGCGGAACCGTGACAGGAGAAGCAACGCCTGTGACGTGAAGACCCGGCCACGGTGAGTCAAAATTTGGCGTCACAAAGAGGATACGAGCAGGCCGTTTCCTAACAGGTATTGTGTGCTTAAAGAACTTTTATTCCACCAAAAAGAACTTTGTTCGACTAAAAACAAACTTTTCCCGCCTTTTTCACCACTGGGTCAAGATAGCGACCAACATGGCGGATCCCACCACGTGAACCACAATGTGCTGGCCCAGGGGTGTGCCTCCGCCCCTCTTCGTGGGAGGGCCATAGCAGAGGCGCCAAAACTCTTGCCCGCCCCGATTACTGGAAACAACCAAGGGGGCGGGCCAAAGACTTCAGCCCACCCATGGACTACAAAAACACCAGAAAGTAGATGTGGTGAGACTTTTCCAACAGCTCTGCTCCAAGAACGGTTACCAGGTCGAACGGGTGCGGTTCTCCAAAGAAGGAACATGGCCAGCTTTAGACTACGCGAGCTGATGAGAGAGGTCGAGGAGGAGGCTCGTGCAGCAATAGGCCACCCGGGTCCGGGTCCCGTCCTTACAATCGATGGAGATCCCGAGTTTTGGGAAACTGCGCTACAGGACATAAGGGTGCGACTGATGGAGACAACGGAATGGACTGTCCACAGCTGGAGCACGAGTCTGGCCAGCCGACTGCATCGGGCTGTCCAGCAGAGACTCAGAGTCTGTTCAACTCCAGAACCAGAGCTTGATACCCGTTCTGTTCCATCACCGGAGCCCACAACCTGTTCCGTCCCATCACCGGAGCCCACGACCTACCCCGTTCCAGAGCCGGAGCCTGCAACCTGCTCCACTCCAGAGCCAGAGCTTGAAACCCGTTCTGTTCCGGAATCGGAACCTACCACTTGTCCCGCTACCAAATCAGAGACTGTGACCTGTTCCCCTCCTGAACTGGAGATCGGTATCAACCACTCTGAGGCCTACCTGGTTACCGGAGCGGAAACACCACCATCTATCGGTGCAAAGGCAGCAGAGGAGGCGGGCAGCCTAGAAGCCCCGCAGGATGACCCCGAGGAGGACCCCACAGCTCCAGAGTCCACCCAACAGGAGAACTCCGACCAAGAGGTCGTCGAGGAAGTGGAGGAAGAGGACGACAAGGATCACAGCGAGCCTGAGGACCTCAGCCACGCCGGTTCCGAAGAGGAGGACGACATGGAAACTCCTGCCGAGCAAGCAGCTCGGGTCCAGTGGTTGGGTGCTGCCGCGGCATCTTCCCCTGATCATCTTATCTGGGTACCGGTTCAGGCCTACCACAAGCTCAGAACATGCCATCATCCTACCTGCTGCTGGGACTACGTCCATACTCCATGTCGATCCGACGATGATGTACGTCGGCGCCGCAGAGCGGAATGGTGGGCGCAGTCACAGGCAAGTCGTCGAGCCCGTGCTGAGGGCCGCCGCCAACCCCCGTTGCCGGAAGAACTCCGCAAGACAGGTAGAGTCACATCTTTCAACCTGTCTACCGGGTGGGGTTTCGCCAGGGAGGAGGGGGTGTTTGAGGAAATCTTTGTGGGTCGCACCTCCCTAAGGGACATCCTGATCGCGATCTTTACCGTGGAGAGTATATAACCTACGAACGCCATGCTAGTTATGAAGGATGGTACACTCTCAGAGTTAAAAAATGTTGTTTATACCCTTGAGCAACAACCCTGTTTGAACAGTAACAATGACTTTGTCATGAACCTTTTCCCGTTTGTTTGAATGCCAGAAGAGCGGCCCGGCGATAAAGCCTGGACTTATATTAAGGACAGTAACCCTACCCGTCGGGTCCGCAATGGTTAACCCGTTTTCCTTGGTATAAAAATGTTTTGTTTTGCAACGTTCTAAGCCATGCAGCTTCCTCAGGGAAAGAAAAACACACAATCGTACCCGTTATTAATAAAAGTGTTTATTTTGTTTATGTTTATAATAAAAATGTAAATTTCTCAGTAATGTTGGGGTTTCGTGACACTTGAGGACAAGTGTAATTTCCCAAGGGGGAGTGTGGCGCCCCGCAACGAGTGCATCACAGGAGGGTATTGCATCCCTGACTGAAGATGCAATATTTTCTGTCCCAGTAGTGACATGGTTAACACTCAGAGCTCCATACCCTACATGCACCACTAGCATAGAGGGCCAATCAGGTCCTGGTGGGCGGAGTGTAGGAGTAGAGTGTAGGAGAAGAATGTAGGAGAGGAGAGAAGTGGTCGGAGGGGAACGTAGGAGAAGAGGGCTCTGCACAGTTCCATGCAGCCCTGCAGACCACCTACCGGTTGGCGCCATTACCTGGTGCCCCAAACCGGAACCTGGGCGACTACCCATGGGTCAAAATACACCCGCGCCCATCAACCACCGGATCACTGGTTCCGAAGTGAGCAAGTCGTTCACCGCTGCTCAGCAAACCAGGAGTGAAGGGATTGCTTTCTAGATGTTGGGAAAAGGGTGTGTAACAGTCCGCGTTGCCAGGTCCACCTTTACTCCAAAGAACACATGTGTAGGTGATGTTCAAACAGTTTTCCTTTATTGTCTCCGACGCTTTTCGGTGCCCTCCTGGCACCTTCCTCAGGGATCCCTCTTGCCTCTTGTTCCCCCTCCTTTC
Source organism: Allobates femoralis (assembly GCA_033576535.1). NCBI lineage: Eukaryota > Metazoa > Chordata > Amphibia > Anura > Aromobatidae > Allobates > Allobates femoralis. The sequence continues at coordinate 189,949,748 of JARQOC010000004.1, forward strand.
TTTTAGGGATTGCTTTCTAGGAGCACCTCACTGCAGCCGCGACCAGAGCCGTCTTGCCAGCGGAGTACCCACTATAAGGAATCTGGCTCCCCTTACACCGGGTTGTATACACCGGCAGGGAAATTCAAGTAGCCCCCTTTGTACCCGAACTGGCGCGCCAAGGCGACTTCGGCAAATAGAACAGAATTAGAATGGAGGAACACCGCGGAGCTCTGAGACAACACCGGACATTGCTGAGACCTCCCGGTCCGTTGCCCATTAACTGTATACCCTGTATCATCTGCCTGGTTACAGTAAAAAACCCGTTACAGAGAACACTGGTGTCTGTACTTCTTCAGTACTGTTTAACTCCGCATGCTAAAAATCATCAAGCTGCCATACACCATCAAGTGCAGCTCATGGCCCCGGGGATTTCTGCTCGTCCTGTGGGGAGCGTCCCATCTTGCTGCCATACATCCCATGGAGGCCCAAGCATCGCCGGTGAAATCACCGGAATTCCCGCAGGTGGCATCACGACAAGAATAATTAACCCCTTATCTGTTCAGCCAACCCCTTTTGATCTGGACCACCGGGCCCCACAGCCGCAGGCGCGGAACCGTGACAGGAGAAGCAACGCCTGTGACGTGAAGACCCAGCCATGGTGAGTCAAAATTTGGTGTCCCGAACAGGATACGAGCAGGCCCGTTTCCTAACGGGTATTGACCCGGCCACGGTGAGTCACAACCACCTGTTAGCCGTTATACCCATTATATTGGCGGCTCCTGCACATCCCTGTGCGCTCACCATTACTGTAATGTACAATTACTGTAGTTTGCATTAAAGTGATTCTTTAGTAAAAACAAGTTATTGGTGATCCACAGGCTAGGAAGGTGATCACTTATTTATTGGTGGATTTTGCCAGTGGAAACCGCATAGTCAAAAGAATGTGGAGCTTTTATCCTGCAGCGTCCAGCGATGACGTGACCGCAGAATCATTCATCATCATTGGAGATTCCATAAAAAAGCCAAACCCAGTGTTCACAGCCACTGAGGGCATGAGCGGATCAGTGGTCGAGTCATAAATGAGCTCCAGTCTAATGGGGAGAAAACAAACCAGGACCAAGGACCGGCTTTAAAGACAGTGATTTTAATGTGTCTTCAGTGTGTTTTTGTTTTGTTTTTTCTGAATTAAATGAACTTTTAAGGATCTCAGGATTCTGTGCTGGATTTTTTTTTCTATTTTTTTGGACATGTAATGGGATAAAAGTTGCATATTCATCAGTTGGACCCCCACCAATTAATATCTCATCACTTATCCTTAGGCTATGTACACAATGAGTATTTGGTGAGATTTTTACCTCAGTATTTGTAAGACATAAGGAGTAAAACAATCAGAGGTAATTTTTTTTCTGCATTTTTCACCCACTCCTGGTTTTGTTTTACAAATATTGAGGTGAAAATCTCACTAAATACTCACCGTGTGCATATGGTCTTTGACAAGATGATTACTTGCTGTAAGTGCATCTCTGGTGCTGTGTAATAGTCACAGGACAAGGAGGGGTTAAACATCCAAGTATTTAATATCTATTGGAAATAAAAAAAATGTTCCCCTTATTAATATCAGTAAAATCAAATGACCGACCACAATCCACTATACCAAGACCAATGATACCACATAGAAGAGAGAAATACCACCACACAGTGCCCATAGCATATAGTACAACCACATAGTGATCAAATGATGCCATATACAAGGCACAAATACCGCCACAACATGACCAGAGCAATAATACCACCAGATAGTGATCAAATATTACCACGTACAAGGTATAACTACTGCCACACCATGACAAAACCTCATATTACCACCACATAGTGACCAAATAATACCATATACAAGGGACGAAAACTGCCACATCATGACCATAGCACATAATTCCACTACATAGTGACCAATAATAGTACAATAGTGAAAAGTTAAAAAAGCTCTGCATATTGGGTCAGTGTACAGGTAATACAGCGATTATAACTGACATTATACACAGAAGCTCTGTATAGAGTGTCTAGTGTACAGGTAAGACTGTGATCACCGGTGACATTATACATAGGAGCTCGGTATATAGTGTCAGTGTACAGGTAAAGCAGAGATCACCAGTGACAGTATACACAGGAGCGCCTGTACATAGTCTCAGTGTACTGGTAATACAGAGATCACCAGTGACATTATACATAGGGGCTCTGTATATAGTGTCAGTGTACAGGTAATGCAGAGATCAAAGTGACATTATACACAAGAGCTCTGTATATAGTGTCAGTGTACAGGTAAAACAGTGATCACCTTTGACATCATACACAGGAGCTCTTTATACAGTATAGTATCATTGTACACGTAATGCAGAGATTACCAGTGGCATTATACACAGGAGCTCTGGATATAGTGTCATTGTGCGTGTATAGGTAATACACATACTCACCAGTGATGTCTCTAGGTGAAGTCCTTCATCGTCACTTTTCTACTTTATCTATCGCAGACCGATATCACGTCTTCTAGCCAGGACTCATCTCTGCAGAAAATAACACAGTTACCTATAACTGATCACTTCCTGAGCACATTCCCACTTTTCCCAAGATTTCTATACTACGGTATATCAAACAACAAAAAAAGCGACAAAAATGGACTGTAGCACTCCTTGTCAGAGGTTGTAGAAGCCTTTAATGGGCCTTTAGGGTAACAGTGCACTTTGTTAATTTTGTTAATCGCTGGGCACAAATCTCATAAAAAGGGGTTAATGCTTGTACAAAACGTGAGCAGCATGGCAGTTACCCTGAAGGCCCCTTAAAGGCTTCTACAACCTCTGACATGTAATGCTGCAGTCCATTTTTTCAGATTACCATATATATATACATATATACCATCCTGGCGGGGTCCCTGCCTCATATATATGGACCCTTCCTGTATATATATATATATATATATATATATATATATATATATATATATATAAAACGTCCTCCATCCTGGCTGGGTCCCTGCCCCATATATATATAGGACTGGGCCGATATATATGAGAGAGAAGCCCAGCCAGGGTGGGGGACATATATATACACAGGAAGCAGCCCATGTACATGAGGCAGGGGCCCAGCCAGGATGGGGAATATATATGAGTCGGTCGACAGGGTAGGAGGTACTTGGATACTGGGACCGGTGGTTACTTCGGTGGGGATCACGGCTGGTCGGTTCCCGATTCCGTGCACTGGACCCTCAATGGCGGTGGTGGGGTCATGATGATGGGGGAAATGGTATCATGACGCCACCTGTGATACCTGGTAATAGGGTTACCAGCCATTGAGGTGATGGGAATGCAGCTTTGGTGACAGCTCTCCTGCTGGACAGTCCCGACACAGAGAGTGGGGGAGGGGCTCAGCTACTATGAGCAGGTAAAGCTGCACATGTACACCAGCCTCCACCCCTGCAGCATAGGGGAGTGTGTGTCTCCATGTGTCTGTGTGTGTGTAGGTTGTGTGTCTGTGTGGGTTGTGTATCTGTTTAGGTTGTGTCTGTGTGGGTTGTGTATCTGTTTAGGTTGTGTCTGTGTCTTGTATCTGTGCGTGTGTCAGTGATGTGTGTGTGCTGTGTGAGGTTTGTATCTGTATGTGGGTTGTGTGTCTCTGTGTGTGGGTTGTGTGTGTGCGCTGTGTGTCTGTATGTGTGTGGGTTGTGTCTCTGTGTGTGGGGGTTGTGTATAAGTGGTGTGTCTGTGTGTGGGTTGTGTGTCTGAGCGTGGGTTGTGTCTGTGTGTGTGGGCTGTGTCTGTATATGTGTGGGTTGTGTCTATGTATGTGTGTGGGTTGTGTCTGTGTATGTTGTGTGTGTCTCTGTGTGTGTGTGTGGGTTGAGTCTCTGTGTCTGGGGGTTGTGTATGAGGGGTGTGTCTGTATGTGGGTTGTGTGTCTGTGTGTGTGGGCTGTGTCTATGTGTGTGGGCTGTGTCTATGTATGTTGTGTCTGTGTGTGTGTGTGTGTGTGTGGGTTATGTCTGTGTGTGTGTGGGGGGGGGTGCATCTCTGTGTGTGTGTGGGTTGTGTCTCTGTGGGTTGTATTTGTCTTTGGGATGTGTCTGTGTTGTCTGTGAGTGGGTTGTGTGTCTATTGTGTATGGATTGTGTGTGTGGGTTCTGTCTGTGTGTGTGTGAGATGTGTCTGTGTTTAGGTTGTATTTGTGTATGTTGTGTCTGTGTGTTGGTTGTGTCTCTGTGTGTGGGTTGTGTCTCTGTGTGGGTTGTGTTTGTATGTCTGTGAATTGTATTTCTTTGTATGTATGTGCATTGTGTTTGTGTGGGTTGTGTCTCTATGTATGTGTGTGGGTTGTCTGTGTGGGATGTGTCTGTGTATGGTTGCGTGTCTGTGTATGGGTTGTGTGTCTGCGTGTGGGTTGTGTATGTGTGTTGTGTATATGTTGTAACTGTGTGGGTTGTATTTGTATGTGGATTGTGTCTGTTGGTTGTGTCTGTGTGTGTGGGTTGTGCCTCTGTTTGTTTGTGTATTGGTTGTGTCTGTGGGTTGTGTCTGTGTTGTGTGTCTGCGTGGGTTGTGTGTCTGTGGGTTGTGTCTGTGTATATGTGGGCTGTGTCGGTGTGTATTTAGGATATCTTGTGAGTATATACACTTGTCCTGCATGCATGTTCTGTGTATATGATGTGTACCTGTTGTGCATCTGGTACAGTATATAGCATGTATGTACTAAGGACATGTATGATATGTGTGTCAGTGTGACTGTATGATGTATGTAATGAGCAGGTGTTGTCCAGTATATGAGTGCTGTATATAATGTAATTTAACCCCTTCACCACCGTTGACATTCATATTCTTCAAAGGTTGTATCCTTGCCCTTGATACAGGCATTATACTAAATGGAGGACTATGGGAGGTGCATTATACTATATCACAGACTATGACGGTGCATTATAATATATGGAGGAATGGGGGGGTGCATTATAATATATGAAGGACTAATGGAGACAATTATACTATGTGGAATTAATTATAACATTTGGAGGGCTCTGTGGAGGGCATGATAATACTTGAAAAGCTACAAAGAAGCCTTTATACTTCATGGAGGGCTGTGTTGGGGGCAATTATACTGTACTGCACATGGGTCCTTTATACTGTATGGAAGACTGTGTGGGGCTCACAGTTGGGGATCATACTGTGTCAGGATAGTTGAGGGGGTACAGTCACGTTATCATACTGTGCAGGTGGAGGAATCACTGTGGGGGATCATACAGTGTTTGGGGGGCACTTTTGTTGGCATCGTACATTATGTGGGCAATGAAAGAGGAATCAAGGGTTTTCAATAGGAGGAAAATTACTTTGTAACAGCTGCAAAGATGAAAGAGCCTGAGCCAAATATTTTTTGTGGGGGGAGGGGCCCAATTAGAATTTCTGCTATGGGGTCCCATGATTTCTATGTGCGCTTCTGGTGCAGGATGCATTGTCACTTTCACATATGGTGCAGGACTGATTGGCTATAACTTACACACCATGTCCAGTGCTGGCCCTATGTACATACAGGCATCGAGACTCTTGTGGTGGTTGCTCGGTGGCTCTTGTCCCCCTTCCTGTTCCCACATCCCTTACTCAACCCAATAGGAAGGCCCCTGCTATTAGCTCTGGACAGCCCCATGTGCTATGCTTGTGATTGGCTAAGTGTTTCGGGAGAAGCAGTCGTGGTCTGTTGGGGATGACGCACCATTTCTCCAGCTTAGTGCAGTGGCGGCTTGTTGATGCTCAGGCAGCAGGTCGTTGTATGTGGTGTGTGGACGGTGCTGCATGGTGGACATATCTGACTAGTCAGACAATATGTTGGCAATCAGTGCTGCCTCCTGTGCTATAATGATGCAGTACTGGGTCTGCCTACAAGACCACCACTCTGCCGCCATCATTGTGTGTCTGTTTGCTTGTGCCAAGCTGCCATTGCCATTAATGATCCTTGTTCTGGATTCTTCTTTGTGGTTCTTGTATGTGTGTGTGATGGCGCTGACATTCTTGTGTTTGGACATCTTTTTTTCTATTTCTCCAAATTAAAATGGCAACTATTCTCATTTTTTACATGATAGATATAGTTCTATATAAACCAGATTTATTTCTACTGATTTTAAAACACTTACTATGGTGGGGGGCGCCGTTCTGCAGTTCGCCTCAGGCAGCAGAGAGGCTAGGTTCACCCCGGAGAGCAGAGAATCTCCGCATGCGATCACATTAGTATGCAGCCTGGCCAGCCAATCAGCTATCTCAGCGGTGACCGGGAGGCGGAGATCAGCAGCAGAGATCTCCTCCTCCCGGCCACAGCTGATCTCCCGCCGGTGTCGGCGCGGCAGATTTGAAGAAACAGCTGATCTGACAGCTGTTTAAATCTCCCGCGCTGACACCGAAGAGGTGATATCGAAGCAGGAGATAAGAAACAGCTGATCGCTGTTCGGTGTCAGCGCGGGAGATTTAAACAGCTGTCAGATCCCGCGAGATATCAGTGTCGGCTCTAGCTGATCAGCGGCGGCCACCAGGAGAGATTTCAATGTGATCCGCAGCGTTCTCCTGCGCTGTCATGTGGAGGACACTGTGGACCCATTGAGTTCAATGCGTGGTTTGTGCGCATGTGGATGCTTGCAGATTAAACAAGCGCCCGTGAACGTACAAAAAATGCAACAGGCTGTGCTCTGAGTGCGCTCGGAGGGTACAGAAATTATGCGCATCCAAACGCAAACGCAACCGAACGCAGTCAAACGCAGGCACATGCGTTCCCATGTTAAACATAGAAAAGAAAGAAAGGAGACACAGAGGCGCAATAATGCCCTATCAATGCGACACTGACAAAAAACAGCAGGGGTCACACAGAGGTGCACTCACCTAGTCTAGTTGTGTGCACCCACAACTAGTTTTGATGGCATATACCTGAAAGCTGCTGCAGGACCTCCACCGCCACGTAGCACGTGTAAGAATATCCACAGATCCAAGGAAGGTGTAAGATGGTCCGCGCTGCTTGCAATAATCAGTCAGATGTCTTCACATTAAAAATCCCCTTCTTTATTTCCACCTACGCGTTTCAGTACCACTCCGGGACCCTGATGACGGTGCCCGGAGTGGTATTGAAACGCGTAGGTGGAAATAAAGAAGGGGGTTTTTTAATGTGAAGATATCTGACTGATTATTGCAAGCAGCGCGGACCACCTTACACCTTCCTTGGATCTGTGCATGTTAAACATAGGAACGCAGTGCGCAAGCATTTGGCTGCGTTCAGTGCGTTGCGTTTGCATACACCAGTGTGAAACCACCCTTAAGCAACTATGGTTACACAATGTGAATTTCAAGCAAACAAGGGAAGAGATGCACCACCAATCATCACAATGATAATAATATATGGGTGCTCACCACTCCAAGTAGTTTTATAGACCCGAAATAAGAAAAAGACATTGCATACGAACAGGGAGCACACCAACGGATCTAATGCATACTATCCAAATGTCTAACCATCATGTGATTATGATAATGCCAAAACTCTTCCTTCTTGTTGTTGCAATGTCCATGATAAGAGGTGCCTGCCTTTATATATTTTGTGTATGTTTGTGTATATATATATATATATACACATATACATATTTATACCAGGGTGGCCCATTTATATGGATGCACCTAAATAAAATGGGAATGGTTGGTGATGTCAACTCACTGTTTGTGGCACATTAGTATATTGGAGGGGGAAAACTCTTTTCCAGATGGGTGGTGACCATGGTGGCCATTTTGAAGTTGGCCATTTTGGATCCAACTGTATTTTTTTCAGTGGGAAGAGGGTCATGTGACACATCATATTGAGAATTTCATAAGAAAAACAATGGTGTGCTTGGTATTAACGTAACTTTATTCTTTCATGAGTTATTTACAAGTGTATGACTACTTATAAAATGTGTTCAAAGTTCTGCCCAATGTGTTGTATTGTCAATGCAACCCTCTTCTCCCACTCTTGACACACTGATAGCAACACTGCAGAAGAAATACTAGCACCGGCTTCCAGTATCCGTTGTTTCAGATGCTGAACATCTTGTATCTTCACAGCATAGACCATTGCCTTCAGATCAGTGATGAGGCAAACCTTTTTGTGAATGGTGAAGTTAACAAACCAAACCAGCGCGATTGGTCTGACACTAACCCACAGTGGATAGATCCCTCCAAGACTGTTGGAACAAAGCTAATGGGGGCATTCTTCATCAATGGAAACCTCAATGTCACTGGATATCTGAATCAAGTAGCAATTTCAGATATCTGAAATTGGGCTACTAGGCTGCAATGAAACAAAGAGTGAAAAATTTAAAAGGGGTCTGAATACTTTCCGTACCCACTGTATATATTTATATATGTAAATATATCCACATATATATATATATACAGGTATCTCTCTATGAATTAGAATATCATCAAAAAGTTAATTTATTTCAGTGATTTAATATATAAAATGAAATGCATATATTGTATAGAGTCATTACAAACAGACTGATGTATTTCATGTGTTTATTTCTGATAATGTTGATGATTATGGCTTACAGCCAATGAAAAACCAATGGTCATGATCTAAGAGCATTAAAGCAGGGGGATGAAGGGTTAAAAACCATGCTGCCATATTTCATGAGACATCAAAGGGTGAATATAATATTGATTTATTAGTCAAGGTGTTTCAGGGTTCCCTGGCTCCTTCCTCAGGACAAATCAATGTCATATTGATATGTTTTAAGAACGTTTTAGGAAGCTTCACTTTAATTTTCTGAGATGATGACTTTAATGTTTTCATTGGCTGTAAGCCATAATCATCAACATTGTCAGAAATAAACACTTGAAATAGACCACTCTGTTTGTAATGTCTCTATATAACATATGCATTTCAGTTTTTGTATTGAATTACTAAATAAATTAACTTTTTGATGATATTCTAATTCACTGAGATGCACCTGTATATATACATTAGTAGGTCGCAAAAATATAGGCAGCAGGTCCTTCAATGAAATCTTTGGAAATATTTATACCATGCCCAAGGTACATAGCGCTTCAGCTCCAGCTGGAAACTGTGAGTTTCAAATATTCAATATACTTTGAATATGGAGGCTCCCTCAATAGAAAAGCTCAGTGTGAGGCAGGGATCAGACTAGCGTACAGTGTTGGCCAAAAGTATTGACACCCCTGCAATTCTGTCAGATAATACTCAGTTTCTTCCTGAAAATGATTGCAATCACAAATTCTTTGGTATTATTATCTTCATTTAATTTGTCTTCAATGAAAAAACACAAAAGAGAATGAAGCAAAAAGCTAAACATTGATCATTTCACACAAAACTCCAAAAATGGACCAGATAAAAGTATTGACACCCTCAGCCTAATACTCGGTTGCACAACCTTTAGCCAAAATAACTGTGATCAACCGCTTCCGGTAACCATCAATGAGTTTCTTACAATGCTCTGCTGGAATTGTAGACCATTCTTCTTTGGCAAACTGCTCCAGGTCCCTGATATTTGACGGGTGCCTTCTCCAAACTGCCATTTTTAGATCTCTCCACAGGTGTTCTATGGGATTCAGGTCTGGACTCATTGCTGGCCACCTTAGAAGTCTCTAGTGCTTTCTCTCAAACCATTTTCTAGTCCTTTTTGAAGTATGTTTTGGGTCATTGTCCTGCTGGAAGACCCATGACCTCTGAGGGAGACCCAGCTTTCTCACACTGGGCCCTACATTATGCTGCAAAATTTGTTGGTAGTCTTCAGACTTCATAATGCCATGCAAACGTTCAAGCAGTCCAATGCCAGAGGCAGCAAAGCAGCCCCAAAACATCAGGGAACCTCCGCCATGTTTGACTGTAGGGACCGTGTTCTTTTCTTTGGATGCCTCTTTTTTTCTCCCTGTAAACTCTATGTTGATGCCTTTGCCCAAAAAGAGAGAATATTCTTCCAAAATGTTTTAGGCTTTCTCAGGTAAGTTTTGGCAAACTCCAGCCTGGCTTTTTTATGTCTCGGGGTAAGAAGTGGGGTCTTCCTGGGTCTCCTACTATACAGTCCCTTTTCATTCAGACACCGACGGATAGTACGGGTTGACACTGTTGTACCCTCGGACTGCAGGGCAGATTGAACTTGTTTGGATGTTAGTCGAGGTTCTTTATCCACCATCCGCACAATCTTGCGTTGAAATCTCTTTGTCAATTTTTCTTTTCCGTCCACATCTAGGGAGGTTAGCCACAGTACCGTGGGCTTTAAACTTCTTGATGACACTGCGCACAGTTGACACAGGAACATTCAGGTCTTTGGAGATGGACTTGTAGCCTTGAGATTGCTCATGCTTCCTCACAATTTGGTTTCTCAAGTCCTCAGACAGTTCTTTGGTCTTCTTTCTTTTCTCCATGCTCAATGTGGTACACACAAGGACACAGGACAGAGGTTCAGTCAACTTTAATCCATATCAACTGGCTGCAAGTGTGATTTAGTTATTGCCAACACCTGTTAGGTGCCACAGGTAAGTTACAGGTGCTGTTAATTACACAAATTAGAGAAGCATCACATGATTTTTCTAAGGGTGCCAATACTTTTGTCCACCCCCTTATTTATGTTTGGTGTGGAATTATATCCAATTTGGCTTTAGGACAAATCTTTTTGTGTTTTTTTCATTGAAGACAAATTAAATGAAGATAATAATACCAAAGAATTTGTGATTGCAATAATTTTCAGGAAGAAACTGAGTATTATCTGACAGAATTGCAGGGGTGTCAATACTTTTGGCCATGACTGTATTGCATACGATGCATCAGATCACAGATGCGGAGGAGAGAAAGATTAAACTCCTCATGTCCTCCATTGCCAGTCTCAGTGTATATCACGCTGCACTCGGCTGTTTGCCAAGTGCAGTGTGATGTTTCACTTGCACCCATAGACTTGTATGGGTGCGAGTGATCCGAGACTTGCAGACTGTGATTTTTTTCCTCAGCCTGCTCAGGGTCTGAGCTGCCTGCTTGTCTAACTTGTAAAAGAGAAAAAGAAAAGAGAGGTGCTCCTGTGTGTACCCAGTGACTGAGAGGAGGGAGGCAGGGTATGAAAGTTACTTACCTTGAGTGGTTGCGCACCCTTGCATAACCATAGATTTTAGCCTTCAGTATATACCGCACACTGCACGTGTCTCTGGAGTTGTCAGCTGACCAGATCACATGGCGCATGACATCACTGAGGGTTCTTTAGTAATTTAGCAAGATGAATTTTGCAGCACCCACCGCTTACCCATAGAGAGCATCAAAGTATAGAGAAGAGAGAACAATGCATTTTTTTTCGGGGCGTAAGATGACAGCAAGCCAGGGTAGATGATGATCAGCAATCAGTCTTTATTAGTATTGTGGCTTCACAATGCGTTTTGGCGATTAACGCCTTAAACAGGTGATCCTATCAGCTCCTGATGAAGGCGTTAATCCCCAAAAAGTGTTGTGAAGCCATAATACTAATAAAGATAGATTGCTGAAGATCATCTACCCTGGCTTGCTGTCATCTTGCTCCCTGAAAAAATCACATTGTTCTCTCTTCTCTATGATTGTCTAACATAGGCCAAAGGGAAATGTGAGATTTTCTTGTATTGCCCCGATGCGAGTCACATGCACACACCGATGCTCAGTAGCTTTTCGGCTAGGAAGCCAAACCCCCTATCTTGGAAGAATGTCATCACCTTGCTTTGGGTACATTGGTTGTCGAAGTCATTCAACTTACTCTCAAGCAACCACTCTCGGGCGATCGTAGCTGCGAGCCAAATCTCCTCTGGAAAGTAGAAAGGCTGGGGTGGTTCATGCCAGATAGTTGCTTGGAGGGGGTAGGTATGACCACTTGGCATTCTCACAGTCGACGACCCCACTGGTCGGGATGCCTGCTGGAAAGTATGGATGGTGGCAGGAAGAGCGAGGTAAAAAAAAAGGCATGAACAACAGCAAAGAGACGGGTGCAGTCAACGGGTCAGCAGCTATGGCATCCAGAAACCTATGAAACCTGGCCTACAAGGTGGAGGAAACTGGCAGTCCTGAGGCCGCAGAGGAGGGTGCCACCTCGCTCCTAATGAGAGGCAGTGATGCCGAGTTTTGGGAGGCAGCCCTCTGAGACCTCAGAGCTCAACTGACTGAGACACTGGATTGGGCCTTCCGATGCTGGAGTGCGGACATGTACTATTCTTTTGTCCAGCGTGCTGCACAGCGAGAGCCCAATGACCCAGGGCTAGCAGAAACGCCGTCCTAAAGCCAAGGGCAAAAGTCCAGCCCCAGTATGAGCCTGAGGTTCCTGAAGGTGACCAGCCCCTGCTGAACCGGAGACGACTGAGCTCGAGCCAGAGGACCGAGAGATGTCCAACCAGCCCGAGGGAGATGCCATAGAGGTCCCGGAGGGGATTCCTGATGTGGTGGTGGAGTCCGAGATGGAGGGGCCAACCAGCCATCTGGATTCCATGGATGAGGAGGACAAGCCCGAGGGAGACAAGACAGACATTTCAGAGAAGGGTGGAGCATCGGGCCCCGTGCCTTGTGGTGGCAAGCCCACCAGCATCGACTGGTTGGACGGGACGGTGCGGCCGCTATGACCAGTGAGCGGGGCCATGCTCCGGTTCCGGCCCTGGAGCAACTTGACTTTGCATACTAGTGTTTCCTGGCCAACCAGGTGGAGAGGCAACACCACCGAGAGCGCAGGTGGGCCCAGGAGCAGGAAAATCTATTGGCTAAAGCCAGAGCCAGAGATGTCCCACCGATGTCCCCAGTAGAGTGGAGAACAGGTACCGTGGTAGCCTTTAACTTTGATAATGGGTGGGGGTTTATCCGAGAGCATGGGCTTGAAGAAAAAGTCTTCGTGAGCCGCCAAGACGTGGAGGCCTACCTCCCTAAGAGACTTCCAGGCACTTGGGTGTCTTATGGGAGGCATTTGAGGCCTAGGGTGTGGTACGCCCTAAGTTTTACAAGACAGTGGACTAGAACAATAGTAAACCTGTGTATATAGTCTGTTATTGATATATGCTGCACTAATGGACAATATTGAGACTCTTAACCTGTTGAGCCTTGGAATTTGAACTTGTTAAAGCCTTGGACTCTTTGACAAAATTGTGCCTTTAAAACAGACCTGTGGCGCGATGGACACTGTTGAAAATTAGAGACACTGCCCACCGGAACTTTTACTGAAGCCCAGACCCGTTTTGGCCGGTATTGTGTGTTTGATTTTTGATTTTTTCTATTTTTGTTGGTCCTGTTGACCCGGTAACGCTCAATTAAAGTGCCTCCCTCCAGGGAAGAAAAATGCTGCAAAATGTTGATGTTAATGTTGTAATAAGAATGCAAATTTAACTTTGTGCTGGCTCGGGCCGCTTGCGGACGAGCAAGCTTAACTAATGGAGAATGTGGTGCACCACTGGTCGGGACGCCATGGAGGAGTACTGCACCCAAATAAGAGTGTGTAGTATTCCTGTGACCAAGGGAACTGGGATGGTGAAAAAAAGGACCCTCACGACTCCCATTCATACATACCCTAGAGTAGGGGACCATGGGTGAACTCGCTGAAGGGAAGACCAAGTCCTATGGGAGGAGTTAGGTGGGTAGAAAAGTGTGTGGGTTGGAGGACAGTTAGGAGAGTCGAGTTGGGGACTGAGGAGTGAGGATGACTCAGGAAGGTCATCGTGAGAGAGGGAGACCCTAGGGGCACCAGGTGTTGCGATGAGCCCGAATCTGGACCTGGGAAATGCTGACCAGAGGGGTCTGGTTCCAAGCAGAGGACCAGCTCTGAACACTGTTCAGGAGTTTAACCTTGAGCCATTAAACCAGAGGACCCGAACTTCTGTAGGAAGTCACGGCCAAAGACCCGGCATACACCTCTAAATGTCATACCAAACTAGGGCCAGGGGGACCTGAAGGGGAATCCCCCACTAAAGATCCATGGAGCTGGCTCAAGGCTCTGTGCACGGAGGCACTACACGGTAGAAATGAGAAGAGAGTGTAGTGAGGGACTGGCAGGCAATGGCAGGCACCCCACCAAAAGTCCGGAGTGAATCATCCCAGCTCTGATGACTACCCAGGCCAGAGAGAGACCCGAGTGACTGTAACATTTGTTAATTTGCCTGAAGTACTGCAAGTAAACCCGTTCAGAGTTAAAGACTGTGTGATGTACTTTATTTGCCTCACCTAAAGAGCCGCACACTTTCAGCATTGAAAGGACAAGTGACTGAGCTGTGTGGTAAGCTACCTCCCTGTGTAAAAGCTACTAAAACTGCCCCGGGGATCCCGCTTCACCTATTGGGAGTGTAGCAATCTGGCAACTCTACCATCACCCCGGAGGTCTGACCCGCAGCCCCGATAACCATGCCGAAACCGTAGGTGGTGTCACAAACTACTTTTATTTATTTTTTAATTAGTTTTACTGACTCTTTTCAGCAACCGCCAGGGCCACGGGACCGGGCACAGGCCCCAGTGACATTTCCCCGTGAAACAACGCTTGGAACCGAGTACCCCACAGCCCTGGGGCGGGTCAGCGGTGCTACACATGGCTGGGAAAAACAGCTTTCTGCCTCTTCTATCTCCTCCTCTTCCTTGTCCTCCTCAGCCTCCTAATCTTCCTCATCATGCTCCTGGTGGATTTGCAGATCCAGTAAATGCAGGTATAATACAGCCAGGCATGTTACAAGATCCTCTGATGTGTAACATCTGCTGCTCCTGGATGGCAGGGTAAACAGGTCACCTCTTGACTGTGAGGTCCTCCCCTGATATCCAAGCGCAGCAATGGCTCCAGACCTTACTGCATATGAGGCCCAATGTGAGTAGCGCAGTAAAGCTCCAAGTCTCAAATCTGCCCATTTCCTCTGCGGGCTGCTCCGTGACTGGTGTTGAAGCTCCCTCTGCTCCTGGAGTGTTGAAAAAGATGACATCCTCCAGAGCAGGGATATATTGCAGGGGATCTATAGACAAACTGGGTACTCCAAGCACACATTAGCAAACAGTAAGGCTAGGTTAACATTGTTTATGCTGGCCTTTCAATGGATCCATTAAATGGACCTTTAAATTTCCTAATGGCCAACTCTAACATTGGACCGACATTCTGAACCTTGGGCTTAGTGACAGGTGGCAAGCTATACATAGTTGCCATTAATTCCTTTAGGATCCAGATTGCCACTGGTACCAGGGCAACTGGAAGAGTTGGGTACAGCGTCAGAAAATGGCGCTTCTATGAATGCGCCATTTTTAAGGCAGCTGTGGACTGAAATTCACAGTGGGTGGCCCAGAGAGCTTGGGCCTCCCCACGCTAAGGATTCCAGCCCCCAGCTGTTTAGTTGTACGTGCCTGAAAACCAAAAATGTGGCAAAACCCACATCATTTTTTTTTTATTGTTTCAAAAAATAATTTAAAAAAGGGCTCCCCTGTATTTTTTATTTCCAGATAGGTAAAACTAGGCAGTTGAGGTGGGTGCAGCCCATACCTGCCTGCTGTACCTGACTGGAATCCAAAAATATGGCGAAGCTCCACGTCGTATTCTTTAAAATTATTTCAAGAAATATTTTTTTATATATATGGCTCCCCTATATTTTTGGTTTCCAGAGAGGTAAAACTAGGCAGCTGGGGGTGGGTAGCAGCCTGTACATGTCTGCTCTACCTGGGGTGGTGACCAAAAATACAGCGGAGTTGCACATCATCAGTGCAAAAAATACTTGGGGTCATCCCATCATGGGTACCCAGCTGTCTGAAATGCAAAATAATGTATGCTACAAATATGTACAAATCTTTTGCATTATGTTATATTGCGTTTGTAATAGAGTCCAATGTAACGTTAAAGCTTAGTGCGCATTTTCTTTACAGGACAGAAAAAACGTGGTAGTCCACATTTTCATGTGCATTTCAAAAAACATATACTTTGCTAACATATGCCCATTTTGACATGTGTTAGTATGCTTTTAATGAACAGAAGCCTATGGATGCGTTAAACAGTCCTTTGCATTGTGTTTCTGCTGCTTTCAAATGGATCCGTTAAATGGACAGCACAAACACAATGTGAACCTAGGCTAACTGAAGCACAAAAAACATAGTCAAACAAACGTGAAAAAATACTCTGTTGTAAAGAAAAACATTAAAAGAAAGTGCTGTTAAAAAAGTAGTAAAAACAGGGTATTTAGTTGATACGTTTTTTGCAAAAAATGTATGCTAAGCTGCTCTACCTCTCCACGGTAACCCTTGTCAGAGCAGACCTAGGCTAACTGTAGCAGAGCGTAGCTGCATTGTACTGCGCTGCACTGTTAAGATGTCGCCGAGCTCTACGGTGATGCCTTTTTGCTTTGTCTAGGGGCCCGCCTCTTCCAGTGCCAGGAGTCAGACACAATCACTGGTTACTGTTTGCACACTTTTGCTGCCTAGCTTCTCATTATCCCCTCTGGGGGGTGGGCTGCAGAAGTCACATCACTTAAAATTTCATTGCCCATGCCACAAGGTAACACCGGAGCTTGCAGTTCGGTGGAATGATTATTGGAGCCTGACATATAATTTAGAGGATAACTAATGATGAAAACAAATAAAGTTTATTTAGTTCACCAATTCATCTGGAATGCTGAATAAGGCAGGAATGCAAGGACAAGTTCAATATTAATTACTAGATGTGAGCCCAATGCTATCGCATGAGGAGGGCAGTTACATCACGATGGGGGCAGGCTTTGTGGCACTGGGGACGGCAGCTGTCTCCCCTCTGTGCATGAGTGTGTATGCATATGTGTGTGAATGTGTGTGCGTGTATGCATGCATGTGCGCATGTGTGTATGTGCATGTGTGTGAGTATATGGGTGTATATGTGCGTATGTGCATGTAATTCAATACATAATTTGAAATGCATATATTATATAAAGTCATTACAGTGATCTTTTTCAAGTGTTTATTTCTGTTAATTATTATGGATTACAGTGAATGAAAACCCAAAGGTAATTAGCTCAGAAAATTAAAGTAGGAAGATGAAGGGTCTGAGAGATAAAATATTACCTACATAGGTATCAGAGGCTTCACTTTGTGTGGTTGTGAGAGTCACATGCACTTTAAAAGCATATCACGGCTGCTGCAGTCCCCAGCGTGGTGCATAGAGAGTAGGGAGGATGAAGGGTTATAAACCATGCTGCCGAAGTCCACAAGACATTTAAGAGTGAATATAATATTAATTTATCAGTCAACGCGTTTCAAAGCTCCCTGGCCCCTTCCTCAGGACAAATCAATATCATATTGCCATGTTTCAAGGTGTTTCAGGGAGGGCTGAAACGCATTGACTAATAAATCTATATATTCACCCTTTGACGTCTCGAGGAATACAGCAGCACAGTTTTTAACCTTTCATCCTCTCTACTTTCATTTTTTGAGATAATGACCTTTGGCTTTTCATTGGCTGTAAGCCATAATCATGAACATTAACAGAAATAAACACATGAAATAGATCACACTGTTTGTAATGAGTCTATACACCATGTTCCAAATTATTAAGCAAATGTTCTTTTTCTCTGTTTTTCCTAAATGGTCGGTGCAAAAGACAGTGTCAGTGTAATAAAGGTTATCACCCATTAGAGCATACATCAAATTTTATTGAAGAAACCTCCCAATGATAACAGCATAATCTTTAAAATAAAAAAAAACTCTAAATGCACTGTTCCAAATTATTAGGCACAGTAGAGTTTCTAAACATTTGAAGTTTTAAGGAACTGAAAATGCTAATTTGTTGAATTTGCAGCATTAGGAGTTCACATTCACTGAAATAAAAAGCTATTTAACTCCAAAACCTCCTAACAGGCCAAGTTACATGTTAACATAGGAACCCTTCTTTGATATCACCTTCACAATTCTAGCATCCATTGAACTTGTGAGTTTCTGGAGAGTTTCTGCTTGTATTTCTTTGCATGATGTCACAATAGCCTCCCAGAGCTGCTGTTTTGATGTGAACTTCCTCCCACCCTCATAGATCTTTTGCTTGATTATACTCCAAAGGTTCTCTATAGGGTTGAGGTCAGGGGAAGATGGTGGCCACACCATGAGTTTATCTACTTTTATGCCCATAGCAGCCAATAACACAGAGGTATTCTTTGCAGCATGAGATGGTGCATTGTCATGCATGAAGATGATTTTGCTCCTAAAGGCATGTTTTTGCTTTTTGTACCATGGAAGAAAGTTCTCAGTCAGAAACTCTATATTCTTTGCAGAGGTCATTTTCACACCTTCAGGTACTTTAAAGGGGCCTACCAGCTGTTTCCCCATGATTTCGTCCCAAAACATGACTCCTCCACCTCCTTGCTGACGTCGCAGCCTTGTTGGGACATGGTGGCCATCCACCAACCATCCACTTCTTCATCCATCTGGACCATCCAGAGTTGCTCGGCACTCATCAGTAAACAAGACTGGTTGAAAATTAGTCTTCATGTATGTCTGGGCCCACTGCAAATGTTTCTACTTCTGAGCACTATTTAGGGGTGGCCGAATAGTAGGTTTATGCACCACAGCAAGCCTTTGAAGGATCCTACACCTTGAGGTTCAAGGGACTCCAGAGGCACCAGCAGCTTCAAATATCTGTTTGCTGGTTTGTAAGGCCTTTTTAGCAGCTGCTCTCTTAATCCGATGAACTTGCCTGGCAGAAACCTTCCTCATTCTGCCTTTATCTGCACGAACACGTCTTTGCTCAGAATCAGCCACAAATCTCTTCACAGTACGATGATCACGCTTATGTTTTCATGAAATATCTAATGTTTTCATCCCTTGATCAAGGCATTGCACTTTTTATTGTTTTTCACCAGCAGACAGATCCTTTTTCTTTCCCATGTTACTTAAAAACTGTGGCCTGCGTAATATTGTGGAACACCCAGTTTTTTATTGGGCTTATCTGCCAAACTAATTATCACAGATATCTGAGATTTATTTCAGTGATCCAAAGAACCCTGGGACACAATACCATCAATGGGTTTCATTGTAAAAAAAAAAACCCTATGACACTTAAAACCAATTTGCATAATAATTTGGAACATGGTGTATAATATATGCATTTCACTTTATGTATTGAATTAATGAAAAAAAATGACTTTTTGATGATATTCTAATTCATTGAGATGCACCTGTATATTTATACACACACTTACATGCACATTTTCATTTACATATACACTTGACTAAAAATGTACATCGGGCATTCCTGTGTAGTGTATTATAGCTGATCCCTGTGATTAGCTCCAGGTTGGCGGCTCCTGGCTTATTAGAAAAGTGCGTTTGTCAGGCCAAATACCAATGTGAAGCAATATTTATAAGAAAACACTTCCAGAAATATATTGTCTATCCAAAGTGCATGGGGGAGGAAGATCCAATATTAAGACCAGATGTGTGAGATATGAAGACATGCCTTTAGTCAGACCAGACGTGGTGGGCAAGGCCTGTCCCTGGACTCTGAACACTGCTCCCAATGGATTGCTTCTATTGATTTGATTGATTTAAGCTTAAAGATACAATCTCTGTGTTTATAATAGAGATTGTGCCTTTCATTGCCAAGTAATGCCATTTAACATTCCTTTGAGATGTGATTTTTAACCTTGCAGCTACATTATATCACATAATACTATATAGATTGCTATTAGGAGAATAAGATGTTATATGAAATATTCATGAAATATGCAGACTAACTGGTGATCGTTATAATTCATGGGGACATAGAAGCCATGTGACATGTTTCCTTGTAGCTCTGCCTGCTGTACTGACACACCCGTTGAAACTGTTTTCTGGTATAGCCATGTATGCAGACAAGAGTTTCCACATGTTAGTAAAACTACATTGCTCATTTACAGCCAGAAGCAAATTTGAGGTTTTCTTTAAAATTTATTTAACATTTGTCTTAATGGGTATATTCATCACTGACAATACCGGAAAGTAAGCAAGTTTGTGCAATTTGGTTTCCCCCCCAAAACAGATGATGATGCAGGGTGATGTCTTAGTCTTTTTCTTGCTTTGGGCAGCATGCTGGCAGGGGTGAGGGGCGGAGCAGGGGGGGGGGCTATGGTTAGGGGGGGTTTTTGAGGGGGGGGGGGGCTATCGGATGCGGGGGGGGGGTAAGAGGGGGGGGGAATTTTTGGTAACATAAACCGTGCGCTCCCGGCTGTGTAATTGCCCGGGCTGCAGCCACAAAGCAACAACGGCCGCCGGCCCATGCAATTAAAGGGGGGGCCCTAAATTTGGGGGCAAAAGCCCCCCCGCCTTCCCCCCTGCCATGGGCCAGTCCCCCCCCTGAGCGCTGGAGTTAAAATCCCCCCAAGGACAACTTCTGCAAGGAGTTTAAAATGTTCTCCCCTTTTTTGCGTAGGTTTCCTCTGGTACTCCCGGGTTTCCCCCCCACACTTGAAAGATGTACTGATAGGAGTTTAGATTGGGGATCCTCAATAGGGACAGTGTTGCAAATGTATGTAAAAAGTTGTATAAATAGAATAAATTTCATAAAAATTTTTCATGCATGTAAAATACAGCAGTGTTCAAAATTTTTAGCCGTCCCAAAATGACTTAAACCCGATTATTCCAAAAAAATTGGGTTTGGAGCGGCCAGCCCCCAAACTCCCCACCTTA